>PVIA01001122.1:0-312659 GCA_004024845.1 Tonatia bakeri
TTACTGATGGGCATCTAGGTTGCTTCCAGCACTTAGCTATTGTAAATTGTGCTGCTATGAACATTGGGGTGCAAAGGTTCTTTTGGATTGGTGTTTTAGGATTCTTAGGATATAGTCCCAGCAGTGGAATTGCTGGGTCAAAAGGCAGATCCATTTTTAATTTTCTGAGGAAGTTCCATACTGTTTTCCACAGTGGTTGCACCAGTCTGCAGTCCCACCAACAGTGCACTAGTGTCCCCTTTTCTCCACAGCCTCTCCAACACTTGTTGTTTGTTGTTTTGCTTATGATGGCCATTCTGACTGGTGTGAAGTGGTACCTCATTGTAATTTTAGCACATATTGTTAATGCCATATAAAGATATAATGATAACCATTTTAAGAGACTTTTCTTTTTCTTCCATTTAATCCTTCTAACATCTAAACCCAGGAGCTGAAGTTGGAGTATCTAGGAAAAGATTCACTCCTGTATTCATTTAGTAAATTTTACCCCATTTTAACACCTTCTTTCAACATAATTTCCAAGAGAAAATTGCAAAATAATGCCAAATGTTTCTGAATTTTCTTTCCCAGGGTCCAAATATTAACATTTTACCTCTTCTTCTTTCTCATCTCTCCTCTTTCTCCTATTGTTTTCTGACCCTTTGAGAGTTACAGCAGAAATTAATGACACCTTTCCCTTATTCACTGTATATTTCCTAAAGACAAGAATATTCTCTTATACAACCTCTGTACAATGATCAAAATCAAGAAATTAACATTAAAACTATTATTTTCTAGTCTATAGACTTTATTGTCAGGTTTTCTAATGGTTATTAATCTTTTTATAGTAAAAGAAATTCTCAGATAACATCCATTTCTTGATTTTGCTTTGTTTTTCTTGATATTGACATTTTTGAAAAGTACAAGCAAAATTCTTGGTAGAATGTCAATGCTGAATCTGTCTGCTATCACATCACACTTAGACTCAGGACATGTATTTCTGTTAGCAGGACCACAGGAGTGGGGCTGTGTCTTTCTCAGTACCTCACACTTGGGAGCTCACAATGTTGATTTTGATTTGTCCTGAATCTGGTGGTGTTAACTTTGATCACTTGTAAGGTGGTAGTAAACATATTATGAAAGCTATAACATATGGTAATATACAATATATAAGCTAAATATTATATAGTATAATATATTAAGAAATGCTCTAGGCTAGTGGTTCTTAAATTTCCATCTCAGGAATGTTTTCCACTCTTCACAATTACTGAGGGTCTAGAAGAGCTTTTGTTCATTTCAGTCATATCCACCAATATTTACTGTACTAGAAATTAAAACTGAGAAATAAAAAATATTGACCTTAATTTATTTAAAAGTAACAACCATAAACCTGTTACATAATAACACGGGTAACATGCTTTATGAACAGTAACTATATTTTTCCAAACAAAAAAAAATTGGAGAACAAAATGACGTTTTACATTTTTGCAAGCCTCTTTAATGTCTGGTTTAATAGAGAGCAGCTGGGTTCTCATATCTGCTTCTGGATTCAATCTGTTGCAATATGTTTTTTGGTTGAAGTATATGAAGAAAAAATACATATGTAATACATATGAAAAATACATATGTAATGGGAAAAGGAAGGGTATATTAGTAGCCTTTTCAGATAATTGTGGATAATCTTTGATACCATACCAAAACTCAGTAAGTGATGGCTTCTAAAAGGTTAGTTGCAGTGTAAAATCTGACCATATCAAGGAGCATTTTGCTGTCTGTTTTGTTGAAAATCTACTGGTTTATCATGGATGTCGAATGGGTCTTTTACCCACGCATGATTTTGTAAACATCATGCACAGGTCATTTGGAAAATATTGGCTCCCTGAGTTATACATACCATCCAAATGTTGCCACTTCTTTAAATCTTAACCCCCCAAATTCATATTTGTTAATATCACCACTGAGCTCTTCAGAAAAATGTTTAGATTTTGAGAAGCTGTGAAATTCACAGCAGTGGGTACAAATTTTTCAAAATTTGAGTTTTCTCTTGAATATCCCACGACAGATATCAATTGTTTTCTTTGAAGTGACAGGCTAATTTGGTTTGTTTTGAGAAAATGTCCACTAAACTCTCAACTCTGAATACTATAGTTTGTCAGCTGTTCTTTCAGTAAAAATGGCGTCACATGAAAAAAGCCGCTAGTTCGGCTCACAACTGCAACAGTCACACAGCGGCTTTTCTGGGACAACAACTGCACTTCGGTGTGCAGCCGAAGTGCCCAAGGCACGCTTCCCAGTTTCCACACAGCACACCAAGAGACCAGAACTCACTGGTCAAGATTTAATAAACTTAATGCATTTTACCGCTTAATCAATCAAGTTAAAAAAACTTGCCTGTTTTTTAAACCAAAAGTGTATAACATTGAACATTATAATTACTGCTAGCCCCATGTGGGGCTGCTTACCTTGATTTGTGATAAGGTGTTTGTGATAAGGTGATCAGCAGTTTTACACACTGTTGCTTTTGTAATTTGTGCAAATACCAACATAGGCAAAAAAGGCAAATAACATCTTAATGTTATTATAAAAATGCCCTGACCTAAAAGTATCTCAGGGACTTCCAAGGTCTAAGGACCACACTTCGAGAGGACAATGAAATGCAAGCACCTATAGCATATAAATGTATGTTTTCTGTGAACTTAACATCTGGTCGAAACAGCAGAATAGCTGACATGAAGCATGTTGGAAGAAGAGTCTCGAGGTAGATATAAGTGGTTGGTAATATTTTAGTGTTTGTTTTTGGTTGTGTATGCATGGAGTTTGGTTATATCATAAATCTGTGCTGTCCAATATGGTAGCCACTGACCACATATGACTGTTGATCACTTGAAGTGTGTTAAGACCTAATTAAGATATGCTTTAAATGCAAAATACACAACAGATTTTGAAGGCTTCATGTGGAAAAAGTGAATGTGATTATTTCATTAATAATTTTATATTGATTATATGTTGAAGTGATAATCTTTTGGATATGTCAGGTTAAATATAAGTATTTCATCTGTTACTCTATACTTTTTTAAATGGAGCTACTAGAAAATTTAAATCTACATGTGTGGCTTCTATTGCATTTCTACTGGGCAGTATAAATAAATATATTTATTTATTTATAAGTAAAACAGATAAAACAAAATACTGATTATAAAACAGGGCCAAACGCAGACCAGTGATGATAATGCATTAACACTAAGGATTATTTTTAACCAATTCTGTGCATATGATGTCAAGGGCAAAAAATACATTTATTTAAACAGTGTGGTAAAGGTTATTTAAATCATCTGATAAAGATTCAGGTTGCTAAGACAACACAGAGGAGGGGCAACTAACAGTGTTGGGGAAATCACGGGGTGACTCAATTATAACTAAAGGAAAATTAAAACATTTCCAGATGAATTAGGTATAAGTTGGAAGGAAGGAAGAGGGTTCTGAGGAGAAGGAACAGAATTTGCCAAGACTCCTAGCTGGTGCCCAGAGTCCACTAGGAGAACTCCAAAATTTATAGGCGCTATTGTAATACTGCTACATTGCCATCTGCAGCTATTTACATAAAACTCTTTTCCTTGAGGCAGTTGTATATAAAAGAGGAGAATTTATTTTACTTTCCTGCATTTCTCCAGAGAATCATGAATTTTAAATTATATATTTTAAAATCTGGGAAGCATCCTGAACTCATATGAAGAGATAGTTTGGAATAGCTATTCAGTTTTATAGGCACACATGGGGTTTTGCTTATCCATATCTTGCCAAAAATGTGACCTTTTATGTCTAGGATAGTAAAAACCCAACTCCACAATACGTAGAGTTGCACATAGCTTTCAGTGAGAGGGAAAGTTAAAAAAAATGTCTGCAAAGGCATAAAAATGATATTATGGTTAATTTTATGATGACTTCACATTGATAGTATGGTTAAAACCAAATTGAGCGGTGGGATCCCAGAGTGTCAGGACCCTGGTAATCAGCAATCTTCCTGCCCAGTTGGTACCATGTCGGTCGAGAGAACAGGCCCTGGTGAATGGGGGAGACAGGACTCAAACTAGTAGTTGGATCTCTAACTTGACCTCTCCCCTCTTGCTAGGATGAAAATGTGTCTGAAGTCCTTAATCTTTCAAAAAATGGGAGATTAGAACATCTTTAGGATGAAAATAACATCTTCAAACCGTAAACCAACTACCAGAGCTCGCAATTTACCTTCATAACCATCTCAGGCAGCACAGTCCCATTTTTGTGCTTGTTCGTTGATGGTCCACTGGCGTGAGTGTAAGTGCTGAGGGACCTGGGGCTCCATCTGCCGTGTTTGAGTCTGCAGTGTCGGTGTCGAGGACAATGTCTGGCACACGGGGGTGCTCAAAACGCGGGGTTGCCCTTGTACTTGTTGTTTAGCTCACCCTGTCTTTCTGGACTGGCGACCTACCCAGAAATTGTTTTATTGAACATCATTGAGGTTGATAATGTGATAACGAGCGAGATAGGGTAGTAAGAAGCTAGGAAAATTCCCTGGCAAGTGGAATGGGGAACCGAGACAGACACCCGATTCAAACTGGCCTCACACAGCACCCTGACTCACCTGCCTTGCACGACTACTATTTTAAGCAATAAGCCCTCAGGAAAATGGGGTTCTGATTAGCATCAAATAATCTTAGGAACAGAGCCTCAGGTCCATTGACCAGAGAAACAGAGTTTTGGTCAAACTAGAAAAAACATCTAGACTTCATTTATGCTCAGCTGCAGACCCTGAAAAGTAGCAAAACTAGACAAAGCGACACCATAGCTGACATGAGGACCAGATGAAATGACTAATGACACTCTACCTTAGTTAGCACTGACCAATCAGTGGAGACCACCACCCCGAAAAGACACACCTGAAGAGCTGATGAATATTCTACTGAGATCCTCCCCTGAGACCTCCCCGAAAATTCCTGTCTTTAGAAAACAGATAAAAACCTCTAGGGCAAAGGACCCAGTGCACAGCACACACTCTCCCTCTCTCTCTAGCAGGGGTGTCCAACCTTTTGGCATCTCTGGGCCACATTGGAAGAAGAGTTGTCTTGGGCCACACATTAAATACATTGTGACGTATAATCATGAAACAATCTCATAATGTTTTAAGTAAATTTATGATTTTGTGTTGAGCTGCATTCACAGCCATCCTGAGCCACGTGTGGCCCGTGGGCTGCAGGTTGGACACCTGTGCTCTAGAGCATGCCTGCACCTTTTTCCCTCTTCTCTCCCAAGGTGTGCATCTCTGCTTTCTTTCTCCAAAGGGCCCTTCTTTTGCTCTGGTGACTTGTTTCCTTAGTCCATGCAGGCCGGCTGGCTCACTTCTGCTTGAGAGACGTTCTTTCTAAAGGACCAGTGTGGCCTAGGCTCACTTCTGTTGCTATGATTTTGCCTATCTTAAACCCTTCCTTTGTTTCACTGTCCCCAGCTTTAATAAATGTACTCTCAAAATCATTAAGATTCGTGTTGTGAAATATTTCCTGTATGAAGTCACGAACCGAGAGCCCACATTGCCACTAACATGAGCATCTTAACCCAGGTGCCCTCTGTTCCCCAGAGGCTAGAAGAGGACAAGACTAAGCTATAGGCCTTCTGTAGTTAGGCTGCTCACTACACGGGGAGAGCAAGTGTTGGCAATAACAGCCATTCCCCACCTCTCCCAGTCCCTGCTGTCTTCTGCCTCGAAATAACTGCTATGGGCTCGGCTTCCTCTTGGCTGTGTTGGCCACTTCACAAGCATTATTTCTAGTCCTTACCACAACCCTACAAGATAGTGGTTATTAACATTGTCATCACCTCCATTTACAAATCAGGAAACTGAGCCACTTGCTCAAGTCCATGCTGTTAGTAATAATGGACTTAGCTAGGATTTGAACCCTGCTCTGATGTCCAAGTCCCTGGCCTTCCTCTTCCACCCACAGGTAATCAGGTCTCAGATTCTGGAATGCTGGCAGCCAGAGGGGGGAATTGATGTCTTTGGGGTGCTTGGAGGAAAGTGAAAATGAAGAGCCAGACGTCCTTGTGGCCTTTACCACTTACTGAGCAGTTGCCACGGGCTGCCCTACCTCAGACAGGTTACTGGTGTATCTCGATTACCTGTGGATACTATTTTTATGAAAAAAGGAATCTTAGGCTTGGGGAAGTCACAAACTTTGTAACTTTGTGCCTGGCCTTGGAGCAATGAGTGACAGAGCAGGAGTTCAGACTGAAGGTTGTAGGCACTTGTAACTTTGATAGGTCATGCCTTGCCTTCCAAGGGATGTGTACCTTTTGTCATCCCCCCCGGCTGGGGACCAAAGTGCCTGATTCCCCATGGCCGCATTCACACAGCTCCATGTCATAAGGTCCATGCCCTTAACCATACTGTCTCCCAAGGACAAATTGATTTAAAAGCAGTGCAAGTCCAAGAAAAAATTCGTTGCATAAGAAAAGGTCAAAAACTTGACCTGAGTCAAATATCTGGCCAGAAATACTTAAACCAGAAGCAAAACAGAACGTACTTGATAATTATACTCAAGAGATACAGTGTAAAGACATTTATGTCAGTAATTGAATTTCCATTCTGGAGCGCCTGGGTTTCTAAACTGTCTCCTTCTTCTGCAGAGAGAGGAAGATGGTTGAATTCCAGGAAATGCCACTGGACTCTGAACACAGACAGGAAGTGTGCTGTCTTCCAAGGGAAGGACCTCTGGACTGGGCTTCCCAAGGCCCTCTGGGCTTACGTGGGATAAAATCGCCTTTTCTGCTTCCGACTCTGGTGACCTGTCTGAGTGCATATTTGGGGGAGCTTATCGAAAAGGAACAGGCAGGCCCGGATTCTTCAGTGAGCGGGCAACTGCACAGGAGCTTGGGATGAGGGTACAGCTTGTTTAGGGGCTTCCAGATAAGTGCACTAAGGTGGTGATATAACCCCGGATGATTTTTTTTTCCTAAATTCTTTTGAAGAAAATAGTTTCTGGACTTTTTAATAGGGAACATGCATTACTTTTACAATCAGGAAAAATAAATAAAGGTTATTAAAACAGGCCAGCAGCCTTCCGTGGAGTGAGATTCAAGGACCCCAGGAGGTTCCTGGTGACCTCAAGGCCTTCCATCAGCCTTGCAGCTCCTGGGAATATTACAGATGCAAAGTCTGTTTAAGATAAGCACACCTCTCCACTTATTTATTCTTCCTAAATCTGGCTCCAGCAATCAGGTCCTTACCAGAGTGTGCAGGTTCGCAGGGGTTTGGGTGGAGAAGGCAGAGGCACTACAGGCCTGAAGGGCATGGGGGGCACAGGGAGACAGGACAGAGGTAGAGAGAGGTGATGGAGTGAATGAGGAAAAAGCAGGTGGTGTCGTGCCAAGGACTTACTGTGACTTCTCCCGATTATCTGTAGCTAGCCCTATACATCACAATGGAAAAGAATCCAGAGGAGAAAATCTTCATTAAAAATGGGTTGGTGAACCCTTGCTGCTGGTAGGAGTAGAAATCAATTCAATCTGAATGGAAGCTTGGTAACAGAGATGAAGATTCTAACAGTGTAATTCTACTCTTGGGAATTTACCCTGAGGACATAACTTGAAGTATGAAAAAATGTTGTTTACCAAAAGATAATCGCAGCATTATTAATCTTAAAAATAAGACATAACTTAAATGTCCCATTACTAGGAACAAGTTTTATAAATTTGGGTACATACATACAATGCAATATTATGTAGCCATTAAAAAAATTCAAGGTATAATTTTAAATGAGAAGCAGCATGCAAATGTGATTTACTTTATGAATAAAATTATGCAAAAATATGCATAGAGAAAAGCTATAATGAAATACTAAAATGTTAAATTTTCATCTTCGGATGGCTTGGCTTAGACGTGCAGGTGCAGTTATTGCTTACAAACTGTGATGCAACCTCACACAGGCTGCACCAGTTAGTGAAGGGAGCTGGTAGAGAGGAGGCAATAGGGAGGAGTAAAGCCAAGTCCGAGAGGCCTTCCCAGATTTAAAGACTTTGGTCAAATCTTACCATTAGGCCCTCTGTGTTTCAAGATAGGTTAGCAAAATGGATTTTTATTTAAGGTCTCCAGATTTGGTTTGAAAAGTTATCAACTAATTTAAAGTTTTAAACACATTTGGATCAAACGAAAAATCCCATGGGACCACATTAGCCCTGAAGGCCACAGATATGCACTTCTGTCCTTGAATGACAAAGCACTTCAAAATGTGTCTCGTTGCAAAGAGGTATGCTAATGATACTATCTCACAGGTTTATGAAAGGCATTAAATAAGACATTGGGTATACAGTACTTGGCAAAATGACTGCTCTTAAATGTTAGAAATTGGCGATAAATTTCATGTTCCAAAGACAGAGGTAATCAGAGGATAGAGTTACAGATTGTGCAGGGAAGAGGCAAAGAGAGTTTCCCGGGGTTGCCTGAGAGTTGTTTTTTTGTGACAGCTTTATTGTGACATAATTCATATACCACACAATTCACTCATTTAAAGCACACAATTCAATGGCTCAGAGAGATGTGCAACCATCACCCCAATCAGCTTTAGAACAATTCAATACCGCCTGAAAGTAATTCTGTACTCATTAGCCATCCCTTCCCTTTTCTCTCAACCCTTCTAGAGGTAGGCAACTGCTATTAGACTTTCTGTCTCTATAGATTTGCCTATTCTGGCCACTTAATGTAAATGGGATCTTATACTATGTGGTCCTTCACTTAGCATAGTGTTTTCAAGATTTATGCATGTTGTAGCATGTATCAGGGCTTCATACCTCTTTAGTGCCCAATAATATTCCATTGTATGGATATACCACATTCTATTTATTTATCAGTTTATGGACAAATGGGTTTTTTCCATTTTTTTGACTAGCATGATTAAGGTTGCTAATAAACAGTTGTGTACGATTTTTATGCGGACATGTTTTTATTTCTATTGGGTTTATTCTTAGGAGTGGAATGGCTTGGCTGAGCATTTGAATGATAAATAGGGTTTTAGGCTGAAGAGGCAGGGAAATTCAGAGGAGGGAGAGAGGACGGGTGGGAAGGGATAGGATGCTTTTATTTTGAGCAAAACCATGGAGTGTTAAATAAAAAGGTATATGCAGGAAACTTGAAGTGGTTCTATGTGGAGAAAGCAGTGAGAAATAAGGCTAAGAGGACAGAAAGCATCAGGCTGTGAAGTTTGTTGGTCTCTACTTTCTTTCATGGGCACCAGGGAGCAGTGTGTGGCGAAAGCAGGGCAGAGGAAGACCACTCCCGAGCCCGTGTGGATCTGGTTTCACAGCTGAACTCTTACCCGGCAGGCAGCTCTGGTCAACATCTCACTCTTCAGAGCTATCCACATTAAATATTTTTACTGGCTTTTTGCAACCAAAATAATGTAATATGGATTTGTGATATGTGATCTATTTATAATATGACTAAGGGAGTTCTAAGATAAACCGTTTTGTTGTCTAAAAGCTATTGCAAAATTGGGTGTGATTTATTATGTTGGTACCAGAAAGGTGTTTGGATTAAGTTTGAAAATGAATGTGCCGATTTGCTTAGATTATTTTTTTCTGCAGTAAGAAATATTCATTTTAACCAATGAAAAGTATACCAGAATTGTGATGGAAATGGAGAAGATGACTCATAATTTGAACTTGAATCTTCTGAAATGAAAATTCCTTCTGCACTGGTAGCTCTTAACAATAGGACATTCAGAGGGGGCTCCTCGTTTATTCCAGGTTGAAGGAGAAAAACCAGAATTGAGATGTTGTTATTCCAAGTGAACATTTATGTGCCCCTATGCTGTGAGAGTTATTAGACATTATTAAGAGTGCTTTTGTGTATTTTCTTTTTCAAATCTGCGAATATCAGTCCATGCTTTATTTTCTTCTGAGTCTCATTTAATATATTTTCCAGTCCTTTTCAGTTAAGGGCTTTCAGAAATAATATTTCTCTGTGCTGATTCCAAATTGAATTTAAATCTGCCTATTAAAACAGTTTGTAGTTGCTTTTTAATTTCCTTATCCATTTGGTAAACAGCAGACATGGAGCAATATGAAAGGACTCAGAAAAGTTGTATAAAGTCTTCTTGTTTCCATTTGTTACCATTTAATATATTGGATTTGCTTCCTGTCTTTAGAAATTAAATACAAGTTGGGAAAGTTTAAAATGCTATCAATATGTATTCAGGCCACAACTATTTATCGAATACCTACTGTGTGCCAGACACTATGAGAGGTTTGGGGGAGGGCTGGTAAGATGACTACGGCAAAGGCCCCTTTAAAGGTGTTCACCACCTCCTGGAAGAGATGACAAACATACAGAAATGGCTCTGCCAGGAGACAGAGGGGACAGGGCCAGGAGTGGCACAATTCAAGCACATGGGGTGTAGCCTGTTTTCATGGGTGATCTAAGAAGGCTTGTGTGGAAAGGGGGGCCTGTGACAGAATATATTAGGAAGCCCTGGTTTAAACAAAATCATATGGGCAGTACAGTGAAACAGCTAGGAGTGTCTAGGTTCAAAACCCAGATGTTTAACTTACCTATTGTATGATTTTGGTCAAATTATTTAACCCTACGGTCTCCTTACCTCTAAAATTGATGTATTCTGTAGAGTGAGGAGTGCGGATTAAGTGAGCACTGACGTGGAAAGCGTACAGATCAGCCTGACATAAAGTAAGCTCTCAGTAATGGTATTATCTTAGAACAGGACTTCTCGGAACCCAAAGTGCTAATAATACGCATTCTGAATGGAGATAGAAAAACAAAACTTCTCCCAAATCTGTTGGATCACAGAACATCTCTCTCTTTCCTTTTCTCTCTCTGTCTCTCTCTGTCTCTGTCTGTCTCTCTCTAAATAGATCATTTCCAGGAGCTAGTGTTTTCAGAAATGAATTTTGAAAGCCCTGGCACAGGGACATTGGAGGTCAGAAAGACAGCAGTTGGACTGGGCCTTGTCAGATGAGAGTGGCTTTGTCAAATGAAGATGGGGTACAGGATATTTGAGGCAGAGCAGAGAAAAAGCAAAATATAGTGTTATAATTGAGAACAGCAACCATTTTTTGTAGAATATATATTTAATCATAGGGAAAAAATAAACCTACTGATGGAAAGCATATAAGCCAGAATGATTGGAGTGGGCAGTTACAGTGCTGGCCTTTCAGAGTCCGTTCCCCCTTCCTCAGGAAACAGCATTAGAATTTTCCCTGGGGAAGCACCAGAGGTGCATATACTGTGAAGTTACTGCAGCTGAAGCTTCCACGTTTCTCACTGACACAGGCCCCTTCTAAGGCCCTGTGAGGGATCCTAGCAATGTGCCACAGAGCTATACGTGTTGAGAAATGTGCCAAAATAAGAAGTTTTAACTGCAGTTGGTTCAGACCACTGTCTCTTTCCATCCTGATGTTCCCCATTCACACTTCCTCTTGTGTTTGAGGTGTTAGAAGGGCTGCAGACATGTTTTTGAATCCAGTTAAGGGGAAATTGAGTTGGGAATACATTTGGTTTGTACTTCAGTGGATATATTTATGCAGTTCACAGTCATTCAGTGATTGTTCAGTGTGCACTGGCATTCTAATGCAATTCCTGGATCCCAGTGTCACGCCTACTGCCCACTGTGGTGGCTGAAGCCATAACAAGGTCACTGACAGCAACCTGGCTAATGAGTGTCGTCAATTCAGAGTATTTAAGCTGAGCCAAAGTTGGACAAGAAAATTTGAAATGTCTTGAAATTATCCAGCTAATATGTAGAAGAAATTTGAGAGATGTTCTGAGTTTGGCAATAATCATAAAAATATATGGAAAATCACCAATAACACATTGTGAAATTGAAAGAACATTTTAAAGCTATCAGTAACAACAGCAAACCAAATCCTAATCAACTATGTTAGAAGGATTGAATAATCTTTCTATTCTTATTTAAAAATGGTATTTTGGTCCTGACCTGTATGGCTCAGTTAGTTGTGCGTCATCCCGCAAAGCAAAGGGTTGCCTGTTCAACTCCTGGTCAGGGCACGTGCCTGGGTTGCAGGAATGGTGCCGGTCAGGGCACCTACGAGAGGCAACTGATCGATGTTTCTCTTTCACACCTATATTTCTCTCCCTCTCTTTCTCCCCCTCCCCCCTCTCTAAAAATAAACACATAAAACGTTAAAAAGATATTTTGAAATCTTTCTATTAAGAATGATGAAGATACACCTCACTGGCCAAAAAAGTATAGGGAAAAAGAAACAATGATATACAGAGACATGTCAGGAAAGACTTTGTGATAATTGTGGTATTTCTTAGTTTTTTGAGATTTGTGGTTTATTTCTTTTCTTGTTCAATATATTTTCTTTTAACATCTAATTTTGAATTTGTAACTTAGTCTTTTTGTCCCTTAAAAAGCCCTCCCTGAATCTGAAAAGGTGTTAGAATTCACAAAAGCTGATTTACCACTGGGAAGGACTGTTTTCATCCATGCACATCGTGACATTCCAGTGGAGACCATTCTATCCCAGGCTTCAGAAGGGCAGCTCTTTCCAGACTGGTCCACGGAGTGTTGCAGTCAGCTGGTCAGAGAGAATGGGTCAGGGGCTC
This sequence comes from Tonatia bakeri, assembly GCA_004024845.1. Lineage (NCBI taxonomy): Eukaryota > Metazoa > Chordata > Mammalia > Chiroptera > Phyllostomidae > Tonatia > Tonatia bakeri. Next base: position 12,587 of record PVIA01001122.1, read on the forward strand.
TGGGTCATGTGACCCAGCCAGAGCCAGAGGGACTCCATTCTTGGGCTTGGGGAGGAAGCCAGCTGGTTAGGAAGCAGACAGACGCTTCCTACCATAAACCTAAAAAATGGTGAAGCTGAAAATCAAGGTGTCAAGTTGATTAATAAGATACAGCTTGTCTTTCCACTGTGGAAATATACCTTCACAATGACAAAATCAAAACATGTTTCAAGCTATGCTTTTCATATGGTTGAAAATTGTTAAATGCCCAAAGACAAATGAATTAAATTTTAATCAAACATGATTGGGCATTCCATTAGTGGGATGGTGATGGTTAGATGAGTAATAAAATAAACACACACATGCATGCGTGCACACACACATGCCACGAATGGTTAAGTATTTATTCCACACACTTTATTTTCCTTTCATTTATGTCAGCAAGAATCACTATAATCAAGGTTTTCACTGCAAAAATGTTCTATTGACAGTAATAACCCAACAGACTAAACAATATAATTTGAATATATTTTCATCAAAAAAGATAAAATTAAGGCAAATGTAGATTTAAAAAGTTAACAATATTTGTGTGTCTTCAAAAAGTTATTTTGCTTAAGATTTTAAACACTATTGAAATAAAAATATAGTTAACATAAAAATTATCAAGATATGTAGATGTAGCTTAAATTTTAAATTACTTTTGAAATTTTAATGTAATCTTATTAATAAAATAAACTAGTCACAATTCTAATGTCCAAAGTTCTAGTTGCCCTGTATTAAATTAAGATTACATTTTGTACATGTAACAATCTAGGCCCATGTGTGAAAAATTTGAGTAACACGAATTCTTTAATATTATAAAATGTTGCTCAGCCACCAAGTGAAAATATTGCAAAAACCCCTCTAATCGTTGGCTTTCTCTGTAACCATCAATTGGGACATGAAGAGACACAGAAAAAGAGTGCTTGGCACTACTGGGAATGAATATTTCATTTGCAAGATTTATTGCATACATGCCACTTAAAAGAAAGGATTTCACAAATAACTTAATTTGTCATTTCCCTTACTTGAATTCTTTCTCCTCATATCCTCCCCACATTCCTAAGCAGTGTCCATCTTGGACATTGTCAGTAAGACAACCCACATAATTTCATGGGATTCAGATGAGGTTAATTTGAGGCTGTAGAACGAGTGGTAGATAGAAGCATTTCCCTGGGGCCACAAAGTTGTTATACACAGAGCAGATGTTTAGGATGTTCTTTAATGAATATAAATACAGCTATGTGGGTGTTTGTGATAAGTGCAGCCCTCTCCGTGGGGCCCAGAAGAAGGGTGCCTCTGGCTCTGGGGAGAAGGAGCTGGCTGCACGACCCCCATTCTGTGGCTGCCCAGGGTGCTGCTCCTTGTCTTTGGGACACAATTCCCTCTCCAGGGCTGGGGGCAGGGGAAGCTGTGGAGGGGAGAGCTGTGATTGGCAGGAGGTGATCTTTCCCTTCACTGTCACTGCTCTCCAAAGCTATCTCCTAGCTCTCTCGAGGACTATTTGTAACTCTTTAATAACTTACATATTTTTTAAAAATTAGCTAGCTTCAGACTTCGGGGTAGGGGGTGAGGAAACCATCTTAGAGGCAAGAAATTGTGAAGGGTTTGGCTATCTGCTTAAAATAGGTAGAGGGAGACAAACCAGTGGTGGGAAGGAAAGTTTCAGTTGTTACCTTCTGCTCCTGAGTTACAACAGAGGTCATTCTGGAAATCAGGTTAAAAAAATGGAACAGATGTTGAGGGTAAAACCTGCACGTCCTACCACCTGAAAGTCATCCAGCTTCAGGGGCCAGCTGACACAGGATTGGGGAGGGGCGAATATTAGCAGGTCTTCAGGCCTTTGGAGAGCCTTTTCCCAGAAGCTGGGAGTGGCAGTTTGTTTCCAGAACCAAGGTATTGTTAAATAAGACGCTGACTAACCAGCCAGGTTGTATTTTAGTAAGCAGCATGAGAAAAGGGGTGTTTTGCATCAGATTGAGCAGGTATAATTACAACATAGGTTCGAAGAGTGTTAAACAAACAAACAAACAAACAAACAAAACCCAAAGGAGAAAATATCAAAAGTAAATTGTAATTTTATGTTGTGAACTAATTGGAAACTTTAAATGGCAATTGAAATTCTTTCTGGGCCTCAGGGAGATGAGGTGGCTTTCTTCAGGATGTTTGAACTTAATTACCAGGTGTAGCAAATGCCAAATGAATTTTGTAAAATTACTTCAAATAATCATGCTGGGCACCAGAAATTGTTATATTTATCTAATGTCCTTACACAGCTTTCAAGTTGAAAGCTAATTTAAATGATTGAAAATTTAGTAGAATTTCAATGTGTCTACAGATGAGTGGGACAATGTCGAAGAAATGTGTTCTGTACTCCATCGGATTCATTTGGGTTTAAAGTGTACGTGGATACTTCGTTAGTGTTATAGTTGCAACAAACATTTTATGTTCCTAAAAACATTTTTAAAAGGAAAAAGTAATATAATAACCTTACAAAATTTTTAGGGAAAAAAATCATTCATACTCTCACCAGCCTGCTCCAAGAACTCATCTTTTTATAACCCTCTGTGGGCATATGGTTTTCATATTGTTATGCAATTTTGTATCATGTTCTTTTTTCCTTGTTATAAGTTTTTTTCTTATGTTGTTACATATCCCACATTTTAATTTAAAATTTTAATGGTTGCACGGTATTCCTTCTAGGAGATGTGCCAAAATTTACTTAACTGTTGTCTGTAGGATAAAACATTTAGCTTTTTTGCAATTTTGCCATTAAAAATAAAAATGCAATGAATATATTCATGCGTAAAGTGCCCTTCTTCATCTCTTGTTCTGGTTCCAGACTTTGAATTATTTCTAAGAAGTGGAATTAATGGGTAAAAGAATATAAGACATTTTCTTGGCTCTGAATATATATTGTTAAATTGCTCTACAAAAGGGCTGGTCCAAAAAAATAAAATGCTGCAGTGTATTAGATCAACACAGCCATTGTATTCACCAGCATTTATTTTGTCTTTCTCTCTCTTTTTTATCTTTCATGCTAATTTAGTTGTTCATAATATTTTCTTATAATCTTTGTGTTTCTGTGGCATCAGCTTTACTTCTCTTTCATTTCTAATTTTGTTTATTTAGAAATAAACAAAACAAATAAACATGGGTCCTCCTCCTTGCTCATGGAATAATAGCCATCTTTAATTTGTGTTTCGTATTTGTGAGTGGAGCTAAATAGTTTGGGTTATGTTTGTTATTGCTTATGTCCACCCTGTATTTAGGACTCACAGATGAACCCCTCTCCTGGGGTCCTACATTTAATTGGTGACAAATTCATCACAAGTTGCTAAAAATTTGTTAGAAGAAACCATACTCCCAACCCAAATGAACAAAATTTTTAGTTATATTTAAATTAGAAATGGAATGTTTTTCATGAACATTAAGGTAACTGTTTTCTTTGGCTACCTCATTAATCTTGAACTAATTTCCATTAAAATGTTAATAGGGCTTTGCTGAAAAGAGTTCCATAATCAAATAAGTTGGGAGATAGCCCTCAAACACGGATGGTGGGCAAAACAAAACAAAACAAAACAAAACAAAAACCTTCCTCTGATTAACCACTAAGAGCCTAGACAAATTGCATCATATAATCCTTTAGCCCTAGTGTGCAGAATTCCTACACTGCCCCAAAGGGTCCAGACTCTAGCTCCTCCTGGGGTTTTCCAAAGCACATTAGTGTATTAACAGCTCCGTGACGTCCTGTGCTAAATACATCTGTTTTAACAAACCATGTGGTTCTACTATTTACATTTTCATGAAATTGATTATGAGAGGAACCTAGGATCTTCTTCGCTTTGAAAAGAGGCATTTGTCTTCCTTTGACTTTGGCCCTTCTCTCCCAAAGCTGAGTAAGTATCGAAGAGGGTTCGGGAGCAGGTGATGCCTACCTGGGTCTTGGGAGAAGCCCCCATTCCTTGGGTTCCTGTTTTCTTGATCTTTTTGTCAGTAAGCTCTGAGTTCTGCCGCAGTGGTAGTGCTCGAGGATGCTGGGGGCTCTAGAAGAATGTCATAGCACCTGTGATTATGTTTATTTCTGTCTTATCTTTCGGATATTTCTGTTTCTTTATGTGTTTAATAATATAGAGTAGTGTTTATATCAAATCAATGTGTATTAGAAGGATATGCTCAGGGATACCAGTGATCTAAAATGGCCAAGACTAAGTTGTGGGCTTAAAAGGAAATAGTTAAAGAGGCTGTTCATTCATTTATTTGCTCAAAATTATTCTTCTTGAGCAAATACCTGAGGGTCCAAACTACTAGGCTCTGAAGGTTTTATAAGAAACAAGGGTCCCTCCTTTCAGACCAGAGGGACAGAAAAAGTTCTGGTAACTCCCATGTGATGAATATAGCTCTTCAGACAAGAACACTGGAGTTTAGAGTGTACTTTAAAAAAATTTTAAAGGCTTTATTTTTAGAGCAAAGAGGAGAAACACTGATGTGAGAGAGAAACATTGATGGGTTATACACCCCAACTGGGGACTGGACCTGCAGCCCAGGCCTGTGCCCTGACCAGGAATCGAACAGGTGATTTTTCACTTTGCAGGACGATGTCCACACAACTGAGTTAGGGATAGAGCATGCTCTTACCTGGAGTTTCCTCTCTGCTTTTGTTCATCTCTAAACAGTTGTGGCCGCAAATGACCTGTTCGGAATTTGGGGTTGGTGTTTTCAGTCCACATCTTTCTTTCTGCGGCTGTCCTTAGGACAGATTCGATGCACAATAAGCTTCGTTCTAAAATCTGGGATTCTCAAGACTGGGCCACTTTATGTTTTGTTTGTTTTTAACCTACCCTTTTTCTTTTTTTATTGACAGCTGTACTAAAAAATGGGTGCACTTTGGAAGGAGTCTAGCTAAAAGTTTCATTACTATATAAAGAGTCCATTTGGTTTATATTAATTTTGAGTCATGTGATGGTATATTAGTTCGTAGGGTTGTTGTGACAGAGTATCAGAAATGGAAGGGCTTAACCAACAGATTTATTTTCTCACCACTTTGGAGGTCAGAAGTGTGAGGCATTGGTAGGTTTGGTTTCTTTGAAGGCTCTGAGGGAGAAGCTGTACCACGCCTCTCTACTGGTTTGCTGGCCATCTTTGGCATTCCTTGTCTAGTAGATGCATTATTCCTGTCTCTGCCTTCATCTCCATGTGGCATTCTGCCTGCATGTGTCTAAATTTCCCCTTTTTATAAGGACATCAGTCATATTGTCTTCAGGCCCACCCTAATTACCGAAACTTTACTTGATCATCTGCAAACACCCTATTTCCAAATAAGATCACATTCAGAGGTGCTGGGGGTTAGGACTGTAACATCTTTTGGGGGACACAGTTCAACCCATAACAGATGGCTTGAATGTGTGCTGGCAGATGGAAGGATGGCTTGACAAATGCCACTAGGATCTACAATGATTTTATACTACAATACTGTATATGTTAGGTATCATCTCCCTTGTTTTCTTTACAGGAACCACTTTCTTAAATATTTAATTTTAATCCACTTAGACAAAGACTGGGTGTTGATGTGATTTTAATTATGACTGCCCAATACTTTGGAACTCTATCTGCTAGGTGCCTGTAGTGAGACAAAGGCCTGAGTAGTGGCTGAGCTCACGGCTCCTACGTGGAGAATGCAGTCTGGTCATCGTGGGGGCACACTTCTGACCTGATGCTCTCAGCAGACTACTGTAGCCCTCTCTAGGACAAGGCAACTCATTCTGATAGCCTTAAATTCCTCTTGGGGGAATTCACAGTAATTACTTTTACTTCTACTACCCTGGTCTCTAATTGTCCCCTAATTTTCTGAAACTTTACGACATGCTTGAAAACAGAAGGGAAACAGATATACAGAACTCTATTAGTCTGATGATATGGTTCCTAAATACTGCTTCACGGGGTGGGGGCAAGAGAATCACTGGGGGGAATATAAGGACTTATTCCCAGGTCCAGCCCCGTACCCATGGAGATGCTGATTCAGAAAACCTGGGGTTGGGCACAGAAATAGGTGGTTCAAGAACCAGCAATTTAGGAGGTACAGCTTACTTATCTTCTACTTCACGCTGAGCTCTTCCTAATGGTGAAAGCCATCTGTCATACTCTATGGGGAGGGATTCTTTCCTGGGACTTCTAGAAGTCTAGGTTCTTGACTCCAACATGCAGAAAGAGTTGAGAATCTTCAGGATGGCAGTGTGGTGCAATGATTCAGAGCCTGAGCGATGGCTTCTGCCACTGACTAGCTAGGTGACCTTGGGCTTAACTTCTTTGGGCCTCAGTTTCTTCACCTATAAAAGTAATAAGAGCTACTGCAGACATTTGTAAACTTTAAATGAGTTTCTACATTTAACGTACTTATGATGGTGCTTGGGGTAGATAGCGGTCTCTCACATGACCCACATTGACCTGTGATTATCTCTCCTTAGGGGACTAGTTTTTAATTTCTTTGGTCAAGGCATCTGTATTTACATTACACATTTTCTTTGTATTTTTATGTTCTAAGAGGAATTGACAGACTGGATTAAAAACTAAAATATAAGCTAAGAAGCTTCCTGGTCTGTGTTACCAAAAAGTTGGGAGGCTGTGTCCATGGGCAGTGAAAGGGGACCAGGATCATTCCAAGGCAGAGTGAGAAGTTTATGCTCAGGCTCTCGGGACCGGAGGAACTCTCTGCTGGTTCATTTCTAAAACTGACTCCTTGGAATAACCCCACCTGTCCCAGGATGACCTGGGTCAGCCTGGCTGGTGCCTCGTGTGAAATAGCAGCCACTTACAATTTGTCTGTGTTTTGCCTGTTATAACCTAAGTTTCTGCAAGGACAAGAACCCTACACAGAACTGTCCCCAAGCGGTGGCCAACCTCTTTGTCTTCTGCCATATGCTCGATCTCAGGGACCAGAGTGGAGAACATAACACAACCTCATCCCTGTGTACAGCAGCTGGGCTGGTCATAGTTTCAACCTGCAGGCCAATGATTTCTTATTTTGTAAGACAAATATATGGTAAATATTCAGCCCTGGCTGGTGTAGCTCAGTGGATTGAGTGCAGGCTGCGAACCAAAGCATTGCAGGTTCGATTCCCAGTCAGGGCACATGACTGGGATGCGGGCTAGGTCCCCAGTAGGGGCCACATGAGAGGCAACCACACATTGATGTTTCTCTCTCTCTCTTTCTTCCTCCCTTCCCATCTCTAAAAATAAATAAATAAAATATTTTTTAAAATATGGTAAAGATTCTTAAATGAGGGCTATTGACATGTTCTTAAGGAGGAGGTGGGATTGCAGAATTGGCCCTGATGGAAGAAGATGAGGAACAGATAGGAAGCATCAGAAAGGAGAAGTAACCAAGGAGAATGAGAGAGGAGGCTATATTTATACTCAGTATGTAGGTCAAGCTGACCCGTTTGGGAGAGGGAAGTTGAGACGGGGGCCGGGTGTGAACATTTCGACGAACACAGAAATAGAAGTGGCTTGAGCCAGTGCTTCTCAGACTTTAACAGGCACATGAATTCCCAGGGCCTTGTTAAAATGCAGCTTCTGATTCAATCAGTCTGGGTGGGCCTGGGAGTCTGCATTTCTAACAGGCTCCCAGGTGCATAGACACTGCCGGTCCATGGGCCACACTTTGAGAAGTGAGGGCTTAGAAGATGGAGGGGATACAAAGAGGGCGCTGGGTGGCTGAGAGGAGCACGGGATACCTTGTTTGAGCATATAAGGCCAGCTGGGGCTTCATAGTAATAGAAATTGTTTGATCAAGTGGGTAGCCATCTATTTATAGCCGGTCGTATTCAGGAAGCTGCTGGTGTGGTGGAAATGAGATCAGGATTTTTGAGTTATGTCAACATGGGTGTGAATCCCAAAAAGCTTAGTGTTTATTTTGTAGGGGATGGGGAGGCTTTGAAGGGTTTAAGCTTCTACTGGTCAACTCCTTCCTTGGCCTCCTGGCTAAGTCCCTCATTCGTGATTGAGATGTGGCCAGCTTTTAGCAGAGGTGGCCCGTCGCCACCATCCTGGCCGGGCAGAGGGCTGCCTCTTGCCCAGAACTGCTTGCCCAGGAAGGAGAAAGACTTGAAAGGTCAGACCTCTCGCTGCTGTCAGGGGACACACTGGACCCTCATAGCCCCTTTCCATAACAAGGTCAGCATCCTGGTCTAGGTTAGCTGTGCCTTATACCATTTGTGCTCAAAGTCTGGTCCACAGACCTGTTGTGTCTGCGTCACCCTGTTAGAAACACAGAATCTGACCACATCTTGGACCTTTGAAATCAGAGTCTGCATTTTAACAAGACCCCCAGGTGAGGTGTATACACATGAAAATCTGAGAAGCGCTGCCTTACATAACCCTTCCACCAGCGCCCTTTAGTCCGGGTAGAGAAACTCAGTTAATAAATCACACAGATGCTTGTACAGCCTCACTGTGGGTCAGGCAGCATTCTGAGCACCTCTCAAATACTAACTCTTCTGATAACCCATCAGCCACCTTGCCTCACTCTTCTCTTGCCTGCTGCCCATGTCATAGCCACTCTGCAGTGTCCAGGAAGGTGGCAGGTCCTGGTCACATGGAGTCCCCACACAGGTGTGCCCAGCTGGGAGATGACTGGAACCTTTTTCTGGAGCTCAGCAAAGAGCAGAGCCTAATGTGGTCGGGGGAGATTCGCATGTGAGGGAGCATTCTGCCTGGAGTACTCCTTTGTGAGTGAGCTTTCTGAGCTCTGACAGTGACTAGATTTCAGAAATGGGGCTGGGAGTTTGGCTTCCACCCTCTGTCCAGTCTCCAGAGGGAGGGGAAACACTGGTTTTTAAAAATCTGAGGTCATGCTTATGGGGTGAGTTTGTTGGGGGGAAATTTGAGGGGGCCCTTTTAGCACCTGAGCCTTAGAGTGAGGGCTTTCTGTTGGGTAGAGCAATGGTTTAGAGCTTGGACTCCAAAGAAAGACTTCTTAGGTTCAAATTTGCATCTTGCCACTTGCTAGAGGTATGGACCTTGGATAAATTACCTAACATCTCTGTGCCTCAGTTTCCCATCTGTAAAAGGAGGACATAAAGTACCTGCTTTACAGATTTGTGGTGAGAATTTAAATAAGTTAATATGTATAATGTACTTAGAAGCACTCACCATCCAAACAGGGTTGGGTAGGTCACTATTCAGTAAGGCCAGATGGAGCTGGAAAATTCCAGGGATCCCACAAAATTTAAAGAGGGGATTGGTGGGTTTTCTAGGTGAGGAGGGAATCATTAGTTTCCTATTGTTACCGTAACAAATGACCACAATGTAGAGGTTTAAAACAACAAAGACAAATTTACTGTTATAATTCTGGAGTTCCTAAGTGTTAAATGGACTTCACTAGACTAAAATCAAGGTGTTCACAAGGCTGAGTTCCTACTAGAGGCTCTAGGGGAGAACTGGCTTCTTTGCCTTCTCCATTTTCTCAAAGTTACCTGTATTACTCAGTTGCTGACCTGTTTCTCAACTCTCAAAGCTAGCAGCTGAACACCTGCCAATCTATTTTGAAGCATAAAGACCTCTGCTTCAGCCTTAACCTCTCCTTACCTGTCTCTCTCTTCCCTGTCCCTGTTTTCACCTGTGAGGATCCTGGTGATTTGAGTGGGCTCAACTGGGTAACCTGGGATAACCTTATCTCACAATCTTTAACTTCATGACATCTGAAAATTCTCTTCTGCCATGTAGGGTAACATTCATAGGTTCTCGGAATAAGGATGGGGATATTTTGGGGAGAGGGCACTAACCTGCCTATTACATAGGCCAAAGACAATCAGCAGCAGCTTATTCTGCCAAAAAAAAAAAAAAATGAAGAAAGCCCCTGCTAATGTGCAGTAGAAGTTGGTAAAAACTCTTGGTAATCAGAGGGTCCTATCATTATTGAGGGCATTTATATGTGCCAAGCCCTGCTGTCAGGGATCCCATGGTTTTTAGCATTTAATTTGCACATTCATCTGTTTTATAAATGAGGAAAGAGAGAATGGGAGAGATGAGATCACTCTTTAGGGGCAGGGCTGGTATTGGAACTCAATTAAGCCTGGTTGGAAAGTCCATCTTCTTACTATCACACCATGCATTTTACTCAAAGTGAACTAAGCCCAGTGAGGTATGTCCATTTAGAAGGCTTAACATCCTCAATGGAATCCACTTTTACAAATATTGTGTATTCCCACAGCTGAGAGTTGGCCAGAGTAGAATTTGGCAGTAGTCTTTGGTACCTCGGACTCATTGCCCAGTTCAGGGGAGGGCATTGGGAGCTTCTGGGGGGAGGAAGTCTCAGGTTGCTATGGGCCCCTGGTGGCCTTATCTCAGAGGTCCATGGTTTCCAAGGCCGTGCAGCCCAGAAACCCTACACTGCCTGACCCAGCTCAATGCCCAGCACCAGGGTGGTGTCCCTCAGATAAACAAATGAGAGCATCTTATAGTGTGCAAACTGCTCCACAGAATCGGTTCTGCACCTCTAGCAGCAAAGCTTTTTCAACTGTAATTGAAAAATAAAATATTGGAGGAGTTTAAGAATGACTGAGATTACACTAAATGGGAAAGGAGAGGGAAACCTGGTTTGGTGAAAATGTTTTGTTATCATAGCCCTTGGGAGTAGTGTATTCAAGAGTCCAAACAAACTTGGGCGAAGACCTTCCATGATGGGGTCATGGGCAAGGGGGAAGTCCCAGGGGTGATGTCGTGAAGGCGCTCTCGTAGGGCAGGGGCTGCACTCACTCCTCAGGAACCGTGGCACCTCCTTATGTGCCTTCTCCTGAAGCAGTTCCAGGAGAGCATAATGAAAAGTGGGATTGTGGGGGAAATGATGGAGAAGCAAGCCTCTGCTTAATACGCAAAAGAGCTTTCCAGACACCAGAGCTGCCTAAGAATGGAATGGGCCAAGAAGTGTGCTGCCTGTCTTCAGTATTATTTAATGAGAGGTCACGCAGAAGTTTGTTAGGAGGCCTAGAGGAGTGTCTACTGCAACCTCAATGTCCCTCACTTATGGGCTCAAAGAAGGCCCCCACCAGCCTTTAAGTCCATATTTGACTGGCTTGTGTCTCCTATAGTAGTCTCCCAGGCTATTTCTGGGAGTCCTCAGATGTTTCACATATACTCAAATCAGTTCTCCCATGTTCTTTTGAATTTCTCTGCTGTTGATGTTACCTGCCTACCAGTTGCTTGAGGAAGGCATCTCATGCCCATCACTGCCCCGGTGACTCCATGGTAGTGCAGCTGGTTGCCAGATGCTGTATGTACCAAATGCACTGTATTCCCAAAGAACAAGAAAAAGGCAATGGGATGCTGGTAAGTGTTTAATAACTGGCTCTCCAGAGAGGAGGGAAAAAGAACAGACTGACTTTGATTTAGAGTGTTTTCCAACTTCTGTGGTTTAGTGTTTTCCCATTTCTGTGGTGTAAATATTCTCACCATGGCTGATTGCAAGATACCAATTTGATAACTAGCTTGCAAAATTTCTGCAAATTTAACAAATTGATTTCCCTAAACTGGTGTGGGTCAGCTTCAGCACACCACTGGCAGAAGATTTCTGTGTCTTTCTGTTTTACACAGAGTCCTGTTGCTTGTGATTAGAGTGCATTATGAAAGCAGCGGCCTGGTTTCTGCCTGCATCACCCTTTGCCATAGCAGACCAGACCAAAGTTCTTAGGGCAGGCTGAAGGGTTACGTGTTCTCCTCACTTCTTCCTCACTCCTCAACACAATGTTCTCCTGACTCTAGGCATCCAAACACTGACTCTGTCAGGAGGGACCTTCCGCATGCATTTCACTCGTGCAAATAGATATCTCAGAGTCTCCAGATCCTCCTTTATTTCAGTTTAGGTTTAGCTGGTTCCCCAAAGTGGCTAATCATCAGAATTTCATGTAGAGCCTTAAAAATATAGAATCCTAGGCTGTCTCTTTCTTCAGAGATTCTAATTTTGTAGATAAAGGGTGAGGCCTGAAAAAATGACAAGACATGTTTGAGAATCGCCATACATCACTGCTTTGGGAAGGAGGTCAGTTAGAGAGCATAGCTTTTAATAGCCCTTCCAGAAGAATCAAAGCTATCAGACATACTTCCCAATGTGGGTGGTACCTTAAGGAGGGGAGCACTGAATCCAGGGGATATGACTGTCCCTTCTTTCTGCCCACAGTAGAGAAGGCTTAAAGCATCAACAGTGTACACACCACAATCCCAAGAGAGTGGCTAAGCAGGACAGTGACAGTTGCCTAAATTAAGTAGCTCTGAACCATGTGTTATTAATGACCATCATCCAGTGCCAAAGGGCTGTGGTTAGACTATTTCTTAAGCTCTTCTAACTCTGCCCTCCTCCCTCATCCTTTTCCCCTCAGTCTTCCTTTCCACCTTGGATCCCTGCTGCAAATCTTGTGGCTCAGAGGCAGGCCTTGTATACTAGGTGTCTCCAGAGGGCAGAGGACTTTATTCTCAGCCTGGCTTAAGAAAGAATGATCTTAGAGACAGGCAAAACAGATAGAAAGTGTAAAAGAACTAAGGTGGCTGTCACAGGGGTGTCCAACCTGTGGCCTAGGATGACTATGAATGCAGTTTAATGCAACATTATAAATTTACTTAAAACTGCTTTTTGCTCATCAGTTTTTGTTAGTGTTTGTGTATTTAATGTGTGGCCCAAAACAACTCTTCTTCTTTCAGCATGGCCCAGAGATGCCAAAAGGTTGGACCCCCCTGCAGAGAGAAAAGACAAGGGGAGGCCCATAAAATCTCATGGACATTTATAGTCCACTTTTGATAAAAGCAGACATGTCTGTTTTGTTTTGTTTCCTGCCTTGTTTCCATAATTCATATAGAATTCTTTCTAATAGAAATGAAATTGCTTGTTCTTCTGGCCTTGGTGGCTGGAGCTGGGGACCATCATGTAAACCAAAAGGCTAACGCCTGGGAGTGAAGGAGGTTGACTCTGATGAAGAGAGGTGTTTTGTTCCTGGTGGTAAAGAACCCCCCTCACTAATTCTGTCTCTGGAAAAGATAAATATAGACAGAACAATGAGAGAGTGGGTCTCTCAGCTTGGGAATCCCACGTGCTTCTGTGCCCCTTCCTAGTAGCTTAGAATCCATCTTGCCCCCAGAGCTGGGAGAATTGAGACTTAAGATGACTGAAACAATTTCCCTACCACATAGGTCTGTCCAGAAGGTCTCCAGCTATGTAAAATAAAAAATAGACATTTATTGAAGAAGATACAAGAAACATTGTACACAGGACAATAATGCCCCAGTCCCCTTCAAAGTAGGCACAATGGGACCTCACGCAGTTTTTCCAATTGCATCAGCTGCCCCATCGTATTTTCCAAAATCTCACTGATGGTTTGAAATCTCTTTCCTTTCAAAGGTCATTTGAGTTTTGGGAAAAGGCAGAAGTTACAGGGTGCCAAATCTGGGCTGTAGGGGGTGCTGAGTTAACTGGGTGATTTGATGCTTCACCAAAAACTCTGCATGAGATGTGATGCATGAGCAGGCATGATGTCGTGATGAAGCTGCCAATCACCTGTTGCACATAGCTTTGGCATTCTGAATCACCCAGCTAGTTTCCATGGAAGAATGTTCAAGCTTAACACAAAATTTGATGCAGATTTGTTGCTCTACTTGCTCAGTAATTTTGATTGCGACGGCCACACAGTATACATGCTCACTCAATGGTGTCTACTGCCCCCACTGACTAGTACAGTGAAGTTGTCATTGTGCACGTATGTGCATTCCAGTCCTCTGTCCTTGGCTGCCAGGTTATATTGATGTAGCATAAGCCATTCTCATTATATTAAAATGGCTGGACTTTTTCCAGACAAACCTCGTATGCCAAAGGACCCTTGCAGGAAACCCTCATTGATGTGATCTGCAGGCTCCGTATTCCTGTCTTGTGACCCCAAGGAACTTGACCGAATGACTGGAGCTTCACTTCCAGTTTTAACTCATCATCTAAGTATCAGGATGCCAAATATGATACTCTTAGATTTCTAACTATCACAGTGGTCGGGGCATGTTTGCCTAGAGTGGGGAAGGGGGAGTCTCTATCCAAAGCAACAACCCAGACTACAGGACCTGCCACAAGTAATGAGAGTGAGAACAGAAATGCTGTGTACAACTGCATGCAGGAGAAGGCTCAGGGCTGGGGGTGGGGATAAATAGCAAATGGGACCTGGGTACGATTCTCACTAGCCATCTGTCTTGGTCATGGGGTGCCTTAATCAGTCTGCCTCTGATCCTGCCCTTCTGAGTCCCAGCATGTTCTCCGCGCCACACACATGGGCATTGATTAGCTAGGATCTCTTACTGGGTTCACACTGGTGGTTGGTTTATAGTCACCTCTAAGGTCTCTTCCATCCTCCTAATTTCTGAATTTGCTGCCAAGACTCTTGAGGGCAGGGTTTTCTATGTCATTGTTATCTCTCCCAACGAGGTGTCTTCTGAACAGGGGTTACCAGAGAAATATTACATCCAGCTGGCCTCCTGCCTCTGCAGAAAACAAAGATGCAGCCACAAAGCCCACGTCTGCCAGACTTGGGGCTCATCTGTTACCTATACCTGCAGATTACAACACAGTGAACTTTGGACGACTTCACAATCCCATCACAGGTTAAACTTTAGCCAACCAGTGAGGTGGAAATGAGATGCACATTTCATTCAAAGGACCCTGGAACCTAATACCATGGCTCTGTGCACGTAATGATAAGGGGGCTTTGTTGGTGTGAGACAGTTTGCAGATATGGACTGAAGCAGAGAACAGGAGGGCTATCAGTCGTAAGGGGGAATTATGGTGGGCAAAATGGAGAAATATCTGAGAATAAGGTCAGAGTGGCCTTTGATTGAGTAGCTTCTACTAACTCTGTGTGGTCTGGGTAAGTTACTTACATTCTCTGGCCCTCGGGGTCCTCATAAATAAAATTTTGATTCTTTATCATTGAAACACTCAGTTGTTTTATTCAAATCTTCAGGAAATAAACAAATGCTGTCCCACTCTCAAGAAGTTCACACACAGTTTTGTATTATTTCTATGGTTACATTTGTTTTATTTTTACACTGAGATCTCTAAAGTTAAAAATGATATGGAAGTATGGAGTGTTTTATATTTTCTTTTCCAATGGCTATCCATTTGTCCCATGACTATCAAAAAATTCCATCTCTTTCTCACTCATATGAAGTACAACTTTAATCATAGGACAAATGAACTTGTTCATATGTTGATTATTTCTATGCTTTCAATTCTATTCCATATTTCTGTCTATCTTTATGCCGACAATAACTGTGTTCATTGTAAAGCCTCCGTAGGTATTTTAATAACCAAAAGAGCTGTCCACCACCTACTTTTTTTCTGCTCATTTTTAGAACTTTCAAGATGTGTTAGGTTGTTCAGGCTGCTGTAACAAAAGTGCCACAGACACTTCTAAACAACAGAAATTTATTTTTCACAGTTCTGTAGCACAGAAAGTCTAAGATCAATGTGCTGGCACATTCTGTGCCAACTTCCTGGTTCAGAGACAGCCATCTTTTGTTCATGCCCGAAAAGGGGTGAGGAAATCTCTGGGGTCCCTTTTGTAAGGGCACTAATCCCATTCATGAGGGCCCCACCCTCATGACCCAATCACCTACCAAATTCTCCACCTCCTGATATAATCACATTGCGGGAGGGGTTAGTTATCAACATATATATGTGTGGGGGCACAAACTTTAGGTCTATAGCACATTGCTAATGTTATCTGTCTCTAAGAACTTGAGAATAAATTTGTCTAACTCCAATAAACAAGCAAACAAAGGTGACGTACAAATAAAGTAAGAGAATGAGCACTAAAGTGAGTTCAGATCCCTGTTCTGGTGCTAAGTGTGTAAACTTGGTAACTTCTTTAACCTCTCTGGGTCATTTTCTCATTTGTTAAGCAAATGGGAAGCTGTACACTATTGCACTAGTGGTGGAATTAGGAAATCAGACAGACTGGGGTCTATTCCTACCTTGGCCACATCCCCCCTGAATCTGCTTTAGGGCCGACACAGTAGAATTGAGTCAGGAGAGCACCAGGCTCATAGTGAAGAGAAAAAAATAAAGGTGGTAGTTGTGCACTTGGGGATCATTTAGTTATATTTTCCGGTTTCCAGGTTTTAACTGGTAGTGAAAAGACTTAAGTGGACAAAAGCAATCAAAATCTGACTTGGGGTGGTGAACACGTAATACAATATGGAGTTGAATTATAGAATTGTACACCTGAAACCCACAAAACTTTATTTACCAGTGTCACCCCAATAAATGCAATAAAATTTTTGAAAAAAGTCTCGGCTATATCTATGCGGTCAAATGTCCAATAATTCTGAATGTCAGGGTTTCCTGGGAAAGCTGACTGGAGGCACCAACTTAGTCCTTGGCCAAGTGAGGGCCTCCTGCTGTTTCTTAAACCCAGGCCTTCACTCCTGTCTGTGGGGAACTGATGGGTGGCACAGTGGGCACAGGAAGCCCAGCTGGCTTCAGGGAGGGGGATGTTGCCCGCTCCCACCTCCATGGCTGGCAGAGAAAGGCTGTTCCTGAGAGAATAGCAGCCTCCAGTTGCATCTTGAAGTCCTGACCCAAAGATCTTTCTGTGGAGTAGAGAATATCAGAGAGTCCTGGCCCTTCCCGTACTTCCTCGAGGCAGGGGGAAGAGAGACTGAGCAACCCTGACCAGTGAGTGTCATGCTCCTACCAACCAGGCCAGCCTCTGCTCCATAGGGGAGGACCCACAGGGGTAGATGGAAACTCAGGAGTGCTGCCCCAAGACCATGCTGTCATGGCGAGGGGTGTGAAGACTGACGAAACATGGACAATGGGGCTGATGGTCCCTTCTAAAATCGTCATTCCTGTGGTGATGAAAATAGCAATTATACTATTGTGAAGAGCTTTGGGCTCAAGGTATTTTAGTATGGCCACTGGATGGTTCCAGGAGACCTACTGGATGAACACCCTTTCCGACACCTGTCTCAGATATGATCTGCCATGTTTCCATTCATTTTAAGGGATCTGAATATCAGTTCCCACTGAAGTTTGCAAAAGCCAAGGGCAGAACATCTGGAACTTTACAGTGCCAGATGCCCAAGAATACGTATGAGTTAGTGATTTTGAGAAAGAGAGATAAGATGCCTGTTTTTGGAAAAATTACCCTGGGGGAAGGGGGACATTTTTCCTTCCCGACACTCCTCTCCTCTGGCTCTCATCACTACATTGGAATTCCCAACTGGCCATTTCTTCCTACTCCACTCCTGCAAGCACACACTGCTCCTTAGAATCAGAGGGAAGGAGTAGCCAGGGAGTGGGTGGAGTTGCAGCCCGGTTGGGAGCTGGTCAAGACAGAACAATGAGTTTACCTAGAAACCATCAAGAGAGTATTTTCAGATAAGGAGCCACGTGGGAGGCTAAGTCACTGTTTCTTGGCTCTGATGGTAAAACAGATAGGTGAGCATGACGTGTGTAATTATGAAAGTTCAATGCTGAATTCTTTTTCAACTCTAAGCTGGATGGCTACTTCTAGTTATAACATCAACCATTTCAGCCTCCTTGAAGATGGCTACACAAATGGACAGAAACACAAAGAGGCCTGCTTCGTGTGGTGGGACATCCAAGGAGAAAGAGGGCTGCTTCTTGAAGCTTTATGGTCCTGGTGCAGTGAGTCAAACAGATGGCCAGGGAGACAGCATCTGATGGCTAAGGGGATAGCATGTGCAAAGACTACAAGACAAGTGCACAGCCTGCTAAAAGCTGGTCAAGAAGATGAGTGGAGCTGGAGTACATTAAGCAAGGGAAGGAGTAGCAGGGGAAGCAGGCAGGAAGGGAGGTCAGGACAGGTCATCTAGGGTAGTTCTCAACCTTTGTGCATATTAGAATCACCCACATGCTTTAAAAACACAGATATCTGGGCACCAGCCCCTCAGCATTTTGTATTGATTTGTAGGCTCTCTGGTTCCTCCTCTGAAAAAAGAATATTGTTGATGCTGCTATTGTTATTTAAAGATACGTTTGTTTTTTGAATTTGTACTGAACCAAAGGCAATTTTAGTTCAAAAAGTTCAGACGCTCTGGAGAATTTGTGTGAGGAAAATGAGAGGACATGGCTTTAAAAGAGGTTCTTACCTGGGAGATCCCATTGGAAAACAACAGAGCCTCATGGGGGTCAGTAATCTTCAGACAGTAGAAGCTGCTGAAGCATGGTGGCTGCCCACCTGTAGAGTTAACTGAAAGCTTAGGTGAAATGGGTAGAGTTCCTAAGTGAGCATGGGTTAATGCAGGAAATCAGGCAAGAAAAATTGAAAAGAAGTCCTGGCAGTAGCTTTGCACGTGAAAGGAGATTTCAAATAATAAAGTAAGTGGTGGCGGAGCTTTTCTTCCTTGCTCTGAGCCCTGACTCTACCTTTTCTCCTCTGAGGCAGAGAGAGTCCTTCATTGCCTCTCCATCTCATTTTCTTCCTGTCACCAGTCAAAGGCCAGCTCTGGAACAGCATCCAACTCTTTCACTCTAAGGTATTGTAGCAGAAGGCAGCAACACCATCTCCCATTCCATATGTTCTTTTTCCAAGTTGACCTTGACACACCTCCCATTGAGTGGTGGAGTCTGTGTCCTCTCTCCTTGAACTCAGATGGACCTTTTGACTACCTCAAATAATAGAGTATGGTAGAAATGATACCATGTGACTCCCAAGGCTAAATACAAAAATATTCCACATACTTCTACCTTCTTCTCTGGGGACAATCACTTTTGGATCTCAGCTGCTGTTCTTTAAGAAAGACTACATGAACTCAGGCAGAGACACCCCAGGGAAAAACCCTGTGTAGGAGTTCTAGGCAACAGCCCTGCTGAAGTCTTCATCAAGAGCCAGTACAAACCAAACATGTGAGTGTAGATACTGCCAAAGGATTCCAGCCCCTAACCATTTAGTTGCCCCTGGCCTCCAAGTCTTAGCTGAGGTCACAGATATTGTGATATGGAGATGATCTAGCCCTGCTATGTCCTCTTCAAATTTCTTCTGGCTCACTTACTCACTTAATTTGAGTCTCAACTCAAATAATACCTTCTTGGAGAGGACTTCCCTGACCACTTTTGTCTAAAATGGTATTTTTAAAAATTGAGATGTAGTTGACATCAAACATTATATTAGTTTCAGCTGTATAACATAATGATTCAATATTTGTGCATATTGCTACACAATCACCACAGTAAGTCTAGTCTCTATTTTTTCTTGTGGTGAGGACTTTTCTTTTAAAGATTTCATTTATTTATTTTAGAGAGATGGGGAAGGGAGGGAGAAAGAGAGGGAGTGAAACATCAATGTGCGGTTGCCTCTAGCACACCCCATACTGGGGATGTGGCCTGCAACCCAGGCTTGTGCCCTGACTGGGAATCAGACCTGTGATGCTTTGGTTCACAGGCCTGCGCTCAACCCACTGAGCTACACCAGCCAGGGTCGTGGTGAGGACTTTTAAGATTTAGTTTCTTAGTAACTTTCAAATACAAAATATAGCAATATTAACTATAATGCTGTACTTTATATACCCAGACTTATTTTATAATTGGAAATTTGTTCATTTTGACTACCCTTGCCCATTTTTCCCCTAAAATGGTATTCTTGATTCTTTTCTTTTTAAAAAAGATTTTATTCATTTTTAGAAAGAGGGGGAGGGAGGGAGAAAGAGGAAGATAAACATCCATGTGAGAGAGAAACATCAATCAGTTGCCTCTCTCACGTGCCCTGAACCTACTGGGGATGAACCTCCAACCCAGGCATGTGTCCTGACCTTTTGCTTTGCGGTACAGTGCCCAACCAACTGAGCCACACCGGTCAGGGCAATATTCTTGGTTATTTTATGTCTTCCTCCTTCTTTCCTTCATAGCAGCCATATCATAAAAACACACATTTGTTTGTTGGTTTTCCTTGCCTGCCTCCCACAATGGCATGTAGACTCCATAATGATAGGGACATTGATACTTAGCAAAATGCCTGCGCATATTTGACAGGTATATCTCTGTGCAGTCACTATCTGGGGATGAATAAAACTTGACAATTATGCCATTAGTTCATTCTTCCGGGGTCATGTCAGACACCATTAAGCAATCCCAGCACTCTTTGCCCTGGAGCCTGGATTATGCCTCAGAATAACTCACAACACAATCATGCATTACTGATCTGAGTTAGCAGATGAAATGAAACCTGTTTTCCATACTTGGTCTATAACATCAATTTTGGCATGTTCATTTATTGTCTTCTTGTTATTATTTAGGTGTGTCCAATTATACACTAGGTGCTCTCTGAGCTTGTAGACTGGGCCTCATACAATTTTTGGCATATAGTGGAAGTTCAAAGAGTCTTAGATAAATTGATATGATTTGTAATAATCTTTAGATTAACCCTTTGGCAAGGCAGAGGGAGGACTAAATCAACATACAATCATAAAGCTTCAAAAATTAGGACAAAATATAGCAGATGAGGGAGTTAGTTCTGATGCCAGAAATTTGGGGTTATAAGACATTCAATATGAACCTCTGTAGGATTTAAAAAGTAGACCTTTTCCACCTTCTCACCACAAACCATCCCAGTCTTTCATTTGCGTCATCTACCTGCATATGGCATGATGTGGTTCAAATGGAATTTCTCCGGGGCTTGGCCCAGAAGCAGGACTCAGGCTTCAGGCAAGGGAGAAGGAGGG
The DNA here is from genome assembly GCA_004024845.1 of Tonatia bakeri. NCBI lineage: Eukaryota > Metazoa > Chordata > Mammalia > Chiroptera > Phyllostomidae > Tonatia > Tonatia bakeri. The sequence continues at coordinate 33,311 of PVIA01001122.1, forward strand.
GTGGAAGCATGACAGCTGTACGCACTCCTCCAGAGCCAAAGATCAAAGTGAACCTGTTACCAAATTTGGTTGGGAATGGGTGGTCTGTTTTAGGAGAAATGAAATCTGGAATTATCTTAAACCTGAGAGGCCCTGACTTCCTGTGTAGGTTTGGGGTCAATACACTCTAAATAGAAACATGTCATTTGTGGGCTTGCTCATACCAAATATTTTTAAAACAGGAGAGATATATCCTTACTGGTTATGAATACAATCATCTCAGCTTTAGGATCTGCATAGTCAGGAAGAACATCCCCACTGAAACAGAGGTGAATGCCATTTTTGGAAAAGAACCAGTTTCAACAAAGATTATCATCACACATAAAACATCATCCACCCCTGTTATCAATATATCACTCAGAAACAATGCAAACTATGAAAAGAAAAAAAGATACCCCACTGGAATGCATCAGATATTTACTCCCCCATCCTCCCTCAGCAAATTGCAAGAAGATATATGGATCAGCAAAGCTATTCTTTTCTCCATAGAACTGTCTGAATACTATGGGAGAAATGATCCAATGTGGTGGGGGGCACTGTCCATGGCTGTGGCTGGCAGGGTTGCTTAGCCTTTGGGCAGTTGTGGGAATGCTCTGTGTACTAATTAAAGGTCAGGGGCAGGTCTGAGTTCCAATGCTTAGGCTCTGAGTAAAAACTGTGGGTCCTATGACAGGCCAGACAAAAATCAGGCAGCAAACACCATGGAAATTAGGCAGTTGGTATTGAAATAAAAATTTCCTCAAATCTTTGGTATTTGATCATTTATCACAGACTGATTCTGTGTGTGTGTGTGTGTGTGTGTGTGTGTGTGTGTGAATAGTGGGAAACTGAGGGACAATCAGAATTGCCATCTTGGGCCTTTTTCAGAAATTGCTGAAGTCTATAAAATTTCAGAAATTGCTTGGTATATAACATGCCATGTGGGAGAAATTTGTGTAGGTTCAAAGTAAATCATTATTAAATTTGTTTTGCACAATCTAGAGAAAATTAAATGATGCCTTTTCAAGTAAGGTCTTGTGTACATTTTTGGGAGAATGATTGCCTTGAAGATTCTGTAATTCTGAAGTTAATCAAGGTGAATTTATTGTTTTTAATGTTCTTCCAATTGATTTCAGAGGCTTTTTGACATAGAAGCAAAGGAGGATGCAGTGTTTTTCATCCATATTTACTCATCAGCATGCAAAACTTCCATCAGTGTGCCTCATCAAATCATCCGGGTTGTTTTTCAGAATTTCAAAATAGAGATTAGTGGGCCAATCAATCTGTGCTCCTCCCAGATGCTCTTGGGTCCTTTTTGCTTTTCTGGGTGTCCTTTCTGGCGTCTGTGTTATTCTGCTTATTTTTAAGAGCCCACACCCATGACTCTCCTTAGAGGATTTCCTGCATGCTATTGGAGCCACTTTCCCAACTCTGCAAAGCCAGAGAGCCTAAAACACCCATGAGCTTACATTTATTCCTTACCCCTCCTCTGCCTGCAGCACTAGTGTTTGACAATCGGCGTAGGAATATGGACAGCTCTGAGCTGTAGTTTATATCAGAGCATGTCTGGAGGCCAGACTGAGAGTGGGATTGCCTGAAACTGTGCCCCTGCTTTGCTTTTTGCCTCCCTGCTTCTTTCCTCTTTCCTTGTTTGCTTTGCCTAAGAGCTCTGACTAAAAAAATCACTTACATGTAAATCTATCTCTGGGTCTGCTTCTGGTGAACTCATTACCTTGCCCTTAAGGTAATGCTGTGGAAATAGGCAAATGCGTGTAAAGCACTTATCATAGTATTTGGCCACAATATGTACTGAACAATGTTAAATATTATTACTATTATGGTTCTCACATCAGTGTTTTGGACTCTGATAGATTAGTATCAAGACTTGGAACATCAATCCATCCTGCTGGGTACAGTAAAGAAACAGTGAACTAAAACCAAAAGAGCACATGAAAGCGTATCTTCACATACCAAGGCCTGGTACCCGGGCTATTGGTATAAATGAAGCAAAATGAGAGCGAGGATAATTGGCAGTACAGAATCCGCTAGGAGAGCCCATTTCCTTTTTTTTTTTTTTAATTTCATTTTAATTGTTCAAGTACAATTTTCTATCTTTTATTCCCATCCCAGCCTACCCACCAAGCCCTCCCCACCTCCCTCCCATTTCCACCTGCCCCTAGTTTTTGTCCATGTGTCCTTTGTACTTGTTCCTGTAAACCCTTCCCCTTTTCCCCTGAAATTCCCTCCCCTCTCCCCTCTGGTCACTGTCAGTCTGTTCTTTATTTCAGTGTCTTTGGTTATATTTTGCTTGTTTCTTTGTTTTGTTGTTTAGGTCCCTGTTAAAGGTGAGATCATATAGTATTTGTCTTTCACTGGGGGGTTTATTTAGCTTAGCATAATGCTTTCCAGTTCCATCTATGCTGTCACAAAGGGTAGAAGCTCCTCCTTTCTCTCTGCTGCATAGAATTCCACTGTGTAAATGTACCATAGTTTTTTGATTCATTCATTTACTGATGGGCACCTAAGTTGCTTCCAACACTTAGCTACTGTAAATTGTGCTGCTATGAACTTTGGTGTGCATAGGTTCTTTTGGATTGGTGTTTCAGGTTCTTAGGATATAATCCTCACAGTGGAATTGCTGGGTCAAAAGGCAGATCCATTTTTAGTTTTCTGAGGAAGTTCCATACTGTATTCCATAGTGGTTGTACCAGTCTGCAGTCCCACCAACAGTGCACTAAGGTCTCCTTTTCTCCACACCCTCTCCAACACTTGTTGTTTGTTGCTTTGTTAATAATGGCCATTCTGACTGGTGTGAAGTGGTATCTCATTGTGATTTTCATTTGCATCTCTCTGATAGCTAGCGATATTGAGCATCTTTTCATGTGTCTCTGGAACCTCTGTATGTCCTCCTTGGAGAAGTGTCTATTCAAGTCCTTTGTCCATTTTTTAATTGGGTTGCTTTTCTTCTTAGAGTGGAGCTGTGTAAGTTCTTTATGTATTTTAGAGATTAAACCCTTGTCTGAGGTATCATTGGCAAATATATTTTCCCATATAGTTGGTTTTCTTTTTATTTTAATACTGTTTTCTTTAGCTGTTCAGAAGCTTTTTATTTTGATGAGATCCCATTTGTTTATTTTTTCCTTTATGTCCCTTGCTCTGGGGGACATATTAGTAAAAATGTTGCTGCATGAAATATCTGAGATTTTCCTGCCTATGTTCTTCTCTAGTACTTTAATAGAGTCATGGCTTATATTTAAATCTTTTATCAACCTTGAATTTATTTTTGTGTATGGTGTAAGTTGGTGCTAGAGTTTCATTTTTTCAAATGTAGCTGTCCAGTTCTCCCAACACCATTTGTTGAAGAGGCTATTGTTACTCCAGTTTATGTTGCTGCCTCCTTTGTCAAATATTAATTGACTGTAGAGACTTGGGTTTGTTTCTAGGCTCTCTATTCTGTTCCATTGGTCCATGTGCCTGTTTTTATGCCAGTACCAGGCTGTTTTGATTGCAGTGGCCTTGTAATACAGTTTGGTATCAGGTATTGTGATCCCTTCTACTTTGCTCTTCTTTCTCAAAATTGCAGCAGCTAGTCGGGGTTGTTTATGGTTCCATATGAATTTTTGAAGTATTTGTTCTATGTCTGTGAAATATGCCATTGGTATTTTAGTAGATATTGCATTGAATCTGTAAATTGCTTTTGGTAGTATGAACATTTTGATGATGTTAACTCTTCTGATCCATGAACACAGTGTGTGTTTCCATTTGTTTGTGTCTTCCTTGATTTCTTTCTTCAGTTGTATAGTTTTCAGCATACAGGTCTTTTACCTCCTTGGTTAGATTTATTCCTAGGTATTTTATTTTTCTTTTTGCTATATCGAATGGGATTTTTTTCTTGATTTCTGGCCCTGATATTTCATTGTTGGTATACAAAAATGCCTTTGACTTTTGGATATGGACTTTGTATCCCACCGTTTCCTCTTTTTTTAAGATTAGTAAGCTCATTTCTCTAAGATTTGGAAATTTCAGATGTTTGGCCATTTACTATGACTACTTATTTTTAAAGAAATCTCTCAGGTATATGACTGTGGTGGCAATAAGTTTCATGAATCCCAATGGAGTTGGGGCTAGGACAGCAATTACAGGGGTCTTAACACCCTCCACTGAATGAGTTCAGTGGTGTTGCTCTGGGCTTTACCACCCAGGGCAGGGAACTAAGAAGGGGAAGTTTGACATTCATGTCATGATTCTATGAAATGTAAGAACCATGAAGAATCTCAAAGACTCTGAGAGAGCTTAAACAAGCTACAGAACTTGTACTAACAGCTTACTCTTTCTTTAGACTTCTTTTGTGAAATAACAGAATTAGAGGGCAGCCATCAATGGATGTGCATAAGCTCAGCAGAAAATTTTTAAGGCAGAAAATCAGGAATCTTAATATTCAAGAGGCACTTGAGAAGCCACCTTGTTCTCTCACCTTTCATAAGGGTCATATGACACAAAATACCAAGACCATATGGGACTGAGTAATTTATTCCAATATTTCACCATTTTCAGCCTCAGGAAAGTCTCTTCAAACCCCTAAGAGAACAGGGTGTTAAGTCCACTGCCTCCTCCTTTTGGCCTGAGGACATCCAGTCTCTGCAGTGGGCTATGGCCCTTCAGATTCTTTGTGACTGAAATTCTGTAGAATCCTGTCAACTTAGTGCTGACAGCAGGGAAGGATTTTCACCATAAAGTCCAATCACTGGTGGGTTCCCATGCATGTCCATCACCTCAGGACGCTTTGATCTCTAGGTCAGGAGCAGGACCTGGAATCTGTTTTTACATCTCGACTACAGGGCATGTACAAAGTTCACTGTGGTGCCAGGGACTGGGACTTGAGTGGGGGTGTTATCACCAGCAAAATGGGAGAGTAAGATGCAGAAGCAGTCTAAGGAACACTAAGCAGTACCATGGGCCAAAAAAACCAGGATTCACATATTGAAGATGGCTATGTTTCCAAAGTCAGTGGGGAGTATTATAGGCAGCAGAATGAAATTATGTAATGCTATTTGTGTAATGACCACAGGCCTGAAACAACACAGTATAAAAGGATACCCACACACTTCAAGACATATACTGGAAATAGTATGTGGGTTAGATATTATGGAAGAAGGAAAAAACAACAAAAGGATGTCCTCATATTGACTGAAGATGACAGTGCTGAGCATGAGGAGCATTGAAGTGTCCAGTTAACTGGACTCCTCACCCAACCTTTGAGAAAAACAAGAAAAAAATGCTAGGGAGAAAAAAAAAGGGTGCTGCAAATGAATCGGAGGCTTAGCCAAATTTGGCTTTGGGATGGCCCAACCCCATTTCACAGAGACAGTGGAGGCCCAGTGAGGGGGGCCGTCCTCTGAGAAAGTGTCACACTCTCCTGTATTCTGCCACCACCTACCTGCCTTCTGTCTCTCAGGGGTGTCCAGCCTGCAGCCTGCAGTCCGCATGCAGCCCAGGATGGCTGTGAATGTGGCCTGACAGAAAATCATAAATTTACTTAAAACATTAGATTTTATATGTCACAATGTATTTAATGTGTGGTCCAAGACAACTCTTCTTCCAGTGTGGTGTAGAGATGCCAAAAGGTTGGACACCCCTGCTCCAGTTTATTGTTTTTCTCTTACTTTCCCATAGCTCTTATTTTCTAATTTTTAACCAGTCATGAAGCACTAAGCAGCAAGGCTAAAATTTGGTTTAGAAGAATGGCTGGGAAAGACCATGTTGCTTTATTTTGTGACATGGAGCATTGCCCTCTCTTTCGGATTTCTTGCCTTGCTAGTAGTCAACACACTTAGTGTATGGGTTCATTTACTGAATGTTTACTACATGCCAGGCACTGTGTTTTACCTAAATCATCTGTTATTCTGCACCCAAAACTCAGTGGAAATCTGTTCCTATGTTTTAGATAACTAAAACTTAGAGAAGTGTATCTGTTCACACAATGGTCAAACTGAACATTCCATGGGTATTATCACCCCATTTGAGACTACTATGAATGAACAAGCCAAAAGGATATTTCTTTGACCAGATATGGAGAAAATAAGAAAAATGTTGAAAATTTGGTTGGCATCCAAGAAGAGAGAAATAGATTAAGTCCTCTCCTCATTGCATAACTGCAAAATACAACCTGTTGGAATTAAGAATGTATTCAGACTCAAATAATTTAAATACTTCCTCCATGGGCCACTTTTGGATATTGCCCACTTCATCTGCATTCTACTGGAAATCCATGTCACTCAAATGTTCTACTTCCAGAGAAATGGTGAATTGTTGGCAAGACACTTCATGTCTTCTATTGTTGCTTCTACACTTTCAAGTCTGTGCCTGTGTGACTATATGACTGATTGAATTCTGCCCAGGTTATCTGTTCTCAGGTGATTTCCATATTTTGTAGACTGTAGTCTGTAAATAAGTAACTGATGAGCTGATGAGGTCCCTGCCCATGACCTGGTGAAAAAACATGCATCTATATGGCTTAAGTAAAAATACTCGATGTAGAGGTACTAGCAGCAGAGGACGGAATTTTCAAATGCAGCCAGAGGGGCCGGCCTTGCTTCCGAAATGTTGCTTTGACAGGAGGTCACTGGTACCTTTTCATGTCATGTGTATTGCCTGCCTCCCTGGAAATTCCAGAGGACAAAGTCTTTATCTGAAAATAAATTAGGTCATGAGATAGAGTAATCTTGTGATTTTAAAAGAAGGAGAACACATCTGTGGCTTGAAGTGCTTAATTCTGCTTCCTTGGTTTCTGTCAGTGGCCCTTCCTCTTTCTTTTTACTTTTTTTAAATTGCTCTTAGCCTTTTTGTTTTTCATTATGCTGTTTCTTGATTACTTAAACACAGGCACACGCACATAGAACAAACACATTCTCCCTGGCTAACTTCTAACTTTACATCTTTTATGCCATGGTCACATTCTTCTGGGAAAAAAAAGCCTGGTCAACTTCAGCATGAAGAAAAGCACTCATTCAGAAATGTTCAACTCATAAAATAGTTCCTAAACTTGGGGCTCACTATGTTTTTTTCTCTGATCAGTAGAATGCATTTTACTTAGCTAATGTCACTGTGATAAAAAACTGAATTTTGACAACTGGTATATCATGAAATGAAAGCAAATGTAAAAAAAATTTTTAGAAACATTGAATTCTTGCTCTTGAATGTCCATAATAAACATTCTCTAAATGTTCATTATGTTTTCTCTAAACTGGGAGGACTTGTGGTTCCTATAGTGTTAAAATAGGGTTGTTGAAATTCTTGGTGATTTGCCAGACATTGGCCTAGGAGAAACTGAGACTGAGTTTCTATAGGTAAGACTCCACTGGTGCACATTATGTAAAAAGGTTCTGTAATCTGGACTACCCCCTTTAAACAGTGTAGGAATGTGTTGGGAATCTCACTGCCTCCTTTTTGCAGTTATTTTTCAGTTTTCAACTCCTTTCCATAAAGTTTTAGAAAACTTGCCACTCAGAAAAGCCCCCCTATGAGATCTTATTGGAGAAGTTTCTTCCCTCTAAGCTTGGGTATACATTATACCACCTAGAAGTCCAGAAATTGTTTACATATTTTCCTAAAACCTTTCTCAGATGTGCTTCTGAAAAGACTGATTTTTATGAGCCCACCAATACACAATTTCACTTAATTGCTGGCAACCTGCCAAAACTCAGGATCTAAGTCCATTAGTATAGAGACATCATTTGTCTTTTTCCAGCGCTGTACCATGTCTAGTGACATAATTGTATTAGCCAAGAGCAAACAACCAGACCCCTTATTCACATCTTCGTGCGCCACACCTAAAACATAGGTGATGGTCATTCCAGCTGCCCTGTTACCGGAGCACGCACAAACCCCTGCGACCCAGCAGCTTTAACGTTCGATCGTTTTTTAAAAATCCATTAACGTTATACTCAGGATAATGATGGTAGTCCTTAAAAAGAAAAAAACTGAAGGCATTTTATAGCTAAACAATTTTATTGGCTTTTTGTGAAATAAAAAACATGAAACCACCATGGTTAAAGGCCATAGTATCAACCAAATGAGCCAGCCACTTGGTCAAAGTAGCTGATGACAAACACTAGTGGGTATTATTGCTTACACCCCAGGTTCATTTACATGTCCACTACATTTTTGGCAAGATTACAATCAAATGGGAGCCTTGGTTGTGTAAACTCAACTCTGACTACACACTGAAAACCAGCCTCTACCGTTTAATGACAGGATATATGCCGATTCTTCCTGAGTCTTGACATTTATCCTCTCATTCTGTCTCCTTTCTCCTTCCATTAATGATTTATACAACTCTATTGATGAAAAGTTAAAGCAGATGAATTTACAACCAACCATCCACACTCTACTGCCCCCTCCCTTGTCATGAACGGGCGATGCTTTTCTGAGCCTCTCCAAACTCTCGTCAGTTTCCCCTGTCAGTAATAAAAGCCCACCTCTAATCTGGATAGATTTTCAAATGCATTTGACTGTCAACCTAGGGTTTTGGACTCTGTTAACAGTCTCTTTTCCAAGTTCTAAAAGCTAGGGAAAAAAGCCCACAGCCTTTAGCATCAGTAAGTTGACCTGACAAGATAAGCCCAAGCTCCCGCCACACGGTGTCCCACAGTAGGTCTGGAACCTTGAAAGGCTCTGTATGAGTGCTCTAAGGTTTTAATTCACAGAGAAGCAATGACTGCCTCTCAAAAGCTCCCCTGCTCAGTACTTTGTATTTTAACATTGAAATTCAGAACAACAAAGGGTCAGAATGAACTCACAATAGCACCATTTCTGGGACTCTTGGAATAAGGTTCCTGTCTGCACTGGAGAATGCAGGGACCCCAGACCACCCAGCCTCCAGCTTTGCGCCTTCACAGGTCCTGCTGAATTTCAGCAGGGGTGGGTAGTCTGCCTTAGTCTATTTCTGCAGCAACATGGGTTTTCCCTGGGAAGAGTTAAAAATACGTCTTACAAATGAAGTTGGCCGCAGGTGAGAGACCTGAGGAAGCTTGTTTCTGGTGGTGACATGTGACAAGCCAGCAGACGCTGGGACAGAGTTCAGGGACCCTTGCCCTTACCCAAATAGATTCAAGTCAGTACAGAATCCGCATGCACAAGCATGGCAAGATCAAGGAACGCTGAGAGACATAGACCCTAACACAGCAATCCAAACACCAACGCTCTCGTGGCAGCTTTTGTATTCAGGTCCACCAGTGAGTTTGCCCTGAATAGTGCTGGGATTTAATAAGCCCTTCTAATGCCTATAAAGATTATCCTCTTGAATCTAGACATGTTAAACAACAGAAGGTTTGATATCACTATATTTTACATGGCACGTATAACCATACAATTACTAGCACTTAACATGGCAAATATTGTAAATACACATTCTTGGAGTTGACTTGGTAATTCTACCAGTGTTATTTAGCAGAACGAAGATGAAACACTCTCTAACTTGCACTTTGGGGAATTTCACTCCAACCCTTTACTTCACAACAAAAGGATAACCCTCTAATTATGTAATAGTGCTCTGTGATCTTGCGGGCACAGAGAATCACAGGGCGACTTCATGGTTAATTTGCGGCCTGTAAAATAAAGTAATACACAGTATTTTCATTTCAACAAAATACAAGAGACCATATAAAAATATTTTTCAATTTGGAATTTGAAACATGAAAGCTGGGTTTTCTTTTTCCTTTGTATAAAAAGAAACAAAACAATGGACTAATGGTTAGTAAGCCTTCTAACAAAAAAAATATACATGTAAGTTTAAGGAATGCAGTGAGCGTTGTCGACTTCCCTTTTTGTCCAGGCTCATTGAAGGTGGGCTTGTGCTCTGACCCCAACGCGCAGAAGTGGAGGAGGATCAATGCCTGAAACCTGAACTACATCTTATCGCTAATAATAAGACTAATCTTGCAGTAGTGCTTTTAAACATGGTGTGTTGGATTACTGACTTTTTTTCCTCCTCCTCTTCATGCGACCGCTGGAGATGAATTCCAGAAGCACCACTTTCGTCTTGAGTGACGTTTATTTAGTGCAATATCTTCCTTCTCTCGTTCCCTTTTCACGCGCTGGTAGTGGTCTTCTTCCTTCAGGTACCACACGGGCGGCCAGCGGTGGCGCTCAAAGTATTCCTGGTTGTCTGGGGAAGGAATGCAGTGGATGATCACGCCTGCTGCTCATTCACCAATCGCTTCTATGCCTAAAGTCATGGAGCTGGACACAGAGAACCTGAACCCAGGACCGCTTGATTTGGAATGTAAGCTTGCTTCTAAGCCTGCCTGCCTAGACGAGGCTGAGCTGACAACCTCAGCCTGCTCCCCAGGAGGGACCTGTGAGCCCCACTCCACCCAAATCGCAAGCATAGAGTTCTCAAAAGAGAACTCTCCATCTACATCCCTGTGTCATGTCACAAGGATATGCGACCACCAGTCAGTCACAGGATTTCTCCATCAGCTAGCTGCCTGCGGGCCATGTTCCTTCTCAAGGGCAAGGAGGGTATCGATTCAGTCAGAGGTGGTAAGAATCGGAAGTCTCACCTGCAGATTTTGATTTGATTTCCTTGCGGAACTTGGAACAAACGCTGTTGTAGTTGGTGCAGATGTGGTGTAGACACCAGGCAGCCAACTGGTGGGCATTGTGAAACTGCAGGGAAGGGACCAAAAGAGGGTCAGACTCTTTTTTCTAAAGTGGGGCCACAAACAGACAGGAAGCCACTGAAGGGGTCCAGAAATAAGGCCTGTGCACTGCTTCCAACTTGGACTGTGGTTCTCATCCCAGCCACGTGTACCATTTGGCATGCCATTCCTGTATCCCTTGTGACAGGCACACCAAAAATAATCACTGCAGCAAATCAGGAGTTGAAAGTATGTCTTGCCCTCCCGCCCACCTTGCCACCTGGCCCTCTACTGTGATAAGTGACCGTGGCCTCTGGAAGGCACCAGCCAACAGTAGAAAACAGCTATGTCATCTCTGTTTTAGGAAGCCTGGGCAATGCAATACTCCGTGTCACATGTCAGAGCTCAGCTTGCTGGGGCCAAAGATCTGAAAGAGGAGACTGGGGTGTGTGACTGTCCTATACCTGTCCTTTGGTTATATAAGAAGAGCAGGCAGTGGGAGCACAACCTTTTTCAGCAGGTGCTCAGGGAGGAGACACTGAGGTAGCTGTGCTTGAGAAAGACCTGCTGCTCAGAAATAGACAGTCAACTCCCCATTCCTTCCCCACACTCGGCAGGTCTCCTTCCATCCCTCACTGTCTTTGTCTGTACCTTTTCTCAGACATCCATTCTGTTGTTTGTTGCTCTTGTAGTTTGTTGGATTAGAGGGCACTCTGAAACCTACAGTCTGGCTTCTTCTGGGGCCACATGGCCCTACACAAAGGCCCAGGAGAAAAGCCAAAGTCCTCAGAAACTAACTCAAGAAACTCTGAAAATCACAACCCCAACATCATAGACAATTTCAGTTGGTGCTTTCAACCTTTGATACTAGATTTCTTTCTGAAAGTAGGATTAAGATAGTGGTATATTAGAGGTGAATTGTACCTGCTCAGGAGAGCCAATTGTGGGGATTTCTTCCCTACTCTGAGTTCAGTGACTTCATGTTGTTAAAATGGGTCAGATGGGAAATTTACACTATGGAAATTAGAAATGCAACAGATCAGGGTCCCACCTCTCCACAAGTCGACTGTTAAAATACTTACCAGCATGAATGAATGAGCTAAGACATAGGAGTTTGTATCTTAAATTTGTCCTCCCAAGACTTGTCAGAGCTTAGCATTAATCACATTATTTCCTTGCAGGGTGTATGTGTGGGCAGGGAGGGGGAGGGGACAGGGAAGGAACATAATGCAAACAAATAGACACAACTACAAATCATTAGCTCTAAAGGACTGGCTCTATATAATATTCTGCATCAGCCCTGGCTGGTGTAGCTCAGTGGATCGGCATGGGCTGTGATCCAAAGGGTCACTGGTTCGATTCCCAGTCAGGGCACACGCCTGGATTGTGGGCCTGGTCCTCAATGGGGACCATGTGAGAGGCAACCCCACATTGATATTTCTCTCCATCTTTTTCTCCTTCCCTTCCCCGCTCTCTAAAAATAAATAAATAAAACCTTTAAAAAATATCCTGCATCGCTGCATCTTCTCTAGGAGGAGCACTGATTGGGCAGAGCACACATCTCCAACTGTCCTCCAGGCCTATTTAAGAGACCCCAAATTCTAAGTTTGGACAACCAGTGGAGGCTTGCTGGTCCTACTGCAATTGATGTCTGTTCTCAGTTGTTATTGTAACCTCTATTAGCTTGTTTTTCACCTTGGATTTTACTGATGGGTGCTTGTGCCTATTTCTTGCACTTGCTTATTATTGTCTAGGGTGATGCCTGGTATGAGGGAGAAAACAACAACCACTTTGCAGACCGCACAGGTTGCTGTGCAGTTTGAGTCCACCTTCTCCCCTTTTGAATCCGAGACATCTCCTATGGCCACAGTTGCAACGGCCTGGGCGACACCTGCTGTGTGCCTCCCTCCTCTCCCTGACACCACCTCCTCTCCCTCAGTTGAGAAGTAACGCTTTAAGTGGCCTGACCTAAGACTTAGTAAATCAGTTTTCTAACTGACAGGGGGAACAGAGAAAGCCAAATTCATCAGGCTGAAGAAAAGACTGACAAATTTATTCTTGATTCCTTCAGAGTGTAGAATCATTGTCAGTAAGTCTATGCTGGGTTCTGGATAATCCCACCTATGTGCCTGGCCTAGCGAGAGGGCTTCCATTCTTCAGTGTTCTTTCTTGAACATTCTCTCCCACCTGATTCTCAAAATAATCTATAAGGTCCACAGAGTGTGAATTACCATCCTCACTTCCTGCAGATAAAGAAGCCGAGGCAGAGTTCAGCTCTGTCCCTTGATTAAGTTACTCAGTGACAAAGCTGAAGCTGGACCTCGGACCCTCCCTCAAAGAGCACGAGAGTGTACTGGGACTACAGAATCACGGGATCCACATTCACCAACACTGACTTCAGAAAACCCTGGGGAGCTGCAGTGGGATGTGGGCCTAGAGGGACTTCATGGAATCCTAGAGACTGATCTTGGCCAACACATGTCCCAGAATTTTAAAAAGGAGGGGACAAAACCTTCCCCTCACAAGTCCCAAGTTGTTCTCCCACATGCAAAGCTGGTGCCTCGGGGGACAGTGGGGCTGGTGTGGGGGTGAGGTCCTTGTTGTCTTTTCAAAGGAAGCCCAGCAGGGTGAATGATGCATGAAATGTAAAACTCTCAGATCTTCTCAGTGTACACAGGGGCCTCTGTGACTCAGTGGTGACATCTTTATTTGGACAGATGCAACAGTGGAATGTTTTATCAGCATTAAACGAACTGGTTGAACACACTTGAAAGGTGAAAAGCAAATTGTTACAAACCTGGGCCAACTCCAAATAAGAGAGCACTTCTCCGTCAATGCCCACACCACTCATAGCGGCCTTGGTCAGCTCCTGAACTGCATGCTGCTCTGGAGGAGACAAGCAACAGGAGAAAGTTAAACCTTCCTCTGCGAGCCAGACATCTTGCCCGGAGGGTCTGGTCCGGGGCCACCTAAGAGGCAAGGAGGCAGGGAACACTGTCCTGGAAGCCATCCTAACGGAATCTGGGGCCCATTCAGATGTGTGGCCTTTCAGTACATGGAATTCTGGTCGCCAGCCATTGCACTGATGACTCTGGGGACACTTGTTAGTGTGTCTAAAAAAGGCAGAGTCCTCCAGGCCTTCACTGTCCAGTATGGTAACCACTGGCCACAAAAATGTTTATATTTACATTAATTTAAACTTAAATAAAATAAAAAATTTCAGGTCCTTAACCACAGCTAGCCACTTTTAAGTGTTCACTAGCTGCATGTGGATTGGACAAGGCAGGCACAGAACATCCCGTCACTGAAGAAAGATCTATTGGACACTGCTGCCCTGGAAAGCACCTTCCTAGAATCCTCTAGACCCTCTAGTATCTTCCTGTGGGACAGTGTCCCCACTCACCTCACCCTAACTCTCAACACTCTCTAACAGTGGAGAGACTGAGTAACAGGAAGGAGTCCATATGGGAAATTAAAAATGTGAGTGCATATGTCTGTCTCAACAGCTGCAGATGGGCAACATATTGTTCAGCCTCTTAGATTCTAACGAGTGGGGCAACCGTCAGACAGAAGTGACAAAAATCCAGTTGGGAGGGCCGTTTCTGCTTGGGAACTGTGTCCAAGGCCCCTAAGTTGAATTTGAATTGCGGTCCTGAGTCTTGCCTCCATGGAGGCCACCACCTGCCTCTGGGAGTGACAGGAGTGGGCAGGCCCTGCATTTCCAGCTCCTTGATGTTGCTGTATTTCCCCCCATCTATATCACTGCATCTGCTCGTCTAATACAGTATCTTGCCAAGTCATGCTTGCTTTCTGCTCTGGCTCGACATGCTTGTTAGTCAATATGCCCCTCTCTGGTCCATAAGGCATCTGGATTTCAGTGGTTTCTTTGGCACACCATTTCTCAGCTAGGTTGACAAAGAGCTATTTGGAACTAAATTTCCCAGAGAAGGCATCAAGTTTTTTAATTTAGGTAACTGCAACATTTCTTGATATTCATTCAACACTTTGGCTTGCAAAGCATTTTCACCCCTGAAAATGACTTCTGAACACCATTTTAAGCACTCTATACTTACATTAAACAGCACACACCAAACAGTGTAAGTGATTAAAAGAATCATCTTAGAAAGCCATATGTTACATAATTGTAATAGTAATGAAAGTAGACATATAGAGAAGTCTACACTTCACAGGAGCGGGTTTCTTTGGGTCAGTTTCTTTCATGGAGAAATCAGTCCCGCCACAGTAATATTTAAGCAAAAACTACTTGCAGAACTAATGTTCTGGCACTACTTGGAGATTGATTGCAAACCTTGTTCAACAGATGTGGCTCCAAATTGCTTTTTACTCTCAAAAAATCAAATTTATCCTTAAAGGACAAATACTTGTAGAAGCTGTGAATAGTCAAATGGCTCGGAATACATACTTCTGAAAAAGGAAATTGCCCAATGCAGCTTCCTAAGGCTACTATTTAGGAAGCAGTGCATACTCACATAGATCTGACTTCAGGCGTATTCACTGAAAACAGTTTTTAAAAATCAGATAGCCATGCTTCCACTGTCCCTTGTTATCTAACTGAGGAAGAAGGAGGTGAAGGGAGGGCTCCACTCTCCTGTTGGCTGAGCGCAGTAGAAACGTGGAATACAGAGAAACAAATCTTTTTTTTTGAAAGACATTACCAGGAGATCAAGAGCACCTATGACTGGTTGGTTTGCTCATACATTCATTTTCATCCACTTAATGATCCAACAAATACTTATTGAGAAGCTAACATCCCAGGCTGTTTTCCGTGTGCAGAGGAAGGGCCAGTGAGCAACACAGGCACTGTCTCCGCTTGTATGGTTCACAGGGATCAACTAAATGTAGCGATAAACATGCAGATTGTGAACTGACATTACTGGTGATTGAAGCTGAAGGTTTACATTTAAATAAAAGGTGTTTGAGTGCATATATCCTACTTAGTCTGTTGTCAGCTTACCAACTGAACAAGTCTAGAAATGATACACAAGATTTTGTGAAGTTAAGCCAAGTCTCCCTTTTTTTTTCTTTCTCCCAAAATGATCTTGACAATGTCAGAACATTTTCTAAAATAGCTTAAAGAAAACCACTTACATAATGCTGACTAGGTATCAGACATTTAACTCTTGCATCTTCATGACAGCTCTATGGTATAATACTTTTATTCCCATTTTAAAGAGAGTGAAAGCTGAGACAAAGCGGTGAAGTCAAGTCAGTAAAGGCTGGCGTCAAAGTTGGACCCCAAGCAATCTGGTGGAGCAGCTTATGCTCTTAACTACTGCCTCCTATTGCCTCTTTCCTAAAGACTGCGTCTGAGCACACATTATGACAGTGAGCATGGACACGAGAGTGTTACTTCAAATTCTGTGGCCCACAAATGAGGCAGCGTGCACAGAGTGCGGGCCACGAGGGGAGGGGCTGTGCATCTCCCATCGTTGCGTGTTTGCATCACCTAACAGGGCCCACCACAAAGGAGGTGCTTACCAAATGCTTGTTGAATTGCACTGGGCTGTCTGATACATTTGATCAGTTTATGTCACCCTGTACAAACAAGACTGTCCTATACTGAGTGATACAAATTGACTTTATTCCCTGGAAATCTTATTTTTGTTTACACATGATTTTGACAGATAGGACAGTCAGACACTGCATGACCCTGAGTCTTCAGCCTTACCTGCGAGAGCAACCAGGTGTGGCAGGCAGAATCTGTTTGCCAAGGCGATTAGTTCCAGTGGGTCCAGGTCCAAGGTAGGTGACAACTGCTTGGTGTAGAGATAATCCAGCACTGCCTGCATTGACATCTTGTTTATGTTTGGGAGATACACCTGAAAAGTTATTTGAAAAGCTAAGTTCCAAGGAAGAAAGCAGCAGGCACATTTTAAGGCTGTACTGCTTGTAAATATCCCAATTGTGTGCTTCGATATTGGCAAGTCAGAAACACCTGCTTTGAGGCTGTGTATGGAAGTCACTCACTATTTACAGCTTCACACATAACAGTTTGATTTGTAGATGACAAAAGAGTGGGGCTGCCTGACAAAGCCTGATTTGGAATTTTTAAATGGCTATTTGGACTTATAAATCAGACAAATGGGCTATAAATGTACGATGACATTATGGGCCCTTCTTGCCAAGTACCTTATAATACTCTATTGTGGGGAAAGAAATCTCCTAGCAACATGACAGGTGTTGGGGGGAGCTACAGATTGCACTGTTGCTAATCCACGACAGAGCCCAGCTAAGACGTCAAAAACAGAGGTTGTGCAACCACTCGTGTTGCCACAGTGACTGGCGTGATTCCAACATTCTACCAATATATGCTAATACGATATACACACAATGACTCTTTCTACGGCACAATGACATAGAGTCAGAATTACTGGAACATTAACAGGTATCAGTAGATTAAGAGAATCCAGAGAAATATTCGCCTGGGGCTTCTAGAGGAATTGTTGATTGGTAAGGTGACCAGTCCCCTGTAGAATTCCCCAGATCTCCCTCCTGAGTACCTACAGTCGCTGCCTATATAAATGCATGCTGGAGTTCGCTAGAGAGCCAGGGAGTTCTGGACGCCTGGGCGTGGGCCAGTGAATGGGGATGCACACTGTACAGCAGCTACTCTTCACTCCAGGTCTCCCACTGCATGACAGCAGCCCTGGTGTTTACTATTAGAATGATGGTGATTATAAAGATCAACTTTGCTTAAAGGTCCCCGATGCACAGGGTATTGTATTAAGCTATCCAAATGCATGATCTACTTTGATCCTTAGAGGAAGAGATGATTATTTTTGCCCCTTTCTAGATAAGAAAGTTGAGGTTTAGGGAGGTTAAGTTGCACATCCAAGGTCACAGAGCTAGTATGTAGTGCCTGCGACTTGAAACAACCAGGGAGTATAGTTCTAAAGTCTCTGTTCGGAACTGCCGTGCAGCACTAGCAGCACTCTACAGCAAGGAAGCAAAGGTTTGGGCTACAATACAATGTATTTCACTAAAAGTTTTTGAGAATTAGATTTCTAAGTTCAAAAGAATGAGCAGTTATAAACTCCTTAATCCTGGTGCTTAATAAACTTCTATACAGCATATAAAGGTATGCATCTATAATTATATATAATTACATCTATATTACATATATAATGTTGCTCTCTTTCTCTGTATATATGTATATATGTATGCACATGTGTGTGTGTATATATATATAGCCAATGCATATAGCCAGCACATTCCAGTGGTGTGGTTCCAGAATTATTTAAGCTGTAGAAACCTTCTAAATTATTATCCTCCTGCACATCCACCAACCACCTCAGAGAAAGAATATCCTTTCAGACAGAACTTCTCCATAATGTATCAAAGGAAAGTCAAAGAAAAATTCCTATAAATGTTTAGAATATTATTCCCCATACTTCATATATGAGGGGGAATCCAAAAAACCTGGAATTTATTTATAAATCATTGTGTATTTATTCTTACATGTTTAAACTTTAGTCACTTTCAAAGTACTCTCCATGTGATGCAATAGACCTATTGAGACTTTTTTCCACTGCTCAAAACAGTTTTGAACTCATCGATTTTAATACCTTTTAGTATTTCTGCCATTTTTTGTTTCAGCTCTTTCACATCAGCAAAATGTTTCTCTTTGAGGACTTTTTTCATCAGGGAAACAAAAAAAGTCACTTGGGGCGAGAAACACCAGGACCACTGTGAATAGGAAGGGTGGGGCTTGGGGTCAAGCTGTTTTTGTTCAAGAGCTTTTGAACATTCAGCATTGTGTGGACAGGTGCGCTCATAAATCGCCCATCATGAAATGGGCAAACACATTGAAAGAGTCTTTAAAAAAAATCACTGAGGCTGAATGCAGCCTCTCACAACAATACCAGTTGGTACACTGATACAGATGGGTTCCTAGAACACTCATCAAGTGGGAGGAAGCCTGTACGACAAAGGGCCTGCCCTCCAGAAGATAATTCCAGTTTTTGGGGTCCCCTTGGATAGCCAATGAAAACAATTATGATTCTATAAATAAGGTGTAGCGGTTATTACCATCAATGATTTAACAAGTGTGACCATTTCAAGTTTCTAGCACAACCTCTGCAATAGATAGAACTTGGCAAGTAGAAACTCTTACTAATATTATTTTTAAATAAAGAAGCCATTGTATTATAATTAATTGCTATTCCAGTGAATCTAACATAGAAATGTTTATGTGCACATGCATTTCTCTTATACAGACACGAATTTATTTACAGACACCTACTTGTTTCTGCACATATGAGAAAATGGCAAAATTTTATTTCTGTAGAATAGTGTTTGGAATACTACAATGTTCTAGGTAACTGAAGGTTAATTAAGTTATAAAATTTGAAAACTTGAGTCATTTTGAATGTGAAAGTTCGGCATACATTTTATAAGGTGCTAAGTGCTATAAAGTGTTAATAACTATACATGTAAAAAGCCCCAGTGCTTCCTGTGGCCCCTGCTCTTGCAGACAGGGGGTGCCTGCTGTCCCTAAAAACAAGGGCTTGAAGGACAGGGCCAGAGGCTGGGGCAGGCCCAGGGGTGTTGCTGCAGTGCTGTCAGGCACTTGACGGATCCCTCACCCTTTAGGACTCTCCCTTTACTCATCTGTTACATGGGAGACATTTGAAACAGACGATACTGGGAGTTTTTGCTTCTTCACTGAGATCATGAATTTGGATGATATTTAGATCACTTAGCTTTTTTTTTTTTTGGTAAGAGTGGGTTCTAAGTCATGGGAAAATGGACATCCTAAATTTTAAAAAAATTGACGTCCTAAACAACAAAATAAGCACAATATAGCCAAAGACACTGAATTAGAGGACAGGCTGACTGTGACCAGAGGGGAGAGGGGAGAGGGGAGAGAATTTCAGGGGAATTTCAGGGGAGAATTGGAAGGGTTTACAGGAACAAGTATAAAGGACACATGGACAAAAACTATGGGTGTTGGAAATGGGAGGGAGGTGGGGAGGGATGGGTGAGTGGGCTGGGATGGAAGTAAAGGACAGAAAACTGTACTTGAACAATGATTAAAAAAAAAAATTTCCTGGCAGTGGGAGGTGACAGATTCCAGCAACAGCCTCGCCCCTATACACTCAGTGTCTTCGGAGTGTTCTGATATTTGTAATCATTCGTGATCTGCTGCTTCCTTCTTGCTAATGATATCAATTTTTTTTTGAAATAATGGCTCTTTTGGGCAAATAATGTTAGGGACTTTTGGCAGTAACAAGCACATAAGAATAAACTAAAATCACTTTCATAGCCCACACTTTTTTTTCTCATGGTTGATTTTTTTAAAAGCCTGTGTCTGTGATTTCGAAATTTATAATGAACTGTATAACTATAAAGAGACCATTTTATAGAACTTCTAAAAATAATATAAATAAAGCTACATAAAAATGGAATTAAGAATTTTGCATTCTACCTGCTTGATGTAGCTTTTAAAAAAGTAATAGTAGAGACTATAATGCTACCCTAAACAATGTCCCATGTTCCAGTTCAGTTGCTTTAAAATTTTAATTGCGAAGATCAGCTCAGACTATTAGGCTTATAATTAGAGACAGTCTCCCAGAGAATGAGGAAGTATTGTAGACCCAGAGCACTGCTTACCACAACCCAGGCCTGCATTTTTAATAAGCCACTTGCTGAGGACCTCTGGGAGAGAATTATGCTCACTGCTGTATTAAAAGTAATGAGAGAAAGATATGTAAAATAGTGTCTTCTTAAATATTGAATGACAAAAAAATAAAGTAACATCAATGGGCATTTTTTTTTTTTCTGAAGATGCATGTGAATTCTATTAATTGGAAAAAAAAGGCTGCATTTTGTAGGGGAAGTCACATTTTCACAAGACAAAATACAGTTAAAAGGCAGCCTAGAAAAGGCAAATCTCAAGAGCAAATATGAGCCCATATCAACCCTGGAGCATTTATTGGGCACAGAGTGCTCTTCCCACCCCTGTAACTCCTCTGCCAGGAAGGGAACTGGGGCTTTAACTTAGGGGACAGATTTTTAACTCCTCATTGGAAAGCGCTTAACAAGAATCCTCCAGGATAAGAGGCACTTAACAACTCCTGAGCATTAGTTTTTTCTAGGCACCAAATTTGATGCTTTACATATGTACTCATGCCTGGCCACCCTTTGAAGAAGGTTCTCTCATTATTCCCATTTTATAGATGAGGACACCGGCTTAGAGAGGGCTGGTCACTTGCCCAGAGTCAAGCTGACACTGAAGTTCAAAACTACATAACTGTTGTAGTTTATTCTGGAAATAAAGAGAAGGAGCAAAAAAGGGCAGGAATGCCAACTGCTCATGGCATCCTTTATATACTGGCAGGAGGAACTTTGGCACAGACCTTCAGTTGCTTGATGTCAGGGTCTTTGTCTTTCGAGTTGGGTTGAATCTATACACACCTATCATTAGCTTTAGCTACAGCTCTAAGGGGCGAGTGACCCCCTCTCGGGTGGGGCGGGGGTGGGGGCTGTGAGTGCTCAGCTGGCCACCGCCTCCAGGAGAGGCTATTTAATGGCCACAGACTGCGACACACACTCACATTCGCTGCCAAGTTTTGTTTTGGTCACCTCTCCTGCACATTTTAATCTGGAGACAATTACAGTCCATTCTGGGAAGGGATAAAGGGGATTAGCATTTGTGAGGTCAGCTCTGACAGTGTCCCTTTGTGCCTGGGTTCCCGACCTTGATCAACTTCTCTCTGCTGGCTTAATCACAGGCAGGCTGTCTACAGCACCGTCAGCGCACATTTCAGTGAGCTCCAAGAATAAGGGAAGCAGGCTGCTGGGCTCTTTATCTCTAGAAATTATTGAAGTCAGTGAAATGCCACCTGGATGAAGTTTTATTCATTGGTGGCCTCATATTTTCTTTTTGTTGGAAGAGGCAAGGATATCATCAACACTGTTGACATCAAAATAAGACTAATGACAGCTACCATTTATGTAATGTTTATCAGCAGCTTTGCAAGTATTCATTCTTACACCTCACAACCATGCTATGGGCTACTATCCTGTTTTCCAGACAGAGAGGCTGGAGAGTAGAAAGGTGATACTTGCCTAAGACCACATCGCTCTTACAGAGAGGAGCTGGGACGTGAGCCTCCCAGCTCCTTCCTTGGGCAGCCTCCAAGAGCTGGAGTAGTTTCAGCAACAATTCTCCAAAACATCTTTGCAGGCGCAGGAAACTTTTCATTTAGTTACAAGTGAGGAGCTCCTGATTCAGAATGGCTGACAGATACCAGGAGAGGTCATTGGGATATGCTAGTGTCTTTTCTCTAAACAGCAGACGGTCTTTTGCTGGGGGGTGGTTTAACAGCTGCAGTTTGTTCTGGAAGCAGGAGGGTGGCCCAGTAACCCATCCTCAGCCCGGCCACCCCGGCTTGTGATTCTAGGGTTCTGTTTCCCTACTTGAGGATGCAAATGCAGGCTCCTGGGTCACAATGGGAATGCTCAGATTTCTGGTGTGAGCATCTTTCGAAAAGTTAGGCATTGTTTTTTGTGTTTCCTTTAAAAGTTTGGAAGTGCTCTTTTAAACTTTTAAGAGGTGCTGAGATAAGCAAAATAAGGCTCTTAGGACAATAAACTTGATGGGGTGTCCCCGTGTTTTTTTTAAAAGATGGTAAAAAATACTTGAAAAACTCAACAAAAATGCTTGCTCACCTCTAGACTAAAGTTGAAGGGTTTGAATAAAATTTTTCTTTCTTTTTCAACAGTTGGTAAAATGATGAAGATACAGGGTCTGTCAGATACAGCTTGCTCTGGTATGAGAATATCCTTCTTTTGGGGATAAGGCCAGTGTCTGATGGGAATCCAGGGGTGTCCACTAGACCGAAGCACTTTGAGAGATGTGTTCAGAGGAGTAACCATCTGCTTTGTGACTGTTTTCCTACCTTTGACAAACCCTCAGAGAAGGCTAGTTAGGGCTGAGCTTTGGGGAGTGTCATAGCTCAAGGGGACCTGAACGGGGATCTAGTGTATTCCTCCTCTTGTAGATGAGGAGAATGAGGCACAAGGAGGTGGCTTCTTGAGGACCCCATCTGGCCAGGGCCAGAGCTGAGCCCAAGACGTAAGCGACTGAAGGAACATTTCACTGTCTTGAACTGCAGGAAGATGGGTTCTGGCTGGGAACATTTGTTCAAAAGTGCAGCTAATCATGTTTCCAGGAGAAGAGGAGAGCTGTGGGCATGAAAGGATGTGCATGTAAAGCGCCCAGGGGCTCACACATAACAAGAGAACAATAAAAGTGGGTTCCTCACAACTGCAGAATGTAGGAGAGGGTGACCTGACATTCCAGCACTGCCTAAGGAACTATTTCATGGAAGTAGCTAAAGAGTCGAGGTCATCTGGCTGATAAAACACTTTATACAAATACACAGGCACATTCATGAAGACACCACGTAGGCGTTTCACAAGGCACGTACCTCACTGTTGGCGCTTTCCACGAATGAGCCCCCGAACATGGCGGCCATCCACTGGCAGCTGCAGATCAGCAGCGGTTTGTGGGCACTGATGGCTCCATCGTCCAACTTAAATGTCACATCTGCCCAGGGATTGAGGAAACACCACCGTGAGTGAGCTAGTCTCGCTGACGGTGCCACCCACATTCATTGGTCGACATCTCTGGGACTCTCTCTCTCTTCCACGGCTTTTCTCGGGGACCGTGGGTCGGCTCCCGCCCCTGGCGCACCCGACTCCTGGCACGTTCTCCCGGGACTGAGGAGTGAGCACTCACACGGAGTGACACAAATTCTCCGAACCATAAAGAAACATAAAGGAGTATTTCTTCCTTCCTATTATGAACAACTTCAAACATGTACAACAGTGGAACGAATAATATAACAATTCACTTATCACACTTAATATTTTGTCCTGTTTGCTTCAGCCACATGTGTATATACATAGTTCTTTTATATGTGTGTAGGCATTTTTAACAGATAGTATTATACTTCATTCCTAACTACTTTATCAAGAGTTTCTAAAAATAAGAAGATTCTCCCAGATAACGATACCATTATCATTCCTAAGAAAATTAAAAATAATTCCCTAACATCGCCCACTATCTAGTTCATATTAAACATTTTCCAATTATCCCTAAAGTGTATGTTTCAGCTTTTTTTCCTTAAACAGAATTCAGCTGAAGCTTCCTCACTGCATTTGGTCATTGTGCTTCTGCAGCAAGGAGAGCATGATTTCATCAGCTTTACTTAAGGTCCACTGCTTCATTTGATGTAAGTATAAACATTTTTTTTCCATTAACTTTCAAGACTGCTTCTATACCATGATGGTCAATGTTTGGAGTAAATATTACTCATGAGCTTTAAACTTTAGGAACAGGCTTAGTAACCACTTATTAAATATATATTATCATGACAGGCATTATGAAAGATAAAGATACAAATGAATTATACATATAAACAGAAGTCAGGAAGTCCAATAATGACATACACACCCCCCCCAGAGGACAACTTCAGAACAAAAATAGTACAAGCATGTAAAACAGTGCAAGCACGGCTATGTAACTCCTCTTGGATAGAGGCCACCAGCGTGCTTAAGCAATTATGTAAGGACTCTGTGGGCAGATACACATAGTTATCAAAGACAAAGAAGGAGCAAGAAAGGAGTGTGAGAACAAAATAGAAGACAGGATGGAGAGAGATGTGTCACCCCTGATGGGAATGCAGAGGGTCACCAAAGTTGCCTCCAGTTTTTCAGTAGCCTCAGGACAAGGGGTCACTGATTTTTGTCATGGGTAAGTGGTGAGGGTCGGTGGAGCACCAATATGGTCAGGAAGGAAACCTGAAGGAAAACTGTAGGCATCAAGCCGATTGGTTCAGGCTCAGGGGTAGCCTGACCTACCCCTGGAAGCTCTACAATCCCATGGCACTGTAGGGGAGAGCTTGGGTAGAAATCCTGGCTCCACCATTTACAACCTGCGTAACACGGGCAAGTTACCTAACTTTCTCTGTCCCTCAGCTTCCCCATCTGAAAAGTAGAGCTAATAATATTTAGCCCTTAAGTCTGATGAGAATTAAATAAGTAAATATGTGTAACTTAGGTGAGTGGGGAAAAACTAAGTATTCATATAGGTTAACAACAGTTATCCTTTCTCCTGCTCACGTCTGGCTAATGTCTGATACGACACAATCAAAGGTACCCATGACTTGGCCATTGGACCCACTCACCTGAGAACGTCCCCTTGCTGAGACACTCTTTTATCCGGTTAGCCTTCCTGACGTGAAATGCTTTTGTAATCTCCTGGTTCATGAAGGCTTCCTTGTTCATGATATTTTCCACCATCATCCTCAAATCAAACATCTCCAAGATCTCAGCGATCTGAGCCAGGCCCAGCAAATCCTTTTCCTTTTCATCCAGTTGCCCTGTATAAAGAAACTGGAGCAGGGTCCGGAAAGGGCCTGGCTGGACTGATGCGTCCATCCTGACCACCGTCACGGGCCCCACTCGCTTTGAGATGGGGTTGACTTGCATTTCCTTGTGCATGCTAATAAACCCCTTACTCCAGCCTGCCAAAGTCTGTGTCTCTGGGATTGAGAGCTCAGCTTCCACCTTCAGAGTCTCCTGTGGGAATAGGCTCTGGCCAGAGGACTCCCACTGGTCAGCCTGAGGTGTCCTTGGGGTGCCCTCCTCCTTTTCCTCATCCAGGTCAACGCTCAACGCCCGCCCCTGCGAATCGCTGCTCTGCTTCTCCTTCTCACCAGCAACTTCGCTCCAGTCTAGGGTTTCTTCATAGTCTATTAGAAAAAGATCATAAAATTTGGAAGAGGAGGTAGCAAGGTAAATTCGGTGTGCAAAGATGTGCTCTTGGTCCTGAAGGATGAACAGGACATCGGCACACAGAGGATTGTCCAGTAAACAGGCAGCTTCGTTTGTCCCCATGGAGGGACATTCTGGAACTTTAATAACTGGTGGAGGGGCTTTTGGAGGTAGGAATGGTGCCTGAAGTAAAGGTTTCTGAACCTTCTTTAAGTGGGATTTCCAGAATTGCAGGTGCCGGCGGGAAATCAGCGCCGCTCGGATTGCATTGTCAAACACATCCTTGATTCCAAACTGGTCAAACACGCTCGTTTCATAGTACGGTATGCCCAGTTCCTTTGCAACCTCTCGGCCTTTTTCAGGGGGCAGAATATCCCCTCTCTTTATGGGCCTGAAAGAGAGTATTTGAAAAAATTACTATAAGCTTAATTTTAGGAAAAAAGTAGTAACCAGAGTCTAAGGACCTAATTAAATTATACATTTAAAATCCTACTCAGGCTTTTAATAAGTCTCTTAAAAAATCTACTACCAACCTAAAGTCTTTCAAATATAAAGGACTTATGACTACAGGAAAAAAAATGCTTTCGGTAGTAACCATAGTAACTGAAGTCACAGCCATTTACTAGCTATTTGATCTTGGGAAAGTTAATCTCTTTTAAGCCTTGTTACTCTCATCTGTAAAGAGGAATAATAATAATGTGGACCTATATCTTCAAAGTCTGTTGAGAGGTTTAAATGAGATAATATGCTTAGCACAGTACCTACTGCTTGATAAATGTTAGCTGTTATCATCATCACCACCATTATCATCTTCATCATCATTACCTTATGCTTAAATTTTGCTTTATAATTTTAAAATGAATCCATGTTCCTTATCTCACTCAAGCCTCACAATAACCCTGTGGGGGTTATTTTCATTTACATCCTGAAGAAACTGAGGAAGAGAGTTTGAAGGGTTTGCCTAAGGTCACACTTGCAAGTTACTGAGAGGCCTCTATGTAGCAATCAGAAACCAGATTAAATGGCCCACATCCAATGCTCATTGTGTTTTCTACAATCAGATTTGTGAATCTTCTTTCATATCTTTCCCCTTTCCTTTTCTGCCACTCTCCTTAGTCAGGACCTCAGCATCTTCTGCCTGGACGAGTGGATTAATCTCTTAACTGGTGTTTCTTTAGCTTCTCCACATTTTAGCCCACAGTTCTCACTCCTGCATGAAAAATCCTTATGTAACACAAGTGTGACTTAGGCGCAATTCTTGAAAAAATTTTTTCTCATTCCACAAAGCTCACGGAATAAAATCTACAATTTCTGGGCTGGTACACAAGACAAATTTACAATCTAATCAAACTCAGGGAGGCCAACCCTTGGAAGCAGGAGGAGCAGAATAGTTCTGCAACTGTAGCATAACCACGGCAAAGACACACGTGGCTTCTGGGACATAGGTAAGATGTGATCTGCTCTCCTCTTCACAAACACACCCTTGATTTGAGACATACTCATAGGAACTGATCTTCCTAAATAAATATTTGGCTTTCAAGACCAAAGGTAATATGTGTGTGACAGGCACTAGTCTTAGGGGAGATAAGATAATACTGGGTAAAATTTAGATTTGAGAAGACCTGGATTGAAGAGAGTTAAAATTGCAGGGTGGAAGGGAAGTATAGGGAAGAAAATGAAATGTCAAGGTTTGTTCCCGGGGGCATTTTGTGCTCCTTGTTCCTGGGACTGACTGGAAGATCACTAACTGAGGACATTTTTTTCAAGGTTGAGCTCAAATATCCCTCATTTATGCAATCGCAGAACTGCTCTATAGAGGGGCCTGGCTCCTCCACCATCCTCTAGAACCCCCTAACTCCCCCAGTCCTCCACATGTCCGTGGTTTTGAGGCCTGGCCATCTTCACCTATTCTTTTACCCAGAAAGTTCTGAGCTGGGTGGTCTCCTATTAATCGTGAGTCCTCTTTCCCTCTCTGTGGTTTCTAATGTTCAATTCCTAGTCCATGCCTTTAAGAATAGAAGGATTGTGAAAACCTAACATGAAATGTTTTAAGAAAAGGTATCCACAATGTTTCCAGAACATTAGAAATTTCTCAACAAAGTACCATTTGCTTTTGCTGTGAGAGCATAAAAATTGTATCCATATGAACTTTTGTAACAAGCACATTAGCAAATACTGAAGGAAAGTTTTGATATCAGCATTTTGAAAAGCTATGCTCTCCAGGGAAAAATGTAGTTAAACATAAAACAAAATTATTTTTATAAAGGTAATATTTATTAAAGGAGCATAGGTTTTTAAAAACTCTTTTTCCTTACTCCCCCTAATTGGTAACTACATTTTATGTAGAGTGAAAAAAGTCCTCCGTTGAGTTGATTTTTAAACTTGTGACATTAAAAACATGACCACTAGAGACATTTAAAAAAGTTTTGCAACTACACTCCCATATGATTTTTAAGGCTGGACACTGTCATCTTGGTAGGGAAATACTCTCAGAGGTCGGATTGAGGGAAATGAGAAGATGAAAACCTTTGGATATGCCTATGTGTATAAACCTGATGTGCCTGGGGCCAAAGATTGTGGCTGGTCACTCTGTTATTTAGCTTTATTGTGATCATCATAATTTCAAGCATGACATTATAAGTGGCTAACATTTACTTTATTTAATACTTTACAAATTTCAAAAGTACTTTTCTACACACCATGTCATAGTTAGAGAATTCACTTCAAGCACTGGCCAACCTTTCAGAAAAATGAGTTCCTACCTAACAGGTGATGGTGAGCCACAGAAGGGTCAGGACACGCTCCCTCGTGATCAGTAAGCCAACTGGGAGTGTATTGCTGGCTGATGGGGTCCCAGGGCCATCCCTGAACAGAAGTCTAGGCTACAGAGACATCTGCTACCTCCATATTTTAATTTGGCCAGCACCGCGAAACACTGAGTGCCTTGGCTTACCTTGCTAAAGGGCGTCGGGCTCGATTAACAGCTTCGAGATCAGCATAGCGGAGATCTAGCTGGCAGCCAACGAGGACAACAGGTGTGCGGGGGCAAAAGTGCTTGATTTCTTGATACCACATCGTTTTCACATGATTTAGGGAATTGGGATTAGCGATCGAAAAACAGAGAACCACAACATCAGACCTAAAAGGAAATCACAAAAAAGCTGTATTGCCTTTTAACTTTCATCTTTTATCACTATGGTTCCTGCTCACCCCCACCCATCTAATGCCAACTATCATGTCACAATAAAAAGAAAGAGAGATATTACTTTACACCTTGGAGTCATGCAAACAGCCTGATAAGCCCCCACAGCCCAGCACCAACACAGCCCGAGTCCATTTCCATGTGGCACTACAGAACACCTATGCGCTGAAAAGGTTCCGGTGAAGTTATCTTACAGTAGGGATGGTGATGGAGACTTGAGCCAGTCCTGGAACCACAACATGCTGAACTATTTCTGTTCACAAGAAATAGTTTCAAGATAAAAGAAAATAATACAAATGACCTTTTACTAGTTAAAACAAAAAGGTGATGATGACTCAACCCAGTGAGGTAATGCAAACAGCTTAAACATTACTGAAAATGTAACAGGTAGTGCAGAACAAGGTTGGCAAATGCACAGAAGGATTTCAACCCTTCTTTCCACACCTGTAGAGAGCACAACCACTGATCTGCTTCCTAATATGCAGGAATTTAGAGTCTTTACTAGGTATAAGGTAAGAAGGTAGTAGTAACATTAAAACCAGCAAGGGTTAGGTTAGGTGGGTGGCTAAAAAAATGAGAAAATGTTGGAAGTAGATTTCTCAAATGTTATTTGTGACACATAGCAGGTATATAGGGAAAAGAAAAAATTGCTTTATAGTCAATTTTGACATAAAGATCTTCCACTTTTATATAACAACTTACCATTCTAGAAGCAGTTGTTCAATTATGGTATTTGACAGATAGTTGCTAAAAGGTATCTTTAATAAGAATTATAAACCATCATTCTAGGTTAAAATTAGGCTGAATGATGACTTTGAGAACATGGAGACAGAAGAGTATAAGGAATAGGAAGAGTTATGCCCAAGGATTCAAGACTATCTTGCAGCTCAATTCAGAAATAAGCTCTTACAATTTTATTAGATGTTAATATATTACCTTTATTGTTTATATAATGAAAAGAATCAAGTTGACGAATCAAAACACCTTTTTTAAATTTTTTGAGCTTGAAATGAATAAAGGAATTTGTGTATGTTGGAAACTAGGGAGGACCTAGTTCAAAGAGCAACAGCTGACGTCCCATGGGGACCAGAGACCTGCCCTGAGAGCCAGCCCTAACATGCGCTGCCTGGCCAGGAGGCTCCCGGTTCCGGAGTTCAGTACAGGAGCAGTATACAAAATAAACACCCAGGAACCAGTTGCATTTTGTACACCAGTAATGAACTAGCAGAAGGGAAACAAAGAAAACCATGCCATTCACCATTCCCTCAGTTAAAAAAAACCTCAAAAAACCTAGGATAAGTTTAATCAAAACACCTTCTTTTAAATCATTAATGAGCTTTCCTCCTACATATCAATGAAGACAAATATATCCAGGCAATCATAATGATATCTAAAAATAATCATTTGCAATGCAGAAAATGGCAGGGTGCTTATATTAAATGTAATTCACAAGTTGAGTCTTTAAATATATACATATTGCAACAAACCACAGAAATATGGGGAAACAATTCTGAGATTAAAATATTTACAAATCATAAAAGAGGATCTAGGACTCAAAGTAGATGAATGTGTTAATCTGCATATTTAGTATGCCACTGAAATAAAGATAGTGTTAAAGATTCTTGAATACTGGAAAATATAATATGTATAAAAGTATTCATAAATAATGAAAAGAAAGCATGTCTCATCTTTGGAGTTCTGATTTAGTAGAATATTCTGTGCACAGTCTTACTTCTAATCAGCATAAATAACAGCACCCACTAAAGCCAAGAATGCTTTGAATTTTACATTTTTTAGGAGCTCAGTTTTCTATTATTCAGAATCCTATTTATATAGGATATCTGATGTAGCTCTGCTGTAAGCTTCATCCTGATCATAAAATAAAGCCACCATGAATTTTGGCACAGTGAGAATAATATGGCAATATCTGAGGTTCAATATTACAGAGAAAAACTGTGGAAATATATTCAGTACCTAAAAATGGAATAGTATGTATATGTATAAACTTGTTCTAACTGGTGCCATCTATTTCCATATTAAGGTACCTGACTCTAAAAAATCATTCTCAGAGCTTAATTTATATGACAGACATGTAGCTAAATGTCAATTCTCTTATCTAATTTTATGATACAGCATGTGATGTTTTGAAATCAGAGCTAGCTCGGTTGCCAAGGTTACCATGATAACACTCATGCCACTGAACACATATTACTCTCCAGATGACCTGTAAACAAGTACAGACAGGGCCTTGGGGGTTGGGAAAAAATGGAATCTCCTGATGGCAGCACAGTGCCATCACACAACACAGGCCCGGAGGGCCCAACTTCTGACTATGTCCTATCAATATCTCAATGTAGGAAATGCTGCTGGAAAGCCAGAAAAATAAGCCACATCTCTGTAAATATTTAGCTTCGAAGGAATGATAGTTAAAGAGAAGAGATTGCACTGAAAGCAACATTACCTCTGAAGCTAAAATAACTTACTGAGTCAAAATTCTATTTGCATCCTTAGAATAGTTATTTTTTACCTTTTTTAATGCACATCTATGAGATCCCTATAACTTTATATTGAAAGTAGCTAAAATATCATATTTGCTTAAATGTCTTTGGTTTAATCCTTCTTGGGCTAAGTATAAACGCAATCTTATGTACATATTATAGAGAATCTTATTCCTTATGGATGCAGTACTCAAACCCCAATTTTAACCAAAAGGCTGACAGGTTGATGGACAGAGTGATAGGGCCATAGAACGAGGCTGCGTTAACACAGCAGCATTTTTATCTCAACATCCTCAGCACACCAGTATCCTCTGTGACATAAACACCTATAGAATTAAGTAACTCGTTTGAGAATTCCATTTATTCCCTCTAGATTTGGAGCCATCTTTTAATCTAGCCAAAGAAGGCACAAAACCTGCAGTGTGGAATATCTCCAGCTTTAGGCAGAATTCCAAGGAACTAGAGATATTAAATAACTTTTAATCAAAACATTCATTCCCATGTGGAGACTGTTCAATGTCTGACACAAGCTCATGTTTAAAAATGCCATTCCTATGAAAGATAAAAAGAAAAAGGCAACTTTTAGCATTTTTACTTCTATGGCTCTGTTACTTTCTTTTTTTTTAACTTTGAAGAGCCTAGTTTAAAAATAATTGGTAGGGGGAGGTGTGATGAGGGCATGTTCACATATTAGGCAGCAGTAGGTGAGCCTAGAAATGACCTCAGGGTTCCTATTTCAGCTGTAAAGAGAATCTGGTAGGATTTAAATGGAGTCCTACAGCTATTTGGAGTAGAAAGCACAAGAATTAAGGAATGCAGAGGCAAAGCACAAAGCAGACTAAACTCTTAACTCTGGAACTTGAATATTCAGAAGGGGTGGGAAAAGTTTTAAATATATGTATGTACTTTTTTTGTGACTGGGCTAAGTAATTAGATTAAAGAAAGCCAGGATTACCAACAATTTAGGAGTTTATAGTTTCTGTTGCTGGTCTATGAAAGTTTATTTTTTATTTTTTTGGAGAAAATGTTACTTTTTGTTCCTAAGGGAAAATATCAATAGAAAAGTTTCACTAGGGCACTAACATATCAAATAATGCCAATAAAATACTGTTTTGATTAGTTAAGTAAAAAATAATCCAGAGTAAATCTGTATGTTGAAACACCGTGCATCTCCAGTTTCATGAATGGGCAGGCAGGGGAAGGGCACAGAAAGAGACCTAGTCATCCAAAAATGCTTGCGCTGAGAAAGCCAATCTCAGTTTTCCTTCAGATATTAAACAAACAAAAAAGCATATTTTTTCAGTGATCTTTCAAGGAGAACACTGGCCAAAGATAGCATGCAAAAAGATTGGCAAGGATATTTGGATAGCATAAGGAGTTCATGCAAAGTATTAAAGGAAAAAAAATCTGAAAAAAGTGCATCTTATCCACATATCTTGGCCCAAGCTGGATTTTAAACAGCAAATGCCACACATGTGCTCAAGGCTTGTCTTTGTAACATCTACAATCAAATACAGCAAGCTTGGTAGGGAAAGGTCACAGGAGTAACGAGAAGCTAAACTGCTTTCCCAATCTGAAATACCAAATTAATCCTTTGAAGAAGTGGTTGAAAAGGGTTCATAGTCAATATCAAAGACTGGTTATTAGGAATGAATCTTAAGTTCTTTTCTATCACAAAAGTGCTTCCATCAATTAGTTCATCTTCCCTTTTTTAGTCCCATCTATTCTGCTACCATTGTCCAGCTAAGGAGCTGTGAACCTTGGGTTTTCTTATTTGGTTAAGTGAAAAAGAATTCCTGCATTATCCTTTGTCCAAGAGCCTACCATCTGGCCAATATGATGGGCAATGTGAAGGACAGTGGATTCCATGCCGAATTCCAGATAGCTCTGAGTGGGACAGCCAAATGCTCTTCTCCAATGTTCCAGTTCTGGTTGGGTTTCTTGCACTCAATGACTAAAAAGAAGCTAACAATTATATCACCCTGAGTCTTGCCTGGAAGTGTCTCTCTATTTTAACAAACATTTTTAAGCCTTTTGTTCTGTGGTAAGATCCCACCCCTTTATATGTTGCAACTGCCTATTATTATTCCTTTTTTTTTAGTAGAAACTCTCATATTCTTTATATGGGTAGAGATTCTAATGACATTTTAATGGGTTTCTTTTTTTTTCTGTCCCTCTTTGGCAAAGATTCAAGTGTGAGTCTCTGGCCTCCACTTTTGGGGCTTCAAACTCCCCCCTCCCACTCACCAATAATCAAGGTAGGCTCTTTACAGAAACATTTTCAAAATCATTCATATCAACAGCACACCTTTCATGCATGTGGTCTGACAGCGCTATGCAAACAGACAGATCAAAACAGCACAAAACAGCTGGGAGCATGGCAGAGGAAAGAAATGTGTAACATGTGACTTTGGAACATTTTAGTAGGGGAGCAGCTTGGTGTGTATGAGATGCGGAGGGAGCTGTCAGTGATGGCGAACATAACCACCTGGAGATGAATGGCTGTGTAAGCTCATACTCATGGAAGATGGAGAGGCCTGCAGGGGAGCGCCTGTCAGGGCAGGGCCATGCAGCGCCCTGGAGGTGAGCGGGGAAATCAAGTCAATACTTTACCAATAGCAGTGAGGCTTCTTTAGTACAGATGTTATGTGGGGAAAACTGTGAAAACATCCTGAAATATATCCAGATTTGGGAGTGATTAGCATGCACAACTCTTTCTCCCAAGCCCACAACTGCATGTTTAGTAGGAAGCAACATTTCAAACCAGTTTGCCCCCACCCTCCAAAACTGGGACCAGAGCAGTGCACAGTCTTGTGCAAAAAAGCCATAGCCACACTCCACCAATGCCACCAAGTCCTGAGGTAAATAATACTCGAGTCTTAAATTTGGTTGTTTCTACCATCCTAGATAAATGTCATAGGGGGTAGTGATGGCCCTACCCTACAAGGTTGTTGGTTACTATCCAATGGAAACTGGCTGTTTTTCACTTGGTATTTTATTTTCTATACTTAGCAATCTATGATCCCTTTAGTACATTCTTACACCTCACACAATCATCAGAAAAGCCAAAAGCCTGTGAAATTGGGTGAAGCACAAGTAATTTGTTAGAAGAAAGAGCTCAAGCAATCTTATTGAACTCCCGGACACTGACAGCAGGAAGCGCTGACATGAAGGCTTAACAGGAGAGAGGGTGTGACTGTGGCAATGAGTGCCCTCCCCGCTCCCCTGTCCTTCCCATTTCTCTGTGGCTTTCCCTGAAGCTAAATGACTGAGAAACTTCCTTCCTACACTGCTGAAGTTTTCTCCTGAGAGCAAGACGAGCTGTAGACAGAAGAAAGCCTCCCTGTCAGCTCGAATGTCAGACGGGAGGTCTCTGGGATTAACCTCCTGGCTCTTCTGAAATAAACCAGCAAGATCGTTCCCACTCCACAAGAAAGGGCATTTAACCCAGGTCTCTCAGCATTCCCCTCTGAATGCACAAAGGTGCAAAAACTTGTTAAGCCACTTATCCAATATCAATAAGCATTCAATCATTTATTCCATAAATATTAACTGATAACCTGTAGTCTACCAGTCAATCTTCTAGACATTGGGAATACAGTAATTAGTTAAAGACATAAATCACTGTCCTCATTTGTGCTCCTCCTTGTCATGCTTATACTCCAGTGGAAAACAGAGACAATAAGCAAAAAAAAAAAAGGTAAAATATGTAGTATGCTAGGCAGTGACAAGTGCTAAACAGGAAATGGGGACAGAAATTTTGGGGAGTAGAAGGTGTTATTCAAATGTGGTCAAGGAAGCCCTTACTGAGAAGGAGACATTTCAGTAAAGACCTGAAGGAAGTGAGGGAGCTAACCTGCTGATATGTTGGGGGAGAATACAGTGGAAAAGGAAACAGCTAGTGCAAAGGCCTTGAGGCAGAAGCACACCTAGGACGTTTCCCTGAGGGTCAGGGGAAACACAGCAGGAGTCGAGCTCAGAGAGGCCGAGCTCGGCAGAGGCAGGGAGGACCTCAGGGGTGTCTGGCTATTACTTCCAGTGAGCTGGTAGACCATTAGGAGGTTTTGAGCAGGATGGCAAGATGTAATTTATGTTTTAACAGGACCACCCTACTACTATAACGAAAACTGACTAAATGGTGGCGGGAGGGTTGTCAGGAGGGATCAGGTACAAGGAAGGGGCCAGTTACGAGATAATAGTGTAGCAGGAGATGAAGGTGACTTTGGCCTGGGAGCAGACGATAAGAAGTGGCTGCCATTCTATACATATGTGGAAGGCAGGGTCAGCAGGGTTTGTTGATGGGCCGGGTGTGGGATAGGGCCAAGAGGAGTTGAGAATGATGCTTGAGAGCTAGCCCTGAGCAATTTTCTTTCTTCCCTGTTTCTTGCACTGACATCTTTAGTTCAGCATTTCTAACACTGAATTGTAATAATTTATGTGCTGTCTTCTTCACTATACTATGAGTTTCAATTTTAGGGATTTTGTTCTGTTCCTATTACTTTCTCTCCCATTGTACACAATACAGCATTTGTGACAAAAGAGCCCTTCAATTACTGTTTATCAAATATGAAACTTATAGATATTAGAGGATAAAAAATATATCTATATTTTGAATACAATATATCTATATTTTTATCCAATATGTTTGCAGACTCAAAATCTAAAAGAAATGAATTTAGGCCTAAAATAAGTCAGGGGATATGTTTGAATTTTAATAAAGAATGAAAATAGTATGTGAGCTATTGTATTTCTTCAGATAATTATTGCTGAAAGACAGCAATATAATATCTCTGGTATATAGCAAAGATTAACCAGGTAATATATATTTTAAATCATTTGAATTTATCTAAAAAATCCATTTACCCAATCTAATTGGATACTTTCATAACACCAGAATAATAATGGATTAATGATCTCTTCCAGGAATTGGATTATCTTTTGAAGCAAAGAAAATGTAAAGAAATAGGCAGGTTACTTTCAGAATTAATTCTGGGTTAGTTACACAGAATTAAGGCTTAAGGGAACACCTTCTATTTCACAGACCATCATTAAAAAAATGTCAAATCGAATTTTAAAAAATCACTAAAATAGAAAGATAGCCAAGGTGATAAGTTTAAAAGAGAATTTGCTAATTTGCTTTATCTTTCTGTAATTCAGCACTCTGTCCTTCTGACTATGCTCTGTACACTACATGCTGGGGCAGAGTAGTTCTGGGTAGAGAATAAAGTGATGGAATAATTATGGAATTCTAACGAGTGGCCAATATTAAATGTTACTGACAGACTGTTGTTAAAATTCACTGAGAAAAATATTTGTGGAAGTGTTCTGTAAACTGTAAAATACCAATTACTGTCAGACAAATAGGATGATTATGGATTCAAAAGTCACCAAGGACATATCTTATATATTGCAGGTAATAGGAATGGCAGAACATTCTTATCCAAAGATCTGTTCCTTTTGGCTTCCCAGCTCATGTTCTTTATTGATATGGAATTGCTGAAAGATGGCAATAGAATTATCCTCTGAAGATGCTGCAGAATTACTCAGCAGTCTCTTTCTTCCTACCTAATATAAAAGGGAAAACTCTGTGGACTGAAATATATTTCTTCATCAGGAGATTCCAGCATAGAAGCATTGTAAACTGGTGTTTTCTCTACTTCCACGAGGAAAAGTCAACACACTCAGATAGACTGGACTCAAATTGCCAAGCTTGTAGTTATTTAGTAATAATAGAAAAAGGTAAAAAAAAAAAAAAGAAGGCAGACCACACCATGTGAATGCACTGAATAATGCACATGTTCCTTATTCTTTTTACCCATCTAGTGGCCTCATTATCCACATTTCCATGGCATCTTCGGGGTTCACCAATGTTTCCCTGGGTTGAACCACAAAAGACCTTCTTCCCCAGCCATGACCGGTGTTTGGGCAGCAGCCGGCAGCCTTCCAGTTCTTGGAACACAAGTGACCTAGTTGTCAATCAAGTCCTGTTGCTATCTCATTTGGCACTGCTTCTTCCCGAGGACAATTTCATCCTGGGGACAGGGCTGGGTCTGGCACAGGATCTGGCTCTTGGGATGTTTTGTCTTCTGGTTACAATACGAGATGTACCAGTTCAGAACAGGCAGGATAGTGTGGAACAGCAGGTGGAGGGGGCACGGAGCAGGGCACAGCCATATTTCCTGTGCTCTAGATGATTCAGCATCACTGTGATCCTATGCTTTACTATATACTCCATAAAATTCCATCACCTTTGACTTTATGAATTATTTGTATGCATTTAGTTTAATGTACTTTTGATTGTTTTGGATGAGCACGAAGCAGTAATAATCAACTTTTAATTGTTCTACTTAGTGCCTCAGCTTTGGGCAAGTGGAATAATTATATATATAATTATTTTTTAAGTGATTTTTATAGAGATTTTGTAAATGATACTCAGAGGAGAAACAACATATAGTTGGAAAAGCATTAGTATTAATACAAGTAATTCTATTTATTAATACTCCTCCAAACAAGTCACTGTAAATAAACAAATCTACAAATCTAAATATTTGGGGGGGAAAGGGAGGTTTTGGGGTTGTGGCTGACTGTGCCTCCCCCCTTCTTCCCCTGGCTTCACAGCTTATCTTTTCATGGGCTAGTCCATTAAAGAGAGGCCAGGCACCAGGGTTCTCTATCTCCTTTACCTTCAGATTGGTACATGATTTGTTTGCTAGTCTCACTTTAAAAGGGTAAACATAAAGTTCAACCTAGTGAAATAATTTAGAGTTTGTGATAAGGACATTTCCTTGTAAATGCCTTAGAAGACCCTGGGTTGTATAAGACCGAGAGATTCATGTACTCCGTCAACTAACATTTACTAAGTTCCTACTATGTATGGGGCCCAGGCATTGGGGTCGTATAGTAGAAAGACAAAAATTTCTATTCTGAAGATATCAGGAACAATAGGATAAGGGGAATGGGAGATGACTATGGAGCAAACTTCGAACATTGCGATCGTGGCTGTGGCAGAGATGCGCAAAGGTACTGAGTGAGTGGGGACGTAAAGGAGAGGTGCTTTGCCTGGACTCTGAAGGTGACATGGATGAAGAGGGTTCCTGGGAGCTTG
Source organism: Tonatia bakeri (assembly GCA_004024845.1). Lineage (NCBI taxonomy): Eukaryota > Metazoa > Chordata > Mammalia > Chiroptera > Phyllostomidae > Tonatia > Tonatia bakeri. The sequence continues at coordinate 71,579 of PVIA01001122.1, forward strand.
TGACCCTCGTTCTAAATTCTTGGAACATTAATGGTAATTAAGTAGATAAAGAACAGATGTGGTAGGGACTGTAATTTTTCTATGTAGATGAAAAGCATGTTTGTGGGCATAGAGGCAAAAGAGGACAGTGAACTACAAATATCCTGTTATGCCTGGAACAGGAGATGAGGCTGGAAAGGCAGGCGGGTCTCAGCCAGAGAAACCAACAAGAATGGAGCCACACCCCCGCCCTTAACCACCTAACCCCCCTAACCCAGGGAGAGGACACTCCTGATACTGCACTCTGATCACTGCGCCCTGCATCTGGCTCCCAGCAACAGCCAGAGGGGTGGAGTATCAAACGCAGAAGGTCATTTATGCACTCCCAGTGGTTATTACTGCATTCTCCAGTTCCAGAACGAACCCACCAGGAAGGACAAAATTGTTACTGTTTGATGGAGTCATGGGAAACTTGCATGGAACGTGGTGTTCTCTCTTTGGATATCACAGTCAAATTTAATTTCTCAAGAAAAGATACAACTATAACCACAGCCAAAGACATAGGCTATGTGGTCAGACTACAGTCCTCACATCTGAGGAGTCTATCTCTTGGAAAAGGGAAACAGCAAAGGAACCAGGATGATTTGGGGACAATTTAATAGTGTCCCAACATTAGCTTTGAGATTCTAGAAATATCTCATTTTCCATATTCTGCTATTAAAAATCAGGCCTCATTTCCCACCCTCTTAAGTTCATTTACACAAATGACATATTTTCAATGAGAACTAATTTTAGCTTCTATAAATCAAAATATATTGTCTACCATACAAATTTTCTCACGTATCATAGACTACTTTTCTTGCCTCTAAAATATTTCTATTTTAAAAAAAACTTTGAGATGCAATTGAAATACACTAAACTTTGTATACTTAGTGTTCAATTTGATTAGTTTTGACATTAGTATGTATCCTTGATACTATCATCCCATCAAGATAACAAACATCCATGACCCCCAAAGTTGCCTTGTGTCCCTTTGTAATTTATTTCTCCCTCCATCCTGTTTCATAGGCAATCAGTGATATACTTTCTGTCACTAGAGGCTAGATGACATTTTCTAGAATTTTAGAGAAATGGAATCACACAGTACGTGTTCTTTGGTTTTCTTTACTCACAAGCTCTTTCCCTCCCTAATCTTCAAGACATTTCTCCCATTTGGCTGAGGTTCAGTAGAGAGCATCATGATAATTCCATGGTGGTGTTTAGCACAGCATGGCCTGAGGACTACTTGCTTTATAATCATCCAGATACTGGCTAATGTGCATTTACCTCTTCCCCAGAACGCTAAAACCAGAATAACCAGTGTGGTTAGGCATACCCAAGTGTGAGAGTGAGCAGTTTTAGTTTCACCTCTTAGGGAATAACTATTACTGTATCTTGGTCCAACTTTGGTCCAACTAGATGTTTTTCTCATGTCTTTCTACTGTTTTTTTTTACAACCTGGGCTGGTCTTAGTTCTTTATGCCACAGCAGTTTACAGAACTAAATATCTTTAAGACATAAATTGCAAGAATTTCCCTAGATCCCTTTGTACCACACATTTACAAATGTGGTTTGGATTACGTTCCCATGGAGCATGTGCATTGCTAACTCCCCCCCCTCCCCCCGCTACCTTGCTACCAGTTTACAAAGTCCACTAAGGGGCCGGGTCTTGGGTGAAGCGAGTTCACACTTGCCTCAAGTACAGAATGTATAGAGGTGCCAAAAAAAAAAAAAAATCCAACCCTCAGTAATGCAGATGAAACATATCTTTTAAAAAAAATTAAAGGGAAAAAAATCCATGATGAACAAAATACCAACATTTTAAATAAAGTCAAGACTAGTAACAGTGCCATACTGAGCCTGAGACACACATAAAAAATCAGTAATAGTGATCCTATCTTTAAAAAATTATTATTATTTATATTTTATGACAAAGGTGGAATGCCTTATTCACCTCACCCTAGTCTTGGCCCTGGTCCACCCCCCTCCCTCTGCCTTGACATACTTCGCTGTCTGACAGGTCTTTTGCCATCCTGAAATCATCATTAGAATGTTGCTTCTGGCTTAGAGTTTACAATGTGCTATGAACAATAGGAGCTACTTGAAAATACTCTAGCTAAACACATTAGTTGTTTCTGACTCTTTCCCTCACCATTAACCAGGAGCACAGCCAATCCCAGACAGACATACACACTGGTCACCCGTGGTCCTGAATTTTTTAAAGGGCCTCAACCAAGCACTCAAAATGGGATGTATTCACGCTGTACCTGATTACATGTGCCTTCAGTATGAAACTGGACCCGTCTGATCTAAATAGACACATAGAAACCACAGTTCTGATTAATGTTACCATTTCAAACACACACTGTACACTTTTCATAGGAGTTAATAACACTGGAGAAAAATCAGAGTGTAAGAATAATTTATATAATGAATGGGTTCCAGCGGGACTGAAAATATGCCCAGAAACTGTTGGGTGGAAGGACAAGTGCAGTGGTTCTGCATGCTTAAGTTAAATTTTGGGGAGAAATCATGACACATAAAGTACAGTCATCACTCAGTTACCATGGGGGACTGGTCCCAGGACCCTCTGCAGAGGCCATCATCCTAGGATGCTCAAGGCCCTTTGTAAAATGGCGTAAGATTTGCATAAAACCTATGCACATCCTCCTGTATACTTTACATCATTTCTAATACAATGTAAATTCCTGTAAATAGTTACTTTACCATATTGTTTAGGCACTAATGACAAGGAAAAAAGTCTGTACATATTCAGTACAGACACAACCATCATAGCCTTAACTACATAGTACATGCCAGCAACAGCATTAACATCCCCCCCCTCCGAATATTTTCAATCCATTATTGGTAGAATTTGTGGATGTGGAACCTTTAGAAATGAAGGACCAATTGTGCCCAAGATTCCTACTCACTTTCAGAAAGTTCACTTGAATATATCGTTTTTACTCCAAGTTAAAGGACTCATGTTTAGCTACTTATGGATGCATAGAAAGCATTAAGTTGTTTGCTACGTATAAAAACTTCAGAGGAACAATGGAATATTCAAGCTGGGGACAGATGGTGAATGCTGGTCTGCAGTGTCCATAAAAAACACCACAGGAATTAGACTTCACCAAGAGCAAATTTAAAGTAAGTCTGTGATCAGTCGTTCTCGTCACCCACAAAAGCATGGTGGAAACGGAAGATATAGGATTTGTTGTCAGACAAAACTGAAAGGAAACGTTCAGTTCCACTCTTTCCTAGCTGTCTGACCTTGGCCCCTTTCTGTGCCTGTTTGCTCACCTATGAAGAGAGCCTGCTTTATAGGGTCACCACAGGAATGAAGTGGGACAAGATTTGTGGAGCACCTATCACAGGCCTGGCTCCTGGGAGCCCGAATTAAATCGTAGCTGCTGTTATCACCACCACCTCCAGCACCACAGGCTTTATTAAGTGTTTGAAGGTTATCTGACCCTGAGACAGATCAAGGATGGAGGTTTCCCGTGAAAGGAAACAGTATAATTGGTGACAGTTTATGTGTGGTGTGGCTATCGAGCAGAGGGGCCCAGATGTCCTGTTGAAGACGGGCCCATGCTATTTGTCTACATGTTCAATGTCAGGAATCTAAGTGTGAACATTTCACTCTTATGACAGTTCCAGGGAAAAACTTTGAGTTGAGTGATATCCCTTTAAAAAGAGGCTCTTTTCTTGCCAAATAAAGAGCAGTTGATCACAGTCATGGTTACTATGTAGAGTTTTGTTCTTGACATTTTAAAAGATCCAGAAAAGAGCTTCAAAAGTTCATCCAAAAGTGGATAGAAAGTAGGTGGTGGGAAGACAGGCTAGGAGAGTTGGAGTCATTCACTCCAGACGAGAGAGGGTTTGACAGATTTCAAACGTGTTAAGTGTTCGGATGCCAATGATACTCCGCTACCTTTCATTTCCAGCGCATAGAAGGACTTCTTCCTATCAATAGTTTGCCTTGGATGGATGATTTCCCTTTCTGAAGAACAGAAGTCAACCAGATGACCTTTTGAGATCTCTTCTAGTTCTAAGTCTTTGCACAAATACGAAACCGAAAACAGACACCTAGTTCATCAATGTGGAGTGGTTTCCAGCTGCATCCTGTTATAGATGAGGTTGAGGCAGCCTGGTGGAGCAGAGAGAGTGAGTGAGAGCCAGGGGTCAGGCAGGGCTGAGTTTGAATCTCCCTCTGAAACTCACTATTGGGCAAGTTATGGTAATAAAAGAGCACAACTCACTCAATTATAGCATGAAATAATCTCTGCCTCCTAGGGTTCCTACAAGGATTAATTTAACTAATGTTGGCAAAGCACCAAATATTTTGACTGGCACATTATAAGCCTTGGAAAAATAGAAGTTATTATATTAGTTGGCTAAAAAATGGTTTGAATAGTTGACTACCATAAAAAAGAGCAGTGCCACTCTGGTTGTAGTTATACCATGCTAGGAAAATTGCAAATGCAAGTCAGCAGACTGATACTGCCTTGGCCCACAGAATCCACTCTGCAAAGTGGTGCTTGTCCATGCCAAGGAATATTTGAGGGGGCAAATTATTAACCAGTTTGGTGCTAAGAAGCAGAGGAAACTGACAGTGAGGTCTAAGACATCTTGCTAGGAATCTGGTCTTTCTCAGTCGCCACAAGAGTCAAATGAATTATTTCAAGTACATTTCCAAGTATATGCAATATATTATATCTCACTGACTTGTAATTCACACCAAGTATAGTAAAAACATCAGTCAAAAAACAGGTTGGCAAGCCAAACTGATTGTCAGGAGCTGTGCAATCAGGATTTTTCTCCTCCACAAATGATATGAAGCTAAAAATGAAAGTCATAAAGAAATTCAACAGTTTTCACCTAGCAATGGAGTGCAATGGTTAGAGCTATATACTAAGTAAAAGAAACCTCCACAAAATGTAATTTTTCAGTGCTATATCAATATGGTGTTACATTTTTAGCATTTACAGAAAGATCCTAGAGTCCAAGACAGAACAGGTCTGGTTTTTGCTTTTTACCAGTGGTGGGGTCTGTGGCAGGACGCCAGGAGGCTGTGGAGAATTGGAAAAGACAGACGTACAAGATACAAACATGTGCATAGAGCTCAGCACACAGAGAGCTCGGCCAGAAACATGGAGTGCTTCCTGAAGCCCCTGTGTGTTGCTCTGAGCATCACACTTGGCTTGGAGAGCGTATCCTGTTTCCATCAAAGGGGGAACCGGTTACAGCTGATAGAACCAAACACCACAGACCAGGGAGCAGAACAATGCTCTTTGAACTGATGGAGTCACATGAAAAAGCCGCTTGTTTTCGTTGGTGAATAAGAACAGGCATGACAAGTTGTAAAACGACTCCAGACACATCAGGGAAGGAGCTGGCTGAGGGCCAATGTAGATGCCTGTCAATATTAGATCAATGAAGGCTATTCTGCCATTACGTCAATCCTAAACAGGAATCTCACATGATAATGAAGCAATCTTTACATTTCCACCACACAACTTTTACATTGTGGACCCAAGTTAAAATTCATTTCAAGTGGCAGCAGACCCATGAGGTGTTAGCCAGCCTAGGGAAACAAGACGCAGGGTTTCAGTAAGCTCATATTTAGGCCTTTGAAAACGACCATGTGTATCTTTACTTTGCTTCAAGTCATCATTTTATTATGTTTCCTAAAAACCACAGATCTTACAAATGTGATTGCATAGCACTTACAAGCAGGTTCATTATTGTGTGTGTGTGTGTGTGTGTGTGTAATTATTGGACAAAAGAAAAAACTAACACGGCAACTAAGATAAAAATCAAGAATGTCATTGAAAGAAAAAAACAACAAAGCAGGAAACTAAGAAGGAAAAAAGTATCTATGATGCTGAATATTCAGTCCAAAAGTCCTTGCTACCAAAAGTTTTTGTTACATTAAAATTAATGCTTTACTTTCAGATGCCTCTTTCTGCATTCCCTTGAACAAACTTGTCTGAATCGCAGACTCTTTCAGGATGTTGATGACCTCTCAGCACTGGGCAAACCCAGCCAGGGGTTTATGCAGTATCTGAGACCACTTGTTTAAAGCCAACAGAGGTGTGCTCAGAGGCTTGTGGGGAGCTGCTGGCTCAAAGAAATGGAGACAACGTTCAGAAATGCTTATCTCAATACCAAGCAGTAACTCACGTGTTTGGAGTGTCTAAATAAGTCAATTCTATGAGGTAACATCATGTTTGATGTTAACAAGGGAACTGATCCACGAGACCTAGATTCCAAACTTAAAATGAAATGTGTTCATTTACAATGAAGGGGTAGAAAAAATCTCCTTATCTGAACTTCGATAACTGTAACACATTCCCTAAGACAGCCTTTGAGAAAGCTAGAGTCACAAAGAGTCTGCTGGAGTTAGGGTGGCAAGAAGCTTCTAAATGCCTGAAGGCTCTCTGACCACATTCCTACTCGCGTTAATGTCCTTTTAGACCCACATTCCCTCTCCTGGGCTTTCCCTTCTTCATTTTCTCTCTCTCTCTCTCTTTTTTTTATTATGAAAAATACATATTAATGCTTCAGTTCATTTTGGACATGTGCCTTGTGAAGGACTTCAGAGATATTTTTCTTTCTTTTTAAAAATGACCTTCACATAAAAGTAATAGACTTTTCAGATAACAGAGCCCAAAGCAAATAACATCAGACTGCAAATATAGTCAGGAAAAGGCCAAAGAGACCTTCAGAAGTGGGGTGGCCATGTGCTAAGCAAACTTAAACCATTTTAACAGAAGCAAATACAGCAGTACTCAGGAAAACAGCAATCCAAGCCGCCCAGGGCTGAGGGCACAAAAGAATCCTGTCTAGCAAACATCCCAGTTTAACGAGCACTTGGTTGTTTTCAGGCAAGTGCTTCCTGGGAGGGATAGGGTGGCCAGGCAGACTGCTTTTCTTGACAACAGGAAACAGTGTCATTTTGTTGTTGTTGTTGGGTTATTAATTTTTTTTTTTTGTTTTTTTTTTAGATACAGTGCGGAACCCAACACATTTCAAGGCCATATGATGTGGTTTCTGTTGCTTTATGAAGCTGCTGTGGGTTTGGGGAAGGAAATCGTAGCCAAGCTCAACCCCCCTGACTAGTCCTGGTTTACCTGCCATATGCAAAACGCCTGTCTTTGTGATGATCGCCAAAGGTATCCCAAAGCCTGAGAGAAACGCTCACTTCATCAACCACATCCCTGGAGCGTTCCAAGACCTGCGGGAGAAAGAGAACATCCATGCTCAGTGCCATTCAAAGGCTCCCCGGAGAAGGATGTCTGGGTCAGCACTCCTCCATGTCCATCTGACTCCCCTGCTTTTAGTTTTCTTATTCCACCTAACAGGACTTAAACCAAGCCTAGTTCTCTTCCTGGAGTCACATGATTCAAACCACCTCATTCAGGATACCAGAGCCATATTCCCAAGTTGGCATTTTGCTTTTGTTTTCTCTTGTGGCACTAAAAATGTTAGTTTTATTTTGAATGCACTAATTGCCCCTCCCCTCTTTTAAACTCAGACTGGCAGTAGTGATGATGCGCCCTGAGCATTCTACAGAAACTCTGTACATCTCACCTCCTGGCAGACCCGGTACTGGTCAATTGCCCACACGGTTGGTACATGGGTGGCCAGCAGCTGATACTGCGTTAGCGTCGTGTTACATGCTCTGGCACAGATCAAGCGCGTCTTCCCCACGGCGTTGTCTCCCACGACCACACACTTGATGGTTTCAACGTTGGGTCTTTCGTAGTCCATGTCAGTTTCCATTTATACAACCCTGCAAGAAGAGGGTGGACACCACATTAAGGACACCCGGGCTTTCCCGAGCAATCAAAGACTGGAGGGGTTCAGGCAGTTTTCTCTTTGTTCAGGAACTGTTTTGGAGGTGCCCAAGCATAAGTGAGAAGTTTGGAAGTTTTTTACAAAGCCTAAGTGAAACTTGAGTTTTCTTTTTATATCTCATGCAAGTACAAAAACACCAGATTGTTATTTTGACCCCAAACGGTTTATTCCGGTTAACATGTTATTTTCTCCTTGGTTTTCTCTAAATACAACCTGCCTACTGGATATCCACCCAGAGGAGTCAGGACTGCTGGAACACTTTTATAGCTCATGAGCTGCTCGTGTTGGCTCGCTAAAGAGAACTCATTGCCTGCAGGCTTGACCTGAGATGTTCGGGCCTTGGCAATACTAGTGTCCGTACCATTGGAGTCTGCCAATGACTCCACATCTCCCGTTGGAAAGCAGTTTGTTCTAGGTTCTCAACCCTGGTGGTGACATAGAGGAGACTCAAAAGCTCAAGCAGGAAGCACCACCTGCCATTCCTGAGGAGTACGTTGTAAGGCTGACATTTGCTACATTAATGAAATTCACTTATATTTATATTTATTCATTTACTGGTTTTTATTAATCAAATTCATTAAAAAATATATTCCCAAGAGGGGCACCATTAAGCAATATATATTTTTTATATTCTCCCCCTTTTGTGTTTTCATCAAGAAATCTGGAACATTTGGTAAAGAATGGTTCTACCAAGATGAGGAACTACTTTGGAATCTTCCTGAAACCATCACAAAAGATTTAAAGAGTTGCTGGGTTGTGGGTGGTCAAGAGGAAGAGGAAAAGCTGCTGCCACAAAATGTGCAGAAGACTGCTTCCTGGAAGCGGCTGGATGGACAACGAACCATTTTAAGATTTTAGGATTTAAGATCTTAATGAATTGTAATTGCCCTTTAGAGGAAGTCTACTGTCCAACTGAGAAAACTGGTTAGATGGTCATTTTGAAAGAGTCAGTAATGGTTTCAATGATCATAATGGTAAAGAGACTGTAGGACCTCATACATAATGGGGACTCAATAATTGAACTGATTTGAGAAAAATAATCATTTGCATAATATGAGATTAAGAGTATAGCAGGAGAGACAGAAGGAAGGATATTGAGAAGAATGCTTTTTCACAGTTAGGACCATCTGAACATGAAACTGTCTCCTGTGACACCATCTCAGGAGGTGATAAACCAGAGGCTGGAGCACTCTGTGATGGGAATGGAGTGATTCGAGGGAACAGATGTGTGATGAGGTTAGGATTCCGGGCTACGCAGTGGAGAGGCTTAAAATAGATAGATACTTGCCGCCCATCTGGCAAATGCTGTAATGAAGGTTTTGGGTGGGAAAAGAATCTTAAGCAAATCTCCAATTCTGAGGATCAGCCAGGTGTGGTAACTCCTAATATTTATCTTTTTAAAAATCTAGCCTTAACATTTTATGATTTTACTAGTTCTCTATTCAATAGTATAATATGACAAAAGCATGACTTTGGCACTAGATCAGTAGGTCTTAAGTACCAGCCAGAGAACATGTAGCAATGTCTGGAGACATTTTTGGTTGTCACAATGGGGCTGGGAGAGTGCTACTGGTTTTTAGTGGGTAGAGGCCAGAAATCCTGCTAACACAGTAGAGTTCACAGTACAGCCCCCACAGCCAAATGTCATAGGGCAGCCCCCAAGTGCCGTAGAGACGAGGCTGAGAAACTCCTGCCTTAGATGGATGTGATTCTCAATCCTAGTCTCTGCATTTCCTAGTCCTTTAACTTTGGGCATGTTATTTGCCCTTTGGGAGGCTCAGCCTCCTCGTCTGTGAGGTAGGAATCCCCTAAGGTTGTTGTCAGAATTAGGTGAACTGATGTTTTCAGTCCCTGGTGCCATGCCTAACACATGGATGACTTCAAAAATTATAATCATGATAGTGAAGGTGAATGCCTTTAGATGACGACAAAATTGAGTCAGGTGGAAAATCAGAATTAGATTAATTATCACAAAGATCTATAAAAAGGATACATTTTAGCAGAGCAATTAAAGGGTTAAGTCCACTAAAAAACAAGGAACATAAATACAAGATGGAGCATATTCTGGGTGGGAGGATGATACAGTTAACTAAAAGATAATAAAGTTAGGAAAGTATCTTAATATTTTTAGGAGGTATTTCTAAGTTCTGGAATGAGAACGGCAATGCTCCCTAACAGTCTTTGATACATTTCTGGGGATATTATAGCTTGGGGTTACCTGTGCCAGAAAACCAGGTTCCATTTGGAGCCTCACACTCTGGAACCTGAGATGTATTATTTTGAATGCCTTATGTGGAGGAAAACCTTATTCTGTTGGGAGTGTATTTTTTAATTTTTTTTAGCTACTTAAAAAGTAAGAGAGCCAATCCCTAACATTTAGTGAATGCTTGAATTTAGTAAAAATTGACACACGACACAAAAAATATAGAATTGGTTTTATTGCTGCCTTGCAAACTAGCTCTGATAACAGCCCCCAAAGAGGGAACCCCCCAATAATCTGAAACATGGCAGCTTTGGTGGAATAGCTGTGTAGCTTTTACAGGAGACTACTTACATGGAGGGGACCACAGCCCTCCTAGTTTTATATTAAGGCTGTGATTACAAAAATATCATTATTTATTTATAGACACATCTCATGCACAGCCCTAAAAAGAATTTCTGTGTCAAAGGTGAGAATAACATCTGTGAGTCTTCTAATCTCCAACAATCTGCTCAAAATCGAGGTGACTGCCAAAGGTGCTGAACCTTGTGCAAAGGGAACAGCATGCAAGCGGAATAAAAGGCAGGGCGGAATCAGATGCTCGCAGCCCTGGGCACTCGCATTAAACATGGGATGTTCGGGAATGGTTTTCTGGCTTTTCGAATACTGAAGACCTTCTGGTGTGTGTGTAGAAATTTATTCTGTCATAATCTAAACAGCATTTTAAGGGCATGAAATTACAGCCAAGGACGTAAACTCATACTACACATGTATGGTTGTAGACTGGCTGTTCATCTGTTACCCATAAACAAGTGAACATTAAATTATGGTAGCAATTATGAAAATGTGCAATTTTATTTTTCTTGTTATGGGCTCTAATTTATTCATATCTGGCACTCTTATGGTTGAATGAGCTCTTGGGACCATCTGGATAATGACTATCTGGTTTCTAATCTTTATTTACCCAGAATGAGAGTAATAAATATTATTCATTTAGCACTATTAATAAATTTCACCACCATAAATCCTGCAGATCTGTGCAGATACCCCTTTGCCTTTAGGTGCACAGCTGGGGAGACAAAAAAGATATAAAAGAAAAAGAAAACCTAGAAAAACTGACATTGGTAACCTGCTACTATGGCAGCTTTGCAGTCTTCTTATTCAAAACAGACTTGAACTTCATGTCATACTTTCGCTGAATCCTCAGGACATAGATGCTGAAGTTAAAATAACTGAAGAATCTACCTGCACACTCTGGAAATCAGAAGTGGTAAGTTTATTTGAAAGCTGGGAAGTGAACAAGACAGCATGGAGCTGGCACGTGAAGGACTTGGTAAGATGGTGTAGGGTGGGCCGCTGCTCTGGGCGCTAGTGCCCACTGTCCATAAGGCTGAGGCAGAACACAGGGGTCATGATCTTCTGGCCATCAAATTACCCCACTGGACTTGACTGTCCCACATCTGCCTGTGCCATCATTGCCGTAATCTCCTGAACTTCACGTCCCTCCTCCACATTCTCTACCAACTGGGCTTTCTTGTGGCTACAGGATGACGCAGCAAGCCCCCTACCCTCACAGTTTCTTGACCTTTGCAACACCAGTGATATCTGCCACACTCTACATGAGCCCGTCATACTTTTGGTCATGTGCTTCACGCTGCTGTCATCCAGAAACATTGTGTCTCTTGTGCGAGGTGAACTGTGGCCACTGCGGCAACTCCCATCATAATGTGTCATCTATTTCCCTTCCTTTTGAATTTGCCTCGTGACTGACTAGAGAAACCCAAAAGAATGTGATGCTGTGTAAGTCCAGAGATATCTACCTGCATGCTGTTGGAATGCTGTGCTGAGGCCATCATCTAAGAAAGCTGGCCTGGCCTCGCAGAGGATGAGAATTCACAGTGAGAACAACTGAGGCAGCCCTGTCAACAGCCTCACCAAATGCCACATAGTGTGAGGCATCTTGCATCTTCTGGCCCAGCCAACTCTCCAGCTGAATGTAGCTTTATGAGGGAGCCCAGGTGAAGCCAGCTCAGAAGTCACTTAGCCAAATCTCAAAGAATCATGAAAAGATATTGTTGTTTTAAGACACCAAGCTTTGGGTGATTTGTTATGCAGCAATAGTTAACTGAAACATACCCATGGAAAAACTCCAGCACATTGCCACCTCCATTTAAAAGAAAAAACAGGTTATAGGCCCCTGATATTGGGGCCTGATATGAATGGATGATGTTTTGCCTTCACATCACCTTCAACATCTTGTATTGTATGTGTGGTAGGCAGAAAAATGGTCCCTCAAATAAATACACTCATGTCCTATTTTCTGGGACCTACGAGTATGCTTGGGGGTTACACGGCCTGGGGAAATTAGGGTAGCAGATGAAATTAAGGTTGCTAATCAACTGACCTCACTATAAGGAGATTATCTTATATTATTAGGGAAGGCCCAATACAATCACAAGGGCACTTTAAATGTAGAAGAAGGAGGCAGAAGGTCAGAGTCCGAAAGGATTATGAAGATGCTACACTGCTGGCTCTGGAGATGGAGAAAAGCGCCAGAGCTAAGGAATGTAGGGGACCTCTAGAAGATGGAGAGGTGAGGAGCCAGCTTCTCCCCCGGAGCCTCCAGAAGGAACGCCGTCTGCCAACACCTTCACTCTCGCCCAGGGAGACCCATTTTACATTTTGAAATGCAGAACTATAAGATAATATATTTGTGCTGTCTAAAGCCACTACATTTTTGGTAATTTTTTACTTCAGCAATAGGAAACTAGTGTAGCATGATTTAGCCACACAAATGGCTACCCAAATTCTAAATGTTTGCTACCTCAGCGCCTTTACACATATTTCCTCTGCCAGCCCTCTACCATTCCTTTTCTGCCTGGCAAATTCTATTCATTCCTTAAACCTTACTCAGATATTACCTCCCCTAAAAAGCTTCCCTAACTGCCCCACCTCCACACACACTAATTTACTTTCTCTTCGGTACCAATAAGTGAAGCAATCACAAAGAAAAACACACATATACACTCATTTTTTCCTATATTAGCAAAGCATGGAATGGAGGTTTGTGAACTTTTTATTTTTCCTGGGGTATATCCTCAAAGTACCTGTCTCATGCACTTAATGAATCACCAAGCGTTTCTGGGGATACTACTGCGTGCTGACCTGCTTGGAACACATGAGTATGCAATGCCCATATTTTGTAAAGCTTTGTCAGACTGTCCAGTCTGGGCCATAGGCCCCCCAGTTTGTGATTGCTTGCCAGGCCAATCACGGGCAAAACAGTGACATGGATGTGACCGCAGCTCCTCTGGTTTCCTCTTCAAATCATTTCCCTTCCTATGGTGGAACTTCATCCTCACCTCTGTGGTTGAGATAATGGCCTTCATGGTGTCCTGTTGCTCTGTTAAGAGGCTCTCAGAAAGTGTCAGACACATTCACTCCCTCAGTCACACTACAGCTAGAGGAGTCCTGTCCCGTCATTCATAGTTCAGGGACACTGTGGCTGATGAAATGCAAGGTATTTCTAATTGCTCCAGAGAGGGGCACCTTCGTATAGAGCCACTGTTTGAGTTCAGGTGAGGTGTGAATCCCTTCTAACATTGGGATTTCATATATCAGGGAGGTTGGGCAGAAAAAGATTTATCATTTGTCTGACATCTCATTAAGCATCTCCTAATTGCTCTGAATCACCCTATCATCAGACTATGCTACCTTTCACCGTCATTTTTGCTGTGTTTCCTGATATATTTGCTATTTTAATTAAGGCATGGTGAGCAATCTTCTTAAAGACAAAACTCTAAGGTCCGCAGACTGGCCTTGTGCTTTCAGCCCTGTGCAGCCGTTCGCGGGGGCAGTGTGAGCAGTGCTATTCACTGCCACTGAAGGTTCTCACCCTTTAGGAAAGCGTGTAATCTGGGCACTAAGGAATACTTCAATGTGTTTATTAAAAAATACTAGTGGAACAAATTTTAGTGTATTTGAAGAGTTTACTCTGAAAGAAAAACTGAGAATTTTATATTATTGACAGAAACAAAAGGGAAATGTTAGGAGTTGCATAATAACTATAGCCAACAGCCAAGTTTCGACTGTGCAGATTTCATTATTCTGAGCTCTTAATCACCAGTCCTAGGCAGGCAGGAGCTGCTTATGCATAATATAAACATCTCAGCTGGAATGGAGAATGGGCCCAGAGCTGGGAGAGAGTCAGGCCGGGCTGGGTTGGGCTTCCCTAAATCAAAACTTCACAGAAATACAGCTCTAGGTTAAAATTGCTTTCATCATTCGAATCAACACTATTTTTTTTCAGTTGAACGTTTTGATTAAAACAGAAAACAGAGGAGATTAAGTAACAGAAAGGACACTACATAGAAGTCCAGGAATGCAAATAATACAGAGGTGCTTTTTTTAAACATTCACTCATCATCCTGCTAGAGCCCTGTGTTAATGGAGACCTACATAAGATCACACTCTCTCTAGTGTTTTTCTAAACTCAGTGTCAGTGGGGGAAGTGAGCCAGGACTAGATAAAAACTTTCTATCTATCCATTGCAACTTAACAAATGTTGCCCCAATTAAAAAAATAAAGAACAGCCCTGGCTGGTGTAGCTCAGTGGATTGAGCATGGTCTGTGAACCAAAGGGTCGCCAGTTTGATTCCCGGTCATGGCACATGCCTGGGTTGCGGGCCAGGTCCCCAGTAGGAGATGCATGAGAGGCAACCACTCATTGATGTTTCTCTTTCTCCTTCTGTTCCTCTCTCTCTAAAAATGAATAAATAAAACCTTAAAAAAAATAAAGAACAGATAAAAAAAATAAGCTTAAAAATACATAAAAATTCTGGGATAGGTTTCAAAATCACCACAAGTAAACTGTGTGGTATGCTCTGAGCACACTGGCTGTCTACTTTCATCTACAAATATGCCCTGTAACTTTTCCTTTGATGACTTTACTTTTGCCATTACTTCTGCTCAAATGCCCTTTCTCTTGACCCTGATCCTGGAATTGTCCTCCACCTTTAGGACTCAGGCAGTCTTAATTAGTTAAGGAAATACAGACTGAGTACTTAGTGGGCGCCAGGCCTACAGGTACACAGTAATGAGTAAGTCAGGTGAAGTTCTTGCCCTCAGGGGCCTCATAGTCAGGTGGGGAGAGACAACTGAACAGATAGATGCAAACATACATTTGTTAAGTTTCTTGAAGAAAAAAACAAATGGGTGTTATGGGAGAAAATAATGGGTAGGGGCTTGCAGGGGAGCCCAATATCCTGTTGTTGGAAGAATGAGAAGGGTCTGGTCACAAAATGGGAAAAGAATGAGGCCCGGAAAAGTGGGAATGAGGGGAACTGGTGAAACTGAAGGCTAGAAAGGCAGGCGGAGTCAGATCATACACTGCCTTTTAGGCCACAGTCAGGAGTTGGATTTTATTCTAAATGAAAATAAATGGATTTATTCTCACATCAGTGAGAAGCCACTGAATTGCTGTAGGCAGAGGAGTAACAGGTTCTGATTTGCTTTTGAGAAGTATCATGGATATCCTGAGACTGCTGTGTGGAGAGCATGCTGTGGGGCCTGTGAGTGGTGGCAGAAGGGCCAGGTAGGAAGCTCTGATGCACTTAATGCATTTAAAACATGCTTCCTTTATACTGTATTTATGACATTCCCTTTCGTAATATTAATAATTGTGCTTATATGTGTTTCCCTTTCACGCCACTAGGATTATACATTTTTGACAACAGAAACTGTTAGTCATCGTTAAATCCTCAAATGTTTTCACAGTGCCTAGGCCATATGTGGCTTTCAGTAAACATTATTTCAATAGAATATAAAAATACAGCCACTCCACCCTCCTTAGGAAAACTTCCACCTGGGGCTGGCAGAGAACTTGCACTCGGCTGTCTCTGATGAATGATCATTAAGCCTGTGGCCTCGAAAACAGTAGCATGTGGCTAAGCCTGCAGTGGGCGAGAGGAACACCTTGAGGGACATCTGTGTGACTCATCATGAAAGTGGTGTTTGACAGATGGCATCGCACCAGCCATGGCTCCTCATCAGGAAAAGCATCAGTAACCATGGGAACCACCAGGGAGCAAGGACCAGCCCCTTCACCAAACAGAATGCTGGGGCAGGGGAGAGACTCAATATAGTCTGGCAGGAGTGGTTTAAGGCCAGATATGATTTAGAAGAAAAAAAGGAAATACCACTTATAGCACTTTGGTGCCTAGAATCAATTTATGAATCTTAACAGCATTTACATATAAGGGCTTTACAAAATTCTCATCCACTTTTAGACTTTAACATCCTGATTGAAAAAATTCCTGATGCTTTTCAGTGAGCCACTACTTGGCTAAAGGAAAAGGGAAAAAGGGAGGTATGTGTATCCACCATATATAAAGAACAATTTATAATTGAAAGGAAAGTGAGTCTTGTATGAGGGAATTCAATCTATGCCTGAAAAAGCCACATCACAATAAGCAATCAACTGGACTTCAAGGCTTTGGATCCCCCTCTACCCATGTCTCACTAAAATTAACCTCAGATAGCAGACTTCATGATAGTACCAGAAGCTAAGGGTAAGGAGTAACTATATACCATAAATTTGAAGGATTTCTGCCAAATTCATTTCTATGGAGCCAAGTGAGAAGGTCACTGGAGACCAGCAGACAGCCCATTTCCACAGGGAACAGGGTTTGCTCTGTAAGCAGGATGCTTTTCGGGATAGATGCCCGTAATACGCAATCATGATAGCTGCCTGACATGGGACAAGGGTGGAAAGAGTAGGTTGTGGAGCCACTGGAAAGCCATTAGGAAACCAGCATGCTGCCAGGGGCAAGGAGCAGCCCCAGTGATTGTCCCTTGCTTAGAATGGACCAGACAGACAGCACAGAGCATGGAAAAGACTGTTTTTGCTTTTCCAAGCCTGTTCAACCATGCCATTTCAGCTTTGACATTGCAATGGGAGTGATTGATCTTGTGATATTAATGTGAGAGGGAGTGGGGCGAGGGCGTGCAACCTCTAAAACTGAACACTGGTACATCTTCAGTGATGGAATTACTCATCATTGTCCTTATCTCACCTTCAAAAGTTCTCTCAAACTGTACCACACTGAACAGCTTTGCTTGTGCACTCCGGAACTGGGCTGGATCCTGGGTCACTATGGAGCCCTACCTTGGCCTCTGATAGAACCTCAGGTTATCCAAGCGTTTGGAATATACTTTGATCTTTGGTCAGCATGAATCCTTTTTGTAAAAAAATATGAATTGAATAAATAGAGACCATTCAACATATGACCTATTAAAAACCCTGACACATAGAAAAGGACAAGCAATTAGACAGAGATACTGAGGAAATGTCTACTGAAGTAGACATGCTATAAGAAACAGCAGAAGAAAAATTAAAAAATAATCTGATCAATGTTCTTGACCATGCAAATAAGGTAATGCAAGTATATAAACTGATAACAGATGAGGCTATAAGTAGGCAAACTACTTAATCTCTCTAAGCCTCTATTTCCTTATTTTTAAACTGGGGATAATTACCTCTCACAATGGGTTGTTGTGAAGATTAAAGTAGATAATGCTTGTAAAGTATTTTAATCACCATGCCTGCCATTAAGAGAAGGCTCAATTTGTCTTATCTATTAAGGTCGTCATGATTTAATATTATGTTTACATTGTGCTTGCAATCACACAGAGAAATGCTAATGTTATGCTATGAGAGGGAAAGTGCAGGGTAGTAATCTGAAATAATTGATGGAAACTATATAAAATAAACAAATATGTGTAACTCAGATAAAATTGGAACCTCTTCCTCAGTCTTTCAGTTGAAGTACCACCTTAGCACAGTGACATATCTGAAATGTGGTTTATATAATATATCAGGCATATCACAGCAAAACTCCTAAAAAAGAGTTCCACGTCTCACAGCAACTGCTCAAACCTGTCTCTCTGCCTCCCAGGAAGAACCCAGATCTCTTCCTTTCAGGGGCTTCTTCTTCCCTCCTACAGGGCCAGCCATTGCTCTTTCTTCTCTTAATTGCATTTCTGTCCTTTATTCCCCTTTGCCAACTAAATGGATCTTCCTTGGGACCCACCCTTTTCTGGGGGGAGAGGAAATGGGTGAGCATTAATATGTGAATACTTATAATTTAATAATTGGCGTCTGTCCTCTAAAGAGAAGCAACACCAACCTCTTCCTCCTGCAAGAACAAACAATACCTGGAGAAAAAAATGGAAGGGAGACACTAGACAGACAAGCGTGCCTGTTGCCGAATAATGGGACTCTAACTTATTGCAATTTTTCTGCTTTCTTTTGGTTTCCAATTTTTTTGCGGTAAAAATATATTACCTTTCTTTGGCAAACAGAGATAAAATTCACATGCCATACAACTCACCCTTTTAAAGTGTACCATTCAGGATGTTTTATTGTATTCACAAAATTGTAAAACCATTCTCACTATCTAATTCTAGAACATTTTCATCATCTCAAAAGGAAACCCTGTGCTCACTAGCGGCCATTCCCATTCCCCCTCTTCTCAGCTCTGGAAGTCACTTGCTTACTTTCTGTCTCTATGGATTTGCCTATTCTAGACATTTCTTATAAACAGAATCATATACTATGTGGCCTGTGGTGTCTGTCTTCTACTTAGCATGTTTTCAAGTTCATCTATGTTGCAGCATGTATTAGTACTTCATTACTTTTTATGATTGAATAACATCTTTACATGTATTACTTCTATAATGGGAAAATATTTTAGCTTTTACAAAAGTAATGAGTATGTAAATATAACCATGGATTAATTCTACTAACGGTACTCTGATACATTTTGGTAATAAGACATGAATTTTGATGATGCATAAGTTATTTTTCAAAACCATATATTTATAAAGCATAGTGAGCTTGTAAAGCCTGTTTTTTTCCTGACTCAGACTCTTAAGTAAAGATATCTTGCTGAGTATCAGACAAAAATCGAATGATACAGAGACAGATGTGGACAGCCAGGACACATATGAACAATTCTATCTCAAAAAAAAAGACGAAAAATTCTTGGCTCTTAAATATTGAGTGTTCAAAGACAATACTTTCAGTACTGAAATGAGTAATTTTAAAAACACTATTTGGAAACATAGCACATGAATTATTCTGTGAAAATCAAGTAAGATATTTTAAGCTTGGATCAATGTAATTTAATTCAATTTTACACTCATTAAGAAGAAAGAAATCCCTAACTTGTTTGTATACACACTGTATGTGTATAGTATTTGTGTACCTGCAAATCAAAAACACACTGATATACACTCAGTGCACAAATTTATATTATAGTCTTTACTTGTTAAGGCAGATTCTACATATCTGCAGTTATAAGGAAGATAGTTCCAGCAAAGCTGACTGCAGCTAGCTCATATAAAGTAAGGGTTCAATGAAATATCAAATTCTATAAATGAATGGCTTACCCTGAACATAAAATATAAAGCATTTCAAACACACTGAGAGTGCAGTGGGGTAGTGAAGAGAAGCAGAATGCTTGTGGTGTTCTTGATCTAGGTGCTGGTTACACGGGTAGTTTTTCTTGCAAAAATTCATCGAACTGTCCATTTGTGATCTTTATATATTTTGCTATGTATGTTATACTTCAATAATTTTTTTAAAGTTAAAATGGCAACAAAAGACTCTACACACCAGATTTGGAGGGCTTGTAGTCCTCATGTGGGTGAGCCTTTGCTAAGGACTGAATCAGGAAGCTTTGTCAAGAATTAATAATTAAAATAATGGCCAAGCTTTTAAACAGTCAAAATTGTGTTTGTTTGAGAAAGTTAAAATCAAATCTGTAGATGAGACGTGCTTAAATATCCATCCTTATGAAGAAAAGTCTCTATAGGGTTCTGTGGCAAATTTTTCATTGAAAGCATTCTCTAAAGATGTCACTGGTCCAGCTTTTGTACTACCAGAGATACTACTTGCTGTGAAACCTTCATATATGATGACAATCACACAATTGCACTTAATCATTTATGAGACTATAATATGACAGTTAGGATTAGGTTATATTCTGATTGAAGCTAATGAAGAAAACTGTTTTGTTCCCCCTAGAATTTCCTAGCAAAGTTAGTGCATAAATGCAACAGTGCTGGTGGACAAAACCCAGACTGCTTAAAATCTCATATTTTATTCAAGATTACTGGCTGACACCAATATATAGATTCTCACTAGTGTTTTCAGGACATGTTCCTATATCTTCCAACTCTTGGTGGAAGTTATTACATGAAAGATTGTACATTTTTAAAAAGCAGGATGGGGCACTATTTGTGGGAGCGGAAGATGCTACCATTATTCAGGAGTGCAATTGGCACTCAGAAGACTTTAAAATGTCCATAACTTTCACCAGTTATAAGACTTCATTCCTGGGAAAATAATTAGGATATACAAAAAGATTCCATTAAATGGATGTCCATCATATCACTGTTTGTGGAAATAAAATGCTGGAAACAATTTCAGAAATACAACTACAGGGGATTGGTTAAAACAACAACAATAGTGTCCATATAATAAAATAGTATATAACCACCCAACATGTGTTATAGAAGTACATTTATTGTTACAGTTAGATATTCATGGGAAATCTATAAAGAGAATATAAAAATATTACAGAATAACATCACTCCTTAAATATTATGTGCCTAAATATACACAGAAACATCTGGTATAGAGAGACATTAAAATATGAATGCCAACTACTCTTATAATGGATTTTATGTTTTTTCTTATCTACTCTTATAATTGATTTTATTTTTTTCTTATCTATATATCCCATCTTTTCTATAGTGGACATGTGTTCTTTTATAACAACGAGTTTTACAAAAAAAGTGAGGGTGAGAAAGTAGGAAAACCCAAGACTAGAATATTCTTCTTTTATTATATGGAATAATGTCTACTCTTGACCTTCTCTCTGCATACCTTGAGAGCTTTATGTGAAGTGCCTTTCATGTCGTAGGAAATAGGCCTGCTGTTCCTGGAAACTCTCCATTCTGAGCAGATATCCCACTCATCATCAATATCATTTTGGAGCTCAGGGTCATTCAGCTCCCCTGACTTATATCAAAGGAGAATCTATCATCTCAATAAGCCCAAACAAGAAAACTACATAGCCGCTCCACCCAGAACAATGCAGCAAGAACAGTGGCAGAACACCAGGGCGGGAACAACACAACACGATAATCTCCTTCTCTAATCTTTTCAGAGCAAGTCATCAGACTTTGAGAGATTTCAATTCTGTATCAGAAAAGAGTCCCTGGTCTACTTCAAATAAACAGGTTTTTTAAAAAAAAATATTAGAATCTAAAATATTCTAGGGGTTCATTGTTAATTTGTGTTTAATACACACAAAGTGAAACAATTTCCCTTCCTTGAAGCCTCTTTCTAGGAGCCTGAATGATCTGCTGCCAAATTCAGCCTTGGCCACATCTCCATCATGTCTATTATTTCTCCACACTATTGATGTGAGGCCAACTCTCACTCCCATTTAGAGCACATGAGAGCAGATGTCTCGATGAAAGGGGGAGTGGGTGAACCTATATGAAAAGAGCCAGAGAACATTCTGTACTGAAAGGAAGCACAGCTTCATGGCTTATGGTACTAAAAGCTCACTGTCACAGGAAAGAATCAGTGGTCTTGGTCATACTGTATGAGAAATAAATGAGGGGAGAAGGAGGGTAAAGAAGGCAATCCAAAACTGAAGTCTATTTACAGAACAAAATATTACACAGCACTAAAAATGCATAAACTACTGCTGCATAATACAAACATAACATTGAGGGAAAAAGCCTGACACTAAAGAGATTTTGTTTTTATAAAAGCTCAAAATTGCGCAAAACTAACTGATGGCCTTAGAAATCAAGATAGTGGTTACCCGGTTGAGCGGTGACAGAACAGAGGTTTCAGAAGGCCTTCTGGGTGGTGATGTTCTATTTCTGTATGTAGGTGCTGGTCAAGTGGCTATGTGCAGATTGTGACAATTCTCTAAGTAATATACTTATGACTTGTGTATTTTTCTTTAAATAAGATACACACCAATTAAATATTTTATATTCTGATTCCCGGGCCCTAATAAAGACTGACTAACACTGTAGGTTACATATTTCCTGGGGTTTTCTGCAGTGCAGCAAAGGTTGAGAGCCACTGGAACAGATACTCTGCACCTAGTCGTGTGCTGGAGCCAGTCCCTATTTGCCCACGAGAGCTGGATGTGAAGATTTTAGGATTTTTGCAAGCCTGTTAAAATAGGGTCAGTATTAAAAATTAAATTAAAGTTTTGATTAAATAAATGATACTAAAAGAGAGGTCCTAAATACTCAAAACTCATCATTTTCTATTTATTTTGCTACATTTTACTGTGATCTGTATTTTTGAATTATTTATGCCAACTTTACCTGCATGGTGAAGATACTGTAGAGTGGTGTGTCACTGCCCCATTACTTCGCAACTCTAGGCTCTGTTTTAACGATAGCTTGAAACTGGCTTTGGGGGTGTGTTTACACCACAGAAGTTAGCCACCACTGCACAAAAGCTTTAATGATCTGGTGATTGTCTGAAGAAAATGATTAAAAGACTGCTAATAATGTAAATTAAACTTAAAAGTATATGTGATACATAGCTGGTACACTGTGAATAGCACATTTAAAGAAATATCCTTATAGTATTCAAAAAACATCATCTAGTTCAGCAAAGAAATCATTCATATTTTTAATAGATGTACACAGTTCTGACATGTGACTTTGTTGTTTCCCCTTTGTCTTACTTACTAACATAAAGAAAACTATCAGTCAACGTCTATATGTGAGTTACACCTCTTTATCAATTGTATCATATGTAGGCTTTGGATAAAAGACTTCTGCAAAAAACCAACAACGTTCTGCGAGACCCGATGGGCTATATGGAATTTACAATAAAGAGTATTGTATATTTTGTTACTATTTGTAAATTATATGCTATACACATTCTTTATGTCAGTAAAATTTATGATCAACTTATGTAAGCACGTAAGTGCATTTTTCTTCTGGAGAGCTGGTTGATTTACCAGCACACCTCTGTCTACATTCCTCCCATATTTAAGATTCCATGACTCTCTATTATGATTTAAGAAACAAGCAAACAAAATAAGGTGGGAGTTTAATTTTAAGGCATGCATTTTAGCATAAGGTATAGTAATGACTGTACTTTAAAACCTCACTACTCAAAATGTGATTTTCAGACCAACAGTACTGGTGTCCATGGGAAGCTTGTGGGAAATGCATAATCTCAGGTTTTACCCCAGAACTCCTGAATCAGAATCTGCATTTTATCAAGATGCCCAGGTGATTTGTATGCACACTAAAGTTTGAGAAGCACTGCTTTAAAAATAAACTCCTTGGGCCCTGGCTGGTGTGGCTCAGTGGATTGAACCCTGGCCTGTGAACCAAAGGGTCTCTGGTTAGATTCCTAGTCAGGGCACATGCCTGGGTTGTGTGTGGGCCAGGTCCCCAGTAGGAGACGCACGAGAGGCAACCACACATTGGTGTTTCCCTCCCTCCCTCCCTCCCTTCCCTTCTGTCTAAAATAAATAAATAAAAATTCTTTTTAAAAAACCCTCCATAATATGAGCTGAAACTTATATAACCAATTTGAGATTAGTAATAAGGTTAGGGACAATCTAGCAATTAGTGATCTTTAAGCATCTAAAACCAGTTTAGCCACTTCACAACACTTGGAGAAAACACATAAGTGCTACCCCTAAACCTGAGGAAAAGGACCTACATTTTGCAACATACATTTGTCAAATACTGAAAGGGCAACTGTACCACTAGGTAAATAAAGGCTATTCTAGGTCACTCAGATTATTAATTTAAAGAGGAAAAAATGTATGAGAAAGAAAAAAAATCACAACAGTAGTTTTCCTCCATGTACGTGATGAATAGGACATGTTGCCAAAGACTTGGCTTGGAAAAGTCAAATCAGGGCAGCAAGTGCCACATGGCAGAGTGTGGCAGCTGGGGAGAGGAGTGTGATGAGACACTTACCAGAGATGTGATTTAGGTCAGGGTAGTTATCAAGTGCTGAGGGTGAAGGGGGAAATTGTAGTGCTTATGCTTTTCCTATCAATATCTCAGTCAGCAACACAGAACAAAAAGTAAAGCCAGGGCCAGCACACAGAAAATACTCAATGCTAGAGTTAACTGAAATGATGGGAGGAAAGTGTCACATATTTTGAAATTGAAAGCAAAAATGTTCTACTGACAATACTATTCTCTGGGAATAATTTCTTAGTTATTTGGTTGAAAATATTATAGCTGCTTTGAGATGCAAAGGTCTGTGCGGAAAACACGTTAGATACTTAAATAGTGTCTGGAAGGAAATGAGAGCCACAAATCTCAAAGAAGAGCTTGGTATTAGTTGTGGCAGAAACTGGAACAGTGAAATAATTCAAGTAAACTTTGGCAATCCTGTGTGAAGAAAACAAATCAAATGTAATTGTGATTGGGCCACTAGTACCAGAAAGAACATTGTGCCTGTTTTTACCCAAGGAAGAAAGCTATTAAAACCATCCATTGTGATATCAGATTTCAAATGACTCCAGTACATTTAGGGGTAAAAAGGTAGAACTGCTCTAATGTGTTACAACATTTTTCTCTGAAATAATCTAGGATGACTAAGAAGAGAACTAACCCTTATTGAATTCCTACCATGTGTTCCACACGTGTGACTTCATAACATCCTCATAATCCTCTGGGTGAGGTGATACTGTCCCTATTTTACAGACTAGAAAAATATGAGGTTCTAAGAAAGTACTTCAGCCATGTCACATAGTTAGTAAAAATCTGGAGCTCCACAGACAAAATTAAAGAGTTCTTTACTTGACTAAAACAAATTGCTCAACAAGGTCTGGCAGGAGTCAGAGTATGGGGCTGCTGTGTCTTGAATAAGAGGAAAGGATTGTTCTATATCAGTGCCAATGAAGATAAGTGAGGGTTCTCTTAGTACCCAACACATCTTTACATTGCCAGATCCTCTTATCACCCATTTCTGGATGTATCTTAGGTTTCAGATGTATTGCATAGTTGATGGTTGTAATTTTGGCTAAGTTGGAGGGTTTAGATGACTTGGCATTTTTCTGCCAGCGTTATGTAATAGAATTGAGCCCTGGGCTGGGACTTGGAAGCCTGGGTTCCACTCCAGATGTGTCACTTATGTACTATGAGAGTGGGTAAGTTCTAACAGTTCTCTAGGTGGCAGTTATTTTTCACATACATGAGGTTGGACTGAGTACCTTAAGAACTTTTTTGGATCTATGATTCAACCCCCCATGATTCAACTGTTTAAGATAGAGACTTCCACCAAAATGTATTAGAAATGACCCAAAGAGTTAACAAATTTATTGAGGCAAGCCTGCTATATGGTGCCAGTCACATTAAACTTCAAAAAAGACCCCCATAAAAATAATTATGTAACTCCTATACTCTACCATGTTCAGGAATAACCTGGAATAAAATGGCTTAAAGTGTTGTTTTTATTTCTAGGCATTCCTTTAAAATGAATGTATGGACAAGTTCTTAGATCTGGGTGAAAATCCAAGTTCTACCTCCTATTAGCTCTTTGACTTAACATATCTGAATTCCCTATTTTGCTTCTGTAGAATTGAAATTGATAATGAACATCAGCTGTCATGTAGTAAAAGTGTCTGGCTTCTAGTAGGAGCACAAGTGTTGTTTTGGATTTTCCAGTGGTAGTTAGGAGTTGGAACTATGGTTGGGTATCGATTCAAGGGAAATTTCTCCAGAGGGGTGGAACCTGAGACGGTAACCTCGTTAGAACTGGGAACTTGTCATGAACCGTGTCTGTGCAATACGTAAATTCAGATGCAGAAGGGAAAAATGTAACTGCTTCTTCTGGACATATTGGCATCTCTCTCTTTCTTTTTAAAAACTTTTTAATTCACCCCTTAGTGGGTAAAACCTTACCAAAGTATTTGAAGACCAGAGTTTCCCTGGACATTTAGAAAGAGTAGCTGTCACACCCACATTTCATTGCAGTGTCTTACTTGCCCATTGCCCAATTTCTTTCCTATGTGCTCAGGAATACAAGCTTCTAGGAAAAGGAGGAGGTGACTCACTTTGCTTATATAATAAAAAACCAAACAAGTCTGATGATGACATATAAATAACTAATCCACACACATGCCACCCAGTTGAGTGACTGCCTCATGCCCTCCCCTTTCCCTTTCACCTCTCCTCCACCAGTATGCACACACTCTGCCACTTCCTGTCCCTTTCCACACTACTTTTTGTGACTTATTTTTCCTTCTTTCTCCAAGTTTCCTTTTGATGTGGTGAGGTTGGGCAAAGCTTGGGTGGAGAAAAAAAGATGAATGTAAGAACCAGATTCAGATCGCCTGAATTCTTTGAACCAGTCCTATTACATGAAGCCCAAGTAATACTAATGAGATTGAACTGCCCATTTTTTAAAATGAAGATGAACAGAAAGATTTTTAAAAAATTCTTCTGTTTTATACAGGTAAATTTCCTGAGCGAAAACATAGTGAAATTTTAAGTATTTCCAGTCATGTTTTGAGATGAGTCAAGCATATAAACTAAAACTTTCTGAAGTTCAAAAAAAAAAGAACATAGATTGCTAATTAAGTTAGCATTAAAGATATCACACAAACTCTAAGATCCCCTTTGGTGCTAACACTATATGATTCAGACTATAATTTTACTCTTTAAGTCATTATAGGTTTATAGTGGTTATACTGATATATTTGTGATCAACAATCAGTAGATGCTGAGGTCCCAACCTGTGATAGGATCTTCCCAGTATAATAGTGCGGTTTTATAATAATAAACTATATAACAACTCTTCAATATAATAATGCTTTTTTGTAATAATATACTCTATAACAACTTCCTAGTATAGTGCTATTTTGTAATGACAAACTATGTAACAACTTTTACAGGACAAAGGTGTTATAGGAGAGTTTATATCCACCCCTTAAATGCTTAAAAGTATATCTTAACTAATTAAGCTTTAGGGCTATTAGCCTGAGTTGACAGTATCAGTACATTAAAAAAAAGATGATATATTAAGGTTTTCTTTAGTATTTTTTCCCATTTCTTTTTATTAGCCCTTTATATAATACTCCCTAAGAAAGATAAACAACTGTTATAAATTATTCTATAAAAAGTAGTGGAAAGGAAGAAGAGAAGACTACCAACCTAAGCAAAAACCAAAAATGTCTTATTTAATTTTTAAATATTGACCATTTTAAGGACTTTGGTTAGGATTTATCTATTATGTATCCAAATCTATTACATGGCACATTTCAGACAAATTGAGGTTCCAAAAAGAACACAGTACTTTTAAGCAACATGCCAAACTATAATGCTTTCTCAAAGGTGCTATGCATATTCAAACAGCTCACAATTTTGTTGCAATTCTTCTGAAGCAATAACACCTTTGAGTTTGAGATGCTGTGCTGTAATTAAGTGGTTCTAGACTACTGCAAAATCTCTCTGTTTGGTTGAAATTCTACATTCTGTCTTTTTTAAAACTCTCACCCATTTATCATCTATCCAGACAAAATATGTACTGGAATATTTTTCCCAATGACAAAGTAGTTCCACAGAGTGGAAAATGCTAAACTTGTCATAAATGTACCAATGACTTCCCATTCAGCCTTTTGGTATATGTAATCTTGATTTATTCTCTAATTTGTTCATACATGAACGTTTCCAATCTTGCCTTTTAAATCTATTTGTACATTCATTAAGACCAAAGCTTTCATGACAAAAACACTCTTCAATCTTTGACAGTCCCATGCCAGAAAGTAGACATGAATACCTATTATTTTATTGGTTTTCCTTTAGAAAATGACATTTTTTTTTATGTGTGTGTGTGACAGTATGATAAAAACTCTAACTACTAAGATACATTAGATAAGTCATTTAACCTTTTTTGGCCCCAGTTTCCCTATTGGAGAAGAACTTTTCAGCTAGAGTTTAGGTTTTAGAGTATGATAGAACTTTTTAAAAAATTCTATTTCTTCCACTTTCTAGAACTAGTAATTGAACATATTTTCTAACATCTTTGAGCTTCCAGTTCGTCATCTGTTGTTTGGGAATCTAGATAATAATCTCACATCAAAGGGGTTTTTTTTAGGTGTGGAATGAAGACGTAAATGTAAAGAATGCAACTCATTACCTGAACTTTGGTTCATGCTCAGAAATGTCAACTATTATCATATCAAGTTTCTTCTAGTTCTGGAGTATTAAGTAAAACCTCAATTATCAAGCACCCAGATCTCCAGTCTTCTAAGCTATTCAGCCCCCTCGCCCCCCAAAAATAGTCTTCTAAAGAACAAACTGATTTAAGGTCCATTTTAGTACATTTTACTCACAGAGTGAAGAGAATAATTCAATAATCATTCAACTTATGATGTTCATAAATTATTCTATTAAAACATGACAAAGACAAATTGTTGTAAGACAAGTTGACTGAGAAACCTGTTCAAAAATGCATGCTCAGAGTCAGTAACAAGATTTAACCTGTGGTCATGGATTTGTACAAAGACACTAACCTGGCTTTCTGGAAAGGAACAACAAAACACTCTGCTCACAGCTGGACTTACCTGCGTAAAAGAGAGAAACACTTTATGAATCTTACTGTTTGCCAGGAACCCATGGGGCGCTACTAAAATTTTCAACGTAAGTTGTTTTCACCCCCTCCCCCAAAGGGGTAGAATCTGCTTCACTTTCTTTAGGTGCCAATGTGGAAGTAGCATTTCTTTGGGTGAAGTACATCCTGAAATAGCTAGGTTAACATTTTGTAGCATTTGTGAAAATATATTTCTGGGCATTTAGGGATGTTACAAAAAAAGCATTTGGCCACAAATCCAAGGATAGGAACAAGGAAGGAAAATCTCATTGGCATTTTATAATATAGAAGTCATAGTAGCTGACATACTATTCCTCCAAAATAGTATTTTTAGGCAATATTATCATAAGCTAAAGTCCAAATGATTCTGTTTCTCTTCTATTAAATTATACCTGAAGAGTCAATAAGTGGTGTAATTGAGCAATGATATCGAACTGCCGTGTTTCTGTTTCTGCCCCTTGGCCACACACAGCCTTTTGAGCTTCACTTTTACACTACCTTCCAGACTTTGGAAAGTAACTATCAATGGGCAAGTTTAGAAGAATACTGGCCATGATGTTATTGCTTCGTCATTATTTCAGTCTTTCAGACTGGAATTAACTGGTTAAACCCCCTTCCCACTAAAATGTCCAAGTACGAGTCAGGAGCCTTAGAGGAAACTTTGTTTAATTGAAAAGTTTACTGCCCACTCCACCTGCAGAGTAGGATGCAGATGTTATTTACACGGACAAGAACTCCTGTTTATTTTCTAGCAAACAGAGACTCTCTTAGGCATCTATGAAGTTACTGGAAATGAAATATAATTCCAAATTTTTAAAGACTGTTTGTAAACAAACTTAGTGTACATTTGGAAAAGCCCAGAGCTTGCCTGAGATCAAACAAACAGACTATTGGCTATGTATATCTGTGGACAGAGAGGGTATGCAAGAGTGAAAACCACTGATAATAGTATCTTTGCAGTGTAGAGAGGATACATAGTTCAGTATAGAATATGCAGCACACAGCCTGGTTGTGGGTGGGAGAGCCCCAAACTAGAGAACCTCAAGTTGAGGATCTGGCTGGGGTCCAACAGAGCTGAATGAACAGTGCAGGTTGGGGGAAGTTCAAAGTCAAGCAGACTCTTTTGGTCTTCCTAGATCTTCCTAGGAAGGTCTGGGTGCCTTTGTGTATATATCAACCTTCATGCATTTTCCCCCCCAGCAAATGTGTACAGTCAGCTCGAAAGGCACAGCTTGTGTGCTGACGTGCAAAGCCAAGTCAAAACCCTGCGCTTGGCGCTCGCTTCTAACTTTCTGGCTTGTCCAAGTCTAAATATTGACATTGCTCCTCAGTTGAGATGTTTGATACTGCTGAGGATAGAAACGGCGCAGCTAACAGTAGGATCTAATGATATATTTTTATATAGTTGTGCCTTCCTCTCACTTCTTTTTTTGGAGAGGAGGTTGGATTCCCTTGTCTGCACCCCCCCACCCCCATTGTTCCCTCAAACGCTGAGCACGCAGAGGCAAGGTAAGAGGTTTTTCAAGCCCCTCATGGCAGTTCCTACTGTTGTCACAGCAACTCACAACAGACTCTACAGACACGGGGCCGGGGGATGGGAGCTCCAAACTGTGGGTTGACCAGTCAACTCGTGGGGGCTGCGAGCGCCAAAGGGGCAAGCTTATCCCCCCTTTCGGGACCTCCGGCTCTCTGCCACTATCCTTCCAAAGAAAAGAGCCCTTTCGTCGGCACGGCACCACCCCCTCCCTGGCACAGCCAGCCTGCTAGGGATGCCTGTTGTTCATTTCCTCAGCTCTGAGTTAGGGGTGCGGCTGTGCGGGCGCTCCTAGAAATCTCTCTTCTGGTGTGAGGGTTCCCGGCCTGAGAGGCGACAGCAGCTCCTAAGGCAGCTCAGTCCCACAACTCTCTCTCGGGACGCTGCTTACCGCGTGGCGCGGCCCGGGGCCCCCACATGCCACCCGCTGAGGCCGGGACGGTGGGGGCTCCTCCGCGGCGGCTGCTCCGAGAAGTTTCAAACCACAGCGCACTCACGACACAGAACCTACCCTGAAGCCGAGCGAGACGCGAGCTCTCTCCGCCTTCAAGGGCTGGGGGGAGGGTAGGGGGGCCCCCGTCACTCAGCAGCAGCCACGACTGCGCGCGGTCGCGGGTGTGCGGGGCCCCTGCGCGCGGCGTGCCGCCCGCCGCCCAACTTTGCACAAAGGCAGCATGGCACTGCCTCGCCTGGCGGGCTCGCCCAGCGCCGCGCCCGCTCTTCTCTGTCCGGGGACGGAGGGGTTCGCCTCTTTCCACCCCCCAGCCCTCCTCTTCTCCTTCTACCCACACCCCACTCCCAGGCGGGCCAGCTCCGCGGAATAGAGCTCCCAGCCCCGAGCTGAGCCGCGGTGGCGGCAGCCGCTCGCACTGTGACGTTAGCAACCTTCACGGCTATTTATATCCACACGATTGGATTTCATTCATGAAACCAGGGCCTGGTGTGTCTGTGCGCTGGGGCGCTGGTGGCAAAGGTGCCTCAGCTTTACGCAGACGGGGGCCTGGGCTCAGGGGCGGATTGACCCGCACAAAGAAGCGCAGAGCATGGAAGACCCCGGCCCTTCTCCCAAGCCTCTGGGAGGGGCCGGTCA
The DNA here is from genome assembly GCA_004024845.1 of Tonatia bakeri. Classification (NCBI taxonomy): domain Eukaryota; kingdom Metazoa; phylum Chordata; class Mammalia; order Chiroptera; family Phyllostomidae; genus Tonatia; species Tonatia bakeri. The sequence goes on from PVIA01001122.1 coordinate 102,960, forward strand.
CTGCGGATTGTGTCTCCGTTCCCATCCCTAACATCCCACCCATTCCCATACAACTGCTGGCCCTTTGTCCCAGGCTCTGGAAAAGTAAGTTGGGCCACTAACCGGCTAGGCAGCATGGATTTCTTTCCCCTAGCAGCTGACCGGCAGCGGACTCCGAGGGAGGACATTGGCTTTTGTTTCAAAAACGAGCCCAGCTGCTGACTAAGGGCTGCGTTAGCCCAGCCTCCTCCTCCCCTGGGCGGCTGCACGTGCTGGCGGGCTCCCCCCTCTGGGTTACCTTCTTCGGTGACTTGGCTCTTGGGATCCCCGGAGAGGGCTTAAGGACGCACCGGCTGCCCCTGACCGATTTACAACCTCCAACAGATGGCTTAGTGAGGAAGTGAAATTGACCTCTGTCTGCTCATGGGTTGTAAGAATCCTTGCAAACCTATGATAGTCCATCTTCTCATTCTTCCAGGCTGACTGTGACCTCTAAGGACCAAGACCAGGGGTATCTTTGCATACTTCACATATTGTGCCTACAGAATGTCAGCTACCCTGTCAAGTTCTAAGGGGTCAAGGATGAACACAACCAAACTGGTCTGGGCCCTCAAGGAGCTTTGAAATGGCCTGTGAAAATCACTCCCAGCCTGGAGAGCAATGGTGTTGATATGTTCAGCTCCCTTAGGGGGGTTATTCATTTAATAAACTTTTATTGAGAAGGCTGTGTGTCAAGGGCTGGAGATGCAAAGATGGCAACCATGAGTCCTTAGTCCTCAAGGAATTCTCAGGTAGTATGTTCTGAGATATTGAGGTCTGGGAAAAAGGGAACCATATTTTATTGCAAGGGTGATCTCTTTGCCATATTCCCCAAGAAAAAGCATGGAGGTTAAATTCTAAAGGCAAACAAACCCCACTGTCCCTCAGTTTCTTCCAGGGAACCATCTACAGTTTTCCAGATGGAATGCTTCCTTTCCCTTTCCAGGCTCCCCAGATGAGTTTTAGTCTATTGGGTGTCCCTGCCCTTCCCTGCTAGTTTATGTTTCCTTCAGAGACAAAGGCTTCCCTGGCGCACTCTGGACATCCCAGACTCTCCAGAATATAGTGAAATTCAATGTTTTTAAAAGGAAAGGTATTAAGGGCAACCTGCTTTGTGTAAGCCATCCTTATTGAACTGTCTTTGGAAATGGAGTTATCAGTCCCTAATCTTTTCAAACTGCCCCAGAGGCTAAGAAACAGGGTGGAAACTCAGAAGAAATGGGAGTCACATGTATTGCAGCCATCCTATGTGGCAGGCAATGGGCTAGGAGGTTTAAAACATAGTTTCTCAATCTTCACAACAATTGATGAAGTCGATGCTATTAATATCATAATCATTTTATAGATGAGGCAACTGAGGCAAGCAGAAGTAGTTTTTTCTGAGATTTTGACATTGCATTTGTACCTGGGCCAGTCTGGGCCCAGGACTTATTTTATCATTAACCTTTTTTTTTTTAAAGATTTTATTTATTTATTTTTGAGAGATGGGGAAGGGAGGGAGAAAGAGAGGAAGTGAAACATCAATGTATGGTTGCCTCTAGCACACCCCATACTGGAGATATGGCCTGCAACCCAGGCATGTGCCCTGACTGGGAATCAAAGCAGCAATGCTTTGGCTCACAGGCCTGAGCTCAATCCACTAAGCTACACCAGCCAAGGCAATCACTAACCTTTTTGACAACCTACGTTTCCATTTCTTTAATTTCCTCAGTAATACATTTAAAAAAGTTAAGTTGTATGCTTAAGCAAGGTAGGTGCTAGGACCAGAAAGACACCTACACAAGACTCTGGGTGGCAGGCAGCCATTCATAAGTTGCCTTCCATCCTCAGTGAGCATTAAAGCTCAGATAGGCCTTCCAAAGGATGCTTTTTTTTTTTTTTAAAGGGGTAAAGAACAAATAGTCATCATGAAATTGCCCAGTTGGATGTGTAAATCTGAGGGAAACTGACCAGAAAAACTTCCAGGAAAATTAATTGATTCAAACAGTAATTAAGATATGGGACAGGAAAAGTCACTATTTTATAGAGTCCTTCCAGACTAGGGCAGTGACCTCAGAATTTGCCACAATTATGCTATGCGTAGCTCCCAAATTTTACACATGAAACCCTAAATCCTGGAAAAGTTGGAGAAACTGCAGCAAGGAGTACAGATTCTATTTTGCCAACAGGAAAGGAGAAAAAAGGAACAATAGCAAATTGATCTCCAGAATCACTGTCATGAATTTATTCTTGCTCTTTTTATTGCCACAAAATTATCCACACTTGGATACTAAAATTGTTGTTTGCTAATACAATCAATGCTGTTTGTTTTTAACAAATACATAAAATGGCTATTTAAGCTTAATTAAACCAACGCTGTTTATTTAAATACTTTCAGGATTACACTTAACAAAAGTGGGTGTAAAAACTTTTGGCTAATTTTTATGGTAAATATTTACCAACGTAATAGGATGAAAAAAAGTCTCTACAATCAAGATAGAGAACTGTTCCATTATCACAAAGTACTTCATCATGCTACCTCTTTGCATCTGGATTCCCCACCGTGAGCCATTCATCTGTTCTCTATCTCCAGAGTTTTGTCCCTTTAAGATTGTTATATTCATGGGAGCATAAAATATGTAATGTTTTGAGATTGATTTTTTTTTTACTAAGGACAATGCCTTTCAGGTTCATCCAGAATGTTGCATGTATCAGTAGTTCACTCCTTTTTATTGCTAAGTAAATTGCTATCATACCAGAGTATGTTCCACCATTTATTCATCGAAGGATGTCTGAGTGGTTTCCGGTATTTTACTATTACAAATAACACTTCTGTAAACATTAATGTACAGGTGTTTGTGTTAGCATACGTTTTTATTTCTTTGGGATGCATGCCTGGGAATGCAACTGCTGGGTCATATGCTAAGAAACTGGCCATTTCAGAGTGGCCGTACCATTTTACATTCCCACTAGTAAGGCAGGAGAGATTTAGTTTCTTCACATTCTCACTGGCATTTGGTATTATCGCTATTTTTTTAAAACATCAGTTGTTCAATAGTTTTATCAGGACATCTTATTGTGGTTTTAACTTGCATTACTCTAATGGTTAATAATGTTGAAAACCTTTTCACACAGCTTATTTGCCATCCATATTTCTTTGCTAAAGCATCTGTTTGTTGTGTTTGGCCTATTTCATAATTGGATTGTTTACTTATTTTATACTATTGAGTTTTGAGAGTTTTTAAAGAAGTATATTCTTGGACCATGAGATTTTTCAAACGGCAGATAAATACTACCTCAAGATAACTATTTAAAATTCAATCCCTATTGTTCGGCATTTCTACTGCCATCAGTTTTACAGAGAATATTCTCAAGTAGTTATGAAAAGCATACTCAAGTACTTACATAGAACTTCTATAGATGGGGTCTTGTTCCTACTATTTTATAAACATGTATCTCAGTAGTGACCAACCGACACTCAGAGACCAGTTAACACAGGGCAACAGCTCCATGAAGGGAGTCCTGACTTCTGCGCAGGCGCAGGCGCAGGCGCAGGCGCAGACACCGCCTCCAGCCGCGTTGGAGCCTCAACACCGCTAGAGCACCACAGAGGCCTGTAAGGAGGGACCCTTAGTGCAGTGGGCCTTTTGCTCCTTCCATGCTGCCACTGGCTATAAAGAGGGCATTTATTACCTTAGGTGGCAAGTTTCAGGTGTTGCAGAGAGTTTTTACTAGCAGGGTTTGAAGACGTGGAAGAGAGTTAACTCACTCTTATGCCCATTTTAAGAATAGATGTGTAGGGTAACAAGACACGAAAAACCTATGGGAGAGGATGCCTGGAGCTAACACGGTGGCTTTCACAACAGCCAGCAACTTCACGGCACCCTACAGACAAAATGGCTGGTGACGTCATCGACGCGCTGGCTCACCTTTTCGGGTTTTCTGGCTTTTCAAGAAACACGTCTGCACTCGAGAACAGAGTAGGCCTCTGGACCCTAGACTTAAGCAGCAGGTTAGTGCGGACTTCCTTGTACAGATCGGCTTGCATTCCAGCTTCCCAGAACTGGGACTCTGGCTCCCACCACCAGGCGATGGAGAGTGTGGGCCCAAAAGGCCAGCTGCGGCTCCAGCTAATGACAGAAAGGTAAGACTGACTCCATTCGGGGTCCTTCATTATGCTAAATAGTAAAGGTCAAGAAGAAAATGACCTGAGCCTCCAAGGACCTCTGTTTCTCCTGGAACACCTCCTTGTATTCAGTAACTGTAGTATTTCTGCCAGAGTAGGTGCTTCTCTCAGCTGTCAGACTACTGTGTGGCCAGGCGATGCTCTGGCATTGCGTCCGCGCCCCTGCCCCAGCTTTCATGTGGTTGAAAGCAACAACGTGGACAACCTGCCACCATGATTCTTTTGTTCCTCCCTGGTGTTCCCAACATAGGTGGGCTTTGCATGAATCTGTGCTAATAGGTCTTTTACTTGGGAAAGTAAACTTCAGCCCAACGGGCTTAGTTAGCTACGTGGGATTTTGATTACTTGGGAAAATACCTCAGGTGTTACTCAAGACAGCTCTTGAGATCTTTGAAGCTCCTCCTTTCTGTCCACTGTTCTGGAGTAATCTGAGTTATTTTTGGCTGGGGGGTGGGGGGATCAAATGAAGAAGATGTCCTCTACCTAAAAACTACACATGGAAATGAACTCCCAGTCTTGGGTGTTTAGTCCAGTTATCAGTCAGTCCTGATGTAGTTTCTAGGAGAATCTTTTTTTAAAGCTTTAAAAAATATTTAAAAGAATTTATCTTAAAATTCATTTAAGAGTGCATATATGAGTTCATAGATGAATACATGAAGACTCAAGCTAATTTGATGGATCCAATCCTGAAATTTCCTTAATTATCCACTTAAAGATAGAAGCATTAAATACTGGGTGCTCTCTAGTTGTCAGTTCTATGAAGGCAACAATGCTTTTTATTTACACTGGAGTTCCTATTTTACTGGGCACCAGTGGATATAGTCTGTGATCTGGAAGTCAACAAAAAGGTATCCTTTTCTTATAGCATATTAAATGTATTTGTGCAGGTTTGCATAGAGTCCTTTCTGTATGAAACCACTCATTAGGTTTTGTGTTGGGCATGGGGCAAGTTTGACAAAAATGTGATTATGCAACCTCCACAATTCTAACTACATTCTTCTTCCTGTCAAAATCTCCCTTACCAAGATGGTCATGTTCCACTGGCCTATCTCAGCATGTGTAAGAGGGTAGCCAACAGCTTTTATGGTCGTCTGTCTGGCTTTGTTTAGTATGGCATTACTAATTGGGAAACACGTATGTCACACCTCTAGAAAGAAGAAAAACAGTCTAATGCACAATGTGTATCTTTGATTTTTTTTTTTAGAGTAAAAGTATGATTCTGTACTGGAAAAAATCTGCACATGAAAGGGATATTTGTTTCAGGAATAAATGACATTTCTAATATTTGCAAGAGGTGTTAATGCTAGATTTCAACTTTACCTAATTAAAAATAAATGAAAAGATTTATGAGTTATAGCATGTTTAAGACGAGCTTGCCTGACCAACCGTTTCATACAAAAAATACAAAACTGTGTTTCTCTTCATCAAACAAGTGAAAAAAAAAATCCCCAAACACACATTAAGGAAGCACCGGGTAGTCGAAAGCGTAGAAAAATGAGATCATACTGCTTTGGCTGTCCCACTAACTAGCCATGTAGTTCTGTGTTAGTTCTTTAATCCATAGCAACTCCATATAGGAAATGAAGACAAGAATAATAACTCTGAAAAGTTGTTAAGCAGGCTAAATGAAATAATGTTTGTGGGAAAATGTCTTATAAATGTGAAGTTCTGTACACACTGGTAAATGTAAAAATGGACTTATAAATTACGAGGCCATTTAAAAACAATGTGCAGCACAAGGTATCATTTGATTTGGGAGTACCAAAGATCAATCACAGAGGAGCTATATCATTTCCACAACTCATCCCCCAAATGCTGACTGTAAGCATTATACATAATAGCCGCCATCAAATTCTCTCTATAAAGTAGAAAGTATAGTATTTGAGATTCCTGCTCTGCCAATGACTTGCAATTGCTGCTTTTTCTTCCATCTATAGAAGTGAGCTAAATGACATGCAGAAACTAGAAAAATATATGGGCTGTGCACACACAGACGTACACACAGCCCATTTCAGAAAAATAATTCTGCCCAGGTTGATATCACATTGTTCTGTTTACCAGTCTTCTCTAGTATACATCTTTATGACAAACTTCAGAGTTATTTTCTCAAATATGCGAGATGGGGAAATGAAGTTTCCTCAAGGGTGACTTGCTCCATGTAAGCAGAGGGAAACCAGAATCCTGCTTAGCCCAGAATTCTAACCTTGATCTTCTGATCATGTGGATGGCAATATTCTGAAGTAAATTGGTGCATAGTACACTAACTTATGTGTAGGCACCACTTTAAAAGGACACACATGTTTTAGAAAACCAGTGACCTGGAAGGACACATCACCAGTTAGTCCCCAGAAAAAAGCTGAGCTGTGAGGCATCTCCTGAACTGGCATTGCTCCTCCTTTTGTAATGGCTCCTCATGTAAAAGCACAGAGGACCTGACTTAGGTCCTCTGACACAATGCACACAAGTGCAGTCTCTCCCTAGCTCTGTAAATATTTATATTTACTTTAATATTTCATATGACCTCTAATTTACCACTTGGTAAACTCCCCTTTGTGGACAAGTAGTTAACCGCATTGCAAGTAAGAGACGTAAGCAGTTAAACATGTCAAATCGATATTGAGGGTGTATAATCCCTTAGCTTGTAAACATAAACTGATGACTCCTAGGGCCGGCACATAGCCTCACTTGCCATCACAACATCAGTCTTAGAGGAAACTGAAGTTTTGGCAGAAGACATGGAAGTGTCATTGTGTTTTCATCCCCACAGTGCTTCGAACAGCGAGAAAGCCCATGGTAGATGGTTTTTAATAATGGAAAATGATAAAGCTTTTATCAGACAACTTAATTATAACTTCCTCTGGTCTATATACAGGCCATCTACGTGGCAATTTGAAGGGAAAACTATGATTCATGTTTTTGTTGTTCTACAATAATCATTGCCAGCATTACTTAGATCACCCATGAAAAGACGGTTGAGATTATGAAACTGTTTTGCAAAGAACAAAGTGTAATAAACAGGTAAGGTGCCTAGTGTGCATGAATAATAGTAGTAAACATCAAGATCACCACCTTTTTAATCTGTAATTATACCAGTTAATATTTTAGCAAGTGCCCATGTATGTTGGGTAGGGTGCTAAATGCTTTCACGCTCATATTAACTCTTTGAAATGAGTCAATGAGGAAGGTACCACTATCACTCCCACTTCATGGATGAGGAAACCGAGGGCCAGAAAGGTCAAGTCACTTGCCAGAGCTCAAATACCTATTTAAATATTATTCATCATAAGGAAGGAACTCCCCATAGGGGAAAAAACTACTTTCATATAATTATCACTTCATATCTACCATTCCTTAGTTGTTCAGTTAAAGTAATACTGATTACAATACACAATAGCACATTGAGTAATAAGAACACTAATGGGCTAGAGCTCCTCTTAAATTAATTCTGATATCAAACTCAGTTAAGTTACCTTAATACTTTATATTTCAGGAACCTCAGGTAGGCTGAAGGTCAAGGAGAGTTGAAGAGAGTTCATCTCCACAACATGACAACGTCAGGACTGGCAGGGTCCTTGACAAGCTGGCTGGCACTTGAGGGTTATTTGTCTGTGAGTGATGTCACCTCACCACCACCATGTCACATAAAACTAAACATTTATGGAAAAATAACAAAACAATCTCTAATTCATTCATTGATAATTCCTTAAGAAACTAAATCATTGCTCCACTTCCTAACAAAACAAGTGGGATACTACACTTGTTTTACCTTGTACCAGCAATGTCAGGTTGATGAGACAATATGGGAAGGTTATGCAGAAAGAATGCAGCCCATCTTAACAGATGATGTGATTATGAAGTTTGATTTAAATACAGGGGCAGTATGGGTAAGGCGGGGACTTAGGCTGCTAGTAAGTATATCATTGCCAATTAGTCAAGGAAAGAATATCTCCTAATGTTTGAATACCCACACTTATCTGGAGAAGGAATAAGCTTAGACATGTAAAAGCCCATTAGTTCAAAAGAGATGCTTCCTATTAATTCTTGGCCAACCCAGAGTCCTCGTTGAAGACCCTGGTTCCCTTACTTCTTTGTCTAAGTTACATGGCACCTGAAGGGACAATGGTATTCATGTGAAATAGTTACTAAGTGTGGCAGTCACAGGAAACAAAAAGAAATACCTAAGTGACTTTTTTTCTTAGCAGTTTTCAAAACTCCAATCCCAACAAATTGTTTTTGAGTAGTAAAGGTGATATAACATTCACTGTGAATATAAACAGTTCTTCCGCTTCTATAAAAATGAACCTGTCACAACTGTTGATCTCATAGGCATTACTGCTTGTACCGTGTGATTATTGCTGGGCTTGATGTTCCTTCTGAATAACACATCTGAGGTGGCTAATGGATGAGAAAAAAGCATATATATCTTGAACAGTAGTTTATAAATAGAAGCACATAGTCACACAAAGACAGTCTTGTACTCTCGAGTACTATATAGCAACTGAGACCCTGGGAAATGCCGACGTGCCTTCTGAAGGATATAAGAAACATTAATGTATCCACTGTAATGTAAGCTTTAAATTTATTTTAACTAATTTTATTGTGACTGTATTAATTAAAAAGGTGAACTTAGATGACTCTATAATTTAAAACACCAGTTTACCACTTGTTTTTTTTTGGAATTGGTGTTTCTCAGTGCTGCCAAATACAGTGGACAACAGTGCAGACAGTCTGCTCGTGAGTCTAGACTATGGCTCGAGAGTCGTTAGGCAGTGAGAACTCAAGCCTGACTGTTATCAACTCTTTGTGGGAGAATTTCCTTGGGTGAATCAAGTCGCTCCTCTCGAGACTGTTTTCTCATCTGTGAAATGAAAGAGCTCATATTGTCATAAAAGTGTTTATTTCAGTTTAGAGTTCCAGAGCGATTACGTTGTTCATGTTGAAATTGTTTTAAAAAGGCCAAAGATACAGTGGCCTCAAAAAGTGCTTCACACTTGTGTTATCATGAAAGATTCAAAAAACATATTCAACAAGCATTGAATGACTTACTTCCATGTCCTTATGTTTGAATAGAGCTGAGTTTCTTTCATTACTCGTGGATGGCTGTCAAGTAGCTTGGGGTTAGGGCTGCTGGATAAAATATGGGACACCTAATTACATTCAAATGTCCCATGTAATATTTAGGACATACTTATATTAAAAAATTATTCATTGTTTTGCTGAAATTCAAATGTAACTCAGTACCCTGTATTTTTATTTGCTAAATCTGGCAACCTGGTTGGAAAGGGTGAGGAGAGGGGAGAATAATTGGATGAAAGGCAAGTAGGATGAGCATTTTTGGAATGATTGAAAAATGAATTAGATTGTAAGCAGAAAGATGAAATAAATTAGTCACGTAGCATTTCCCAAAGTGTATGCTATTGGACCAGCCCTGTGTGAAACTCTGTGAATAATGGAGAATAGTCCTTTACTTATATTGAAATGGTCCAGTAAGTTTTGGGAATACTCTATATGGTATTGTCTTCTTGAATGAAGTCATGCTTCTCAGTGGGAGACTCCTCAGGGCATTTCTGTGTGAAAGGAGAGTAGGCCTGTATGAGAAAGAAAGAGTCTTGTTTTGGGCTGCCCATACTTATTTGACTAGGTAACCCTTCTTTGTGATCAACAGTCCAGTGTTCCACTGAACACACTTTGTGAACACCAGAGTAAACAATACAAAAACGGCATGCTGATGGGTCAGTCGCTGCAAACAGCTTAACACAGAGGCTTCCTTCTTATTGGGCAGACATGTGGGTCATTGTAGTCAATTATTTAAGGAGTAGCTGCCCTGGGCTATCCCAAACCGCAGATAATTGCCAGCTATCATTACACAGCACAAATGAATTCACTTAAATTGCCAGTCCAGTATATACCAGCAGTGTTGATTATAAAACACTGTAACTAGTTAGGGTAGCATAGAAGCAGTGCCCCAGTATTAGAGAGCATTCTCTGAGTCTAAATGTGTGGTCCATACCTCGTCAGTGACAGATGCTCAAACACATCCAGTGTTTGATGCAAAGGGAACAGGAACTCACGTGTGTGCACCGAGCTTGTTTGTTGTCTGAAAAGAACATCACTATTTTGAAAATTAAGTGTGTGCTATCATGGTTGATGAAGTATTTTTCACTTAAACATGTTACTAAATTTGTAACTTTTTTTTAGCTGCTAATATTCTTCATGAACAGTAATGAACTATTATCTCGTAGGATTCCACAAAAGTTTTACAGTTGGGCCTTATTTCTTAATATGCTGGAGATACCCTTCTGAGTGACTTCAGCTGTTCCCAAACAATTTGGTACAGTGGTATAACCACCACTAAGTCTTAGGAGTCAGCTCACATTCCTTCTTTCTCCCATCCTTAAAACCAACCTGAATCAAATGCTAATTGATACTGAGAATGCTAAAAGGCAGGTCCAAGTGAGTAAGTAAGTGGGGCAGGTGGGGGAGGGAGGAACTCAAGGTCTTGGGATAATTGCAAATTTAATAATCTACTTCTGAATACATGAAAGAGTATTCTCAATAATTTGTCCAATGATAATAACAATGACAATATTTACCGAATGCTTACTCTATGCCCATAGCTGACTCCGTTTGGTGCTTTACTTGCTTTATCTCATTTAACCCACATGGCAATCCCTTCAGGTACTGCTGTCCTCTCTGTTGGACGGAGGGGGAAGATGAGGTATAGGGAGGTTAAGTCGCAGGTGCAGGATTACATTCTTAGAAACAGGGGTTCAAGGACTAACATTCTAAGTCTAAATTCAAACCCAAATTCATTGTCACCCTAAAAAACTGTGGCCAAGTGGAAGGACTCACTGAGAGCAGACACTGCTCGTTAGTGTACTTTCTGTGCTTTTCCAAAACAGACACAGACCCTGCTGTTAATTGGATTAAGAAGTCAGTAATTAGACCCTCAGAACATGTGGTTAAAAGACTCAGTACAAGAACAAAAAGGCTAATGCTAAATTAAAGGCAGTAAAAAGTCAACACCTTTAAAGAAAGAAGTCACAGGGAACTTTACTTGATTTCATTCTTATAAGCCTGAAAACATTTAGTTTTGAGCACAGTGTCTTACAAAGAATGCTAATGCAACCCTAACTTTTCTAAAAAATTTTCCAGTATAAAAATGTTAAACTCTTTTTTTTTTTAGAAACCAAAGTTTCTGAGCCAGCCGTCTTGTAAAAGAAGCCAAGAGGTTTTAGTTTTAAAAGGGTTTGGGACCCAAATATTGCATAGGTCAGGGGAGCTACTTTTTCTTCTTTTTGTTTGATGAGTAAGCATGTAACAGGATCTATAAGGCAAAGCTTGGAATTACAGCATTAAACAGATATGAATTTCCAAATATTTTTGTTTCAGGAAACTCTGACAAAATATCCACCATAAACCACTTCTTCAACAGAGAGGATAGAGTAAGAGTTTAAATTTTAAAAAATGACTTCATTTTTATAGTTAATAAGGCAACATCATCACCGTGGTAGAGTGTTACTTTGCTGACTCCTAATGAACCAGCCCTTGCAGTATTCCTCCAATGGGTGGTCCTTCCATGGAAAGGCTGGCCCTGTGACCTGCTTTAGCTGATAGAATATCATTGAAGAGAAGCCGTACCAGTTCTGGGCCCAAGCTTTGAGAAGGCATGGCAGCTTCTTTCGTGCACACCAGAGGAAGCTATCCACTATGTAAGAATGTGGACTACACTGGGACGCCATTCTGAAGAACCCCAATGTAGCCGTGTAGAAGGGCCCTGTGGAGAGGAAGCCACGCTGCAGGAAATAGCCTCAGCGAGCTCCCAGCCGACAGGCAGGTGAGTGAAGCCATCTTGGAGGTGGGTGTACCAGCCAAGGTGGGCCACCCACGCCGATGCCATGTGGGGCAGATGGGCTGTCCCCACAGATCCTTGCCTAAGTGGCAGAATTTAGAGTAAATAAGTGAAATGATTATTGTTTTAAGCCTCCAAGCTTTGGGTTAATTTGCCATATAGCGATGCATAAACATAACACCAGCTCTGTTTTTTGTTTTGGATGAGGCATTCATTCATTTATTGGTTTTATAAAGTGGCAACAACTTTACCATGTTATAATCTTCCCCTTCCCCCAATTTTGTATTGGAGCACACATTTATTCTTTCAATAAATGTTTATTATGGGGCCCTAGATACCCAAAGAGGAGAAAGAGACTCAGAAGCACTCTCAGCCTTACAGAGGAGGCAGGAATACTCCCACACAGGTCTGTTTTCTGTGCTAGAATGTTGTGTGCCCAATGTAACAGCAGCATAGAAAAGGGATTAACTCATTCGGGCAGTGGCTAGGGAGGGGGAGAGAATCTTCCAGAAAGTGTCCTAGAAGGAGCATTACTTGTGTTAAGCCTTGAGGGATGAAAGGAATTCTCCCAGATGGAGAAAGACAGGAATGGAAGAGAGCATTCTGTTCTGAAGGAAGAGCATCATCACATTTCTGACAACATGAAAGAATATGATGGTTTTGAGTAACTAAAACTAGTCTTGTGTAGCCTTGTACCAGGTGAAATAGCAAGGATTACCCAGCTGTCCAAGCAGACAGAAGCATTCTAATGAATTTGGCTTTAGGACAAGGTGAAGCCATCTGAATGATTAAAAAAAACTGTACTTAAATTAAGTGCAATTTACATATAATAAAATGTCTAGTATCTTAAGTTCAATGACTTTTAATTTATGTAAGCACCTTTGTGAACACCATCTGGACCAAGATGGGGCCAACATAACACTCATGACAACCCGACGAGGATATTATGAGCATAGATACACATATCCCTGACAAAAATTAGCAAAGGAAATACACTGTTAGCAAATCCAGCAATTTACCAAAGGATCATACATCAAGGTCAAGTTGTCAGGAATGCAAGGTTGGTTTAACATTAAAAAATGAATAATGTAAATCACCACGTTAGTAGAATAGAAAACCATATGATTATCTCAATAGATACAGATAAAGCAATTGATAAAATTCAATACCCATTCATGATTTTTAAAAAAAGCCTTTATCTGAGTATTTAAAGCAAGGGAAAGGCTGTTTGAAATAGAGGACTTCTTTATGAAGCAGTCATAGCCCTTAGTCTTGGAATAGGGAGCTACAGTATGACATTGTCTAGGAAAAGTTTCCAGAGATAGGGGAGAAACCAAAATCCACGGAAATCCAATTCCACCATTTGAGGAACTAGGCCAAGTGCTGACTGCTACTAAGTGAGCAATAGATTCACTGCAGACCTCTTTAAGAGCTATGCAGACAAGCAAGGACTCAGACAGGGTCCATTAAAATATGATTGCTCTATATATCACAGGCAGCAGTGATAATGGATTACTTACATGTCTCTGGCTGCTTTATGCTGAAACAGAAATGCAACCAGATAAAAAGCTGAATAGCTTAGGCTCATAGTGACAGCTCATGGCAGTGAAGATAACTGGTAAAAACCTGAGCCCTAGTTTTGTCTGTCACTACCCAGCTATATGCCCTTGGGAAAGACTGGTTATCCCTCTAGGCCTGTTTCTGTATTTATGAAATAAGTGGGTTAGACTAGAAGGGCTTCAGAATGAGCCAGATCTGGGTTTCAGTCCTGGCTTTAGCCTTTAACATCTGTGTGACCTGTGCCTCACTTTCTACATCTGTATAATGGAAAGAAACCTCAAAGTACTTCTCTGAGATTGAATAGGAGCATGTAAGTGGAATGCTTAATACATTCACTGCACATACTGAACACTCAGTAAAGGCAGATATTATTCATGTTGTTAAGAATTAGCTATAAGGCTCTAAAATGCTTTAACGATAAATTGTAGACTAGAAATACTAATTTGTTCTGACATGGAGATGTTGTGGACAGCTTTGAAATTCTGCATATCCTGCCTGTCATCACAGGTGGTACTGTAAGAGGCTTGACAATTTTAGCAGGAAGGAAAACAGAAGGGTAGATAATTCTTCATGATTTAATCTTGGTAATGTACCAATGATTTCATTACCATGTGCAAAAAACTATGATGACATTTCGTATACTCTGATAAGTACTAAGTGAAAATTGTAATTAAATGATGTATCCATAGAATTTCCATAGAATGTAATTAATGTGACAACCAGAACCCCCTATTGATTACACTGGTAAATTTAATCAAAAAGTATGTTTATCTAAGTAATCCAACAGAGTCTGACATCCACAGCCAGACATGTGGTTTCTGCCAGTTGTAAATAAGCTGCTCACACGAACAAAGGACCCCCTTAGAGAACCGGAACCTTAATCGTCTGCATTTGCAACATAACACGTTGTATCAAATAAATGAATACTTTTTTTCCAGAGTAATATTTATAGTATCTGAGACTTTGAACTATTTGGTTGGACCAAATGTTTAAACTGGGAGTACTCATGAGAGAGGTTTAGATTATTTTACCTTTTGTATCATGCCCCCACCATCTGACACTTTCTTATTTACTTGTAATCATAGCCCAAGTCATGAGGAACTTGTAATGAACTACAGTTGGATTGCATTTTCGGTGGCTTTTTAGGCAGCACTGCAGGTTGGCTACCCCCACTGGCCTGCACCCTTTGGCACCATGACTGCCATTCCATTGCTTACCACCTATGCCAACACCTACAAACTTGTCACTACCACTTCAGGAAGATGCCTTGTGGCAATCACGTGGTGAAAGCAGGATGGTGGAGTCTTTCCCAGACTTCATTCTATTTCTCTTCCCTGTCTATTTATTGACTCGGGGTCAGGTTTGTGAGCAGGGGAGTCATAACTCTTCTCTGTACTCAAATAGTCAAGTATACCTTTATCCAGGCCTTTTTTTTCTGCCATTCAACCACTCAATGGAAGAGGGATGGGGTGGCCCTCATTCTCAGAGGGCCTGGGGGCTGGCTTCCCAAATTACTTGTTAGTCCTCCACTGATGTTCAAAGGAGACTGTGGCCTGCATGCAAACTACACTCAAAATGGAGAGCCCGCACCAACATGATTTGGGGCATGTAGAAAACGTGTCCAATGAAAATTATAGCAGTGAGGCAAAAGTCAGCACAGAACTGTGTGGCAGTTTTAAAATAGAACAATTAAGGGAGTGAAAGCCCAGTCTGGAATACAAGCTCAGTCTAGAAATGCACTGGAAAGAAAGTGCATTTCCAGCAGGCAGTGTGACTTTGGAGCTGGACCTCCTGTGTCAGAAACCTGGCTCCGCTGCTCCCTAGCTGTGTGATTCTGGATGCTTTATTTAACCTCTGTGGGACTCTGCTTCTTCCTCGCTAGAAAGGAGACCTGTGCATTGTGCACATTGCCTGGCACATGATAATAGCACCCTTCTGCATCTATTGCACCAACTTGTAAGTAGTCTGCCTCGTATAATAAAATCAATGCAAAGATGTAGTACATACAGCCTCACTAGAATGTCCTGTAGATTTAGACTCAGAGTGAACAGGTCTTGTCTGGAAAGGATTTTGGCAATTCTCAAGCTACGTGATCTGGGAAGCCCTCCAGGCTCTCTAATTCTTAGAAATGTCCCAGATGGGCTTAACTACACTCACCTAGGATCAGCGCTGCTGTGTGTGGAAGTACTTTTACAAGCCTGATAGGTTATTGTTCAATTGGTATGTTCTTGCAATGCTATTAATGGAATGATTGTTTATAATTTTTAAAAAGAAATTGACCATTTTTTTTTTGCTCCTTAAGATTCATTAGTAGTACTAGTGTGAGTGCAAACTTTCAAAATGAGCCACATGTTCAAAAACACCTACTGATTATAAAGCTTATATGTAGTTAGTGGTCTGTAGTTCTCTGATGGAACTGACACTAAAATCACCTGGTTATCTGTGACTTCCAATATAACTCTTCCCAACAGACAAAAAGAGACTCTTTTTGTACAAATAATGTGTCACAATATACACAGCAGTTACAGTTCCCTTTTATATATAAGCACACAGAAATGGTAGGAGAAAGGAATGACAGGTCTAACAGTAGCCATGTTGCAGGCTCACCTCCACCTGTAAACGCAAAGCAAAGTTAGGAATCCAAATTGGCTCTTATACCTACTCTTTCTACAACATTTTTTTTGTCTTTTAGGGGAAATTTCCACACCTTCAGGAAGAAACAAATTATGTAGTGTCTTTTTTCTTCCTCTCGTAAACTGTCTCGTGTAAATGTCTAGGTGTTTTTCAAGCAGTCATAATTGTCTGTTTTCTTCTAAAGAACTTTTCTACTTGACAAGTACTTAGAAGCTTATCTATCCTTTGATAAAGCCTTAAGATTATTTACTGCAGCCCTGGAAATAACAGTGAGCTTAGTTCTATCTGGGAAAATAGAAATAAATTCTAGTTTAAAAAATCCAGTTGTAACAGTTTGTCCCCTTGCTGGATTGGTCCTGGCTTCATAAACATTAACCTGTGCACTGACAATACTGATTCTGCTACTTTAACTCTTTAAAGCAATGCCACTTAAAATAGGCACCATTTTTAATATACTTAATCAAATATGTCATTCCTAATCTAAAGTTAGGCCATCATAAATGATTATCAGTCATATTATGAGGACTGAAAGTCCATTTTCTAATGTCGCAATAAAGCCTTGACTCTAACACAGATCACGGCTACAGATGTGACAGCAGAATTCCTCAGGAAGTATTGCAAATATGTATAATGTCCAGCCAAAGCCACCTGCATAAACAAGCAATCACATGGACAGACCACACCATTTGGTTTGACCAAAAGTTATGGCAGGAATGCTTTTAGAGCCACTCGTTGCTCTACAGGTAGAGATATTATTACCCTCTGCCTCATACAGAAAACCCAAATGGCTCAGTAAATATTGATTGCATTATAATTCTGACATCATTAATCTTTTCCTTTATATACTTGTGGTTCGTATCTTGCTCCTAATTTCACAAGATAAAAATGAATAAAGAAGTTTAATCAGCAGATAACCTGAATACAATGAAAGAGATCCTGGAAGATAAATTCAGAGGTATTATAAGAGGCTTTTAGAGCAGCCTTACAAAAAGGCTCTTTTGAAAGTTGCACCCTTTGCATAAAAATGTCCGTGAGCAGAATATTTAAATAGAAACATTAAGTAAAATTCAAGACTTCAGCATTAGAAAAACTCACAGGCAGGCTCTCTTTTCCTGTTTAGGAAGCTGTCTGTGGTTTGTCATCACCTTTTAAATATAAAGTTATATATTCTGTTGGACCAGGACAAGGTTTTTGGACCTGTGAACCCCCGCAAAGAAATCCAAAACCCCGCAAAGAAATCCTTTATAAAAGGAGCAAAGGTTTTTGTGTTACATTGCTACCAAAGTTGACAACTAGTTGAGTATATTCCTGTGTCATCCTTCCCTGAAAATTACAATTTAGTATCACTTTCTTAATTACGAGCTCCCTGTAGTAGTTTCTTTGTTCCTCATGTCACCAAATGTAATGAGTATCTTACACATAGGTAACTCTGGAATGAATAAGTGAATGAATTAATATGCATTCAGTAATGCTATGGTTTTTTCCTAACCAACTAAGGAAAAAACACATTGATTTCTTCACTTTTACACTACTGTCTTACACCATTTTCTACTTCAAAATGCATGGCAAATGAAGGAAAATAACCACTAGGGTGTGTGTATGTGTGTGTATTAAGTAATATACACAAGCATAAAATATAATCTGCATATAATGTTCTTTCAGTTTCTGTAAAAATATACTTCATCCAACGTCCCTTTCTAGCATGTAATGACTTTGCTGGTTTGGTCCTCAGAAATACACACACCACCGCCAACTTGCTTACAGAAGACCTGTGAGAAGTGGGGAAGGGACTGAGGTCAATGTCAGAGAGGATGCCAGACAGACAGAAAATCCTTTCCTGTGTTTTGGGTCATCACTGCCCTCTAGGGGACACATGGAAAATGAGCAAAGTCCCTCAAACTTCAAGAAATTTGAAAAGACTGGAAAATTATCTGGTTTATCCAATTTTTATTAAGGAAGGCAATTAGAAACTAGTTAAAATTACTTCAAAGACAGCTGTATAATCCTAAAAAATCTTTACATTGCATGCTTTTCTAGAGTCACCTAATTTAGAGTCACTCTCAGAAGATAAAAGTCTTTATTTTGTCTATCCTAATTTTCCTGCAGTATTTTTAACATGTTATTTCTTGTCCTGTTGAGGAACAGCTGCTTACTATGACTAATATGTTAGTCACTGTTTACACTTTAAGCTTTTAGCTTTCAATCCTCCAGAAACCCCAGCTTCTTCAGCATTTCTTAATAAAGTTAATTTGTACAGAGGAAAATATGCAAACATTTCCAAAGTTGCCAAATTGTTACTTATTTCTGGGAAAAGAAGCATCACTAATTCGAAGTGAAGAGGAAAGATCAACTTGTGACTTTCGTGAGATAGATCCAATTTAAACTGCCCTCAGGTCATCCAGTCTTTTCTTACTCAGAGTGTGGAAACTGTGTGGTAATATTATTGTAATTGTACTTTACAGGCAGAGATTGATTTGCTCTTTCATTTCTAAGTCTGAAAGGAGAATTTAAATCACTAATACTAAAATAAAGTTTTTGGAAGTAACTATTTTGCTTTAAGAAAAAAATTCATGACTTCAGGGTGATATTGTGGAAGAGTTACTCACAGAGCCTGGCCACATAGTAGGTGTTCAGTAAGTACTTGCAAAAGAATTAATTGGCATGCTTTTTCTAAGTAGTGTATTATTTACTTTCATTTTGGTATCTCAAGTACTTCAAACTATTGTATTTGGTACATAATAGGTCCCTAGTACTTAATAATTGAATGAATGAATAATCGTAAATTTTTTTGGAAGTGTCTTTTGAGTGATTTTTAATTACCTTAATTCTTATGGTATATCAGTAACAGTAGAATACAGTATCAATGCTAAACAAGACAAGTGTGTTATGAGATGCAGCGTTGATGGTAGTCTCTAAACAACTGCCCTAGAATTCCTTTTCAGCTAAAACTCAGGACATCCAGTAGGTCATGGACCTGCCCTGTTGGCAATTTTACTGTCCCAAAATTTGAAGAAATACATGGAGGAACTGATAGTGCAAAAAAAAAAAAAAAGTCAAATTGTAACAAGGGGGACCTGGTTGACCATGCAGAAGTAATATGAATTTTATAGGACAATAAAAATATAATTTTAAGAAATGGGATTGGATGGGGGTCTGAAAAAATATCAGGCAAATATGGCAAATTTGTGGGAGCAGATTGTCAAAAGTTCAGGAAACGGATTAGAAGAATTCTATAGCAAGAAAGTACGAATGGGGAGATGCCTTGGAGACACTGAGAAGTTTGCAAAATTTCTAAACATCCAAACCTCTTAATATCAGTTTTTTCTGGTATTGGAATTATGAGTAATTTCTTTTAAACTGTACCTCTCTGTATTTTTAACTTCTCTGTAAAGTGGTTTTCAGATGCTCAAAGCAATTCTGATTATATTATAATCTAAAAAATTAAACAAAAGTTACCTTAAAACAAGCAATTTCTACCACATAGTTGCACATAATTCTGATGTGGAAGAAAGCAGAAATGATAAAGGGGAACCCACTGTGGTAATTTTTATATAATCTTTTTTCTAGTTTCTCTGCATCTCTGCTTCAAATAATCCATTTAGTGCTTCATCCATTGAGTATCTGTCTACTGAGCGACTTCTAGGTAGCAGCCCTGTTTCAGGCACTGGGGGCACCTCACCAGGTGAACAAGACAGAGTCCCCGTTGTGAGAGGGCTTATGTTGTTGCAGAGGAGAAAGAAAGTTCACGGCTAAAGCATGTCTTTAATTCCAGGCAGTGATGGTGCTTTCAAGAGAAATAAAGCAGGGAGAGAGGAGAACAAGCAATGTGGTTTGGCTGCTTCAGACAGGTGCTCTCAAAGTCCTCTTTGAGAAGGCAGCAACTCTTAATCAGAGGCTTCGAAGCTATAAATTGCCCTTGGGACAGGGGCAGGTGAAGAGCTGTCCGACCAAGAAAAGAGCAAATATAAAGAAAAAAAACCAAATGATCTGAGACCAATTAAAGAAATATCTCAGGATATACATATTTTTGTTTGTCTGCTTTTTAGGTTCGAGGAGCACTATGCTCCAATAAAAGATGGACCTGCAGCTTGGAGATGATGGTAACACTGACGGATGAGAGCGACGACAGCATTGTAGGGTTTCTGTTTTCTTTGTCTGTGTCAAGGAGACTAACTTTGGAATGGAAACGATAGACTGCCATTGCTAAGCGGGAAGAGAAGGTGAATAAAAGGGTTTGGATGAAGCTTTTAAGGATCCTGGTTGGTGGGAGCTGTGTCCCTGGGCATTCAATTTCTCATCACTTAGAAATGATTGCCACCCTGGGCCAAGAGACAGTATTGATTTTTTAAATAATTATTTTGAGTATAATCTCAGTTAATTACCAAGATTTATTGAAATGTGAGATTTGGCCATCACCACCTTCTACTTGTTATTTTTAGATCTTCCACCTGAAATTCTCCTGTTCTTCTGGCTTAAATTTCCTCAAGGAGAGTGATGAAGCGAGAGGTGTCGATTATATTATGCTGATGGAAGAAGGGCCAGGTCCTAAGAGAAACTGGCCCTGGAGGGAAAAAAGAGAGAGCAGAGGGACTCCACACCTAGGGACACCAAGGGATGAGGCTTAGAACCCTTGCCTCTTTCTATTCTGCCAAAGCCCTATCACCTTCCTCTTAAGTTCTTTAATGCCACCCATACTTTTTTAAATCCTTACCCAAGGACATATTTTCATTGCTTATAGATAAGAGAGGAAAGGGATAGACAGAGAAACATCATTGAGAGAGAAGAAACATTGATCGGTGGTCCTTTTGCATATGCCCTGACCAGGAATCAAACCTGCATCCTGGATATGTGCTGACTAGGAATCGAACCTGTGACATTTGCAGTTGGTGGGACAATGCTCCAACCAACAGAGTCACATTATTTAGGGCTCACCCATACTTTTTCTTCCTCCCTCTTACACCAAACAATTTAAATATGGCTCCACCTGAGCCTCATCAGGAAAACTAGTGCACACACTAGCCCTGGGTATAGTGCAAACAATCTTTCTAGAAACCTGGGAAATATCATTTATACCCACAGGAAGAGAACTTGGAAGGGTGTTAAATAGATGTGGCATATGGACAGATGTGGGAGTGTTTCTTTGCCCAGTTCAAATTTCTAGTGTGGTGTATAAAAAATGAGTTTTGTCTCCAGGCATATGTAATTCCTATTTCAGAATTTTAAAACATGAATATAACCACCAAAATATCAAATTTTGCATGTTTTGATTCTTAAAAATAGCAAGATACCTGTTATGTTTTAGACACTCTGCTAAGCTCTAGGAAAGACGAGTAATATGAGGACCCAACTAAACGATGCTGAACATTTGTGAAGAACTGTGGAAAGCAGGACACGTGTTTACAAGCAAAGGATTGGCAAATGTGAGTGTGATTTTTAAAAGGGTGAGGGAGGCAGTTTCTCAGAGCCTCTGTATCAGTGGGCCTCAAGTCAACCATAGTAAGGCTCACAAGTGGACTCACCAAGGATTGGACTGTAGATGAATATCATTTCCTTTTCTGAAAGGGTTACTGGGCTAACCAGTGGAGGTAATTAATCTATCAGGGCTTCTACAGGATATTTGCCAAGTACTCACATAGCATCCTAGTGGGTAGGATGAAGAAATATGAGCTAGAAATCAAGGGTGTTGGCAACTTGTTGAATAGCCACACCCAGAGGATGGCTGGAAGGACATTTTTAATGGTGATGCCTTGGTCCTGTTTTTGTCAACATTAAAAAAAATCAGGCATTAGAATAGATAAAAAGTATGGTAGTCAGATTTAGCAATGCCATAAATTAGGATTTTACTTAGTGAATGAGATAACAGAATTAGAATACACTCCCCCTCCCAAACTGAAAGAAAAATTAAGCTGGTGGGATAGAACACATTTAATGAGGTAACATTAATGGAAATAAATGTGAAGTCTGTGGTGGTCCAAAATTAAGAGATAAAAACCCATCTTCACAGGTGCAGGATGGGGCACAAGTGACTTGGCTTAGCTATTTAAGAAGCACTAAAGGATTTCAAGTCCACTCTGATAGAGTTGCCACAAAAGCAAATTCAAGGTTAAGAGAAAGACAGTACTTGGATAAGACTATTGCTAATTATGTTTTATCCTGTGCAGGTCAGATTATACTCTGAGTTTGGAAAATGTTAAACAGTTAGAGCATGTTCAGAGGACAGTGAGGAGGGCTTTGAAGGAAGGAAACAGAGAGAGTGAGGGAATGTTTGAAAGGAGCTTGTCATGTCATTAGTCCAAAAGATTGCATCTAGGACCAATAAGTGGAGTTTACAGAGGGACACATTATAGTTTGATTTAAGGACTTTCCATCAATTGGAACAGTCTGATGTTGGGAGGCCAAGAGAAAACTATCAGTAAAACTATCCATAGAGGTGTTTATCACTGCAGTCATCAGAAGAATGAGGATCATCATTCATGACCTTCGAAGTCCCTTTCAGCCTTGAGAGTCTTCAGTTGTAGAGTTGTTTACTAATCATTTATTATATAATAATATTGGTTTACCCTTTTTCACTTTCAGGCTGTATTTTTAGGAATTGTGGGTATGGGGCAATAGAGACTTTGTCATCTCTCTGCCTGTCCCAATGTGAGAGCCTCAGAGAGCAGACGACAGATAGCACTTCATATCTACCCATCTCAGTTCCGATGTTGGCAAGGAGAGAATAGGCAACCTGGGGCAACCGCTTAGTTGATACATACAAGGCCAAGTGGGTAAAACCATCATCACCTGGATGCATTTCCAGTGTGGTCTCTAATTATGTCTGGTAGAGGGGTCATTTAGAGCTATGGATGAAACTTGCTCTTTGTGCTGTCATTTAGCAAAATGCCATTATGATCAATGATTATTTGATTATAGTAGCATCAACCTTTCTGTCAGTGCTACGATAAAAATATAGGTGGGTCCTGGCCAGGTGGCTCAGTTGGTTGGAGCATCGTCCCACACACCAGAAGTTTGTGGGTTTGATTCCTGGTCAGGGCACATACCTAGGTTGTGGGTTTGATCTCTGGTCAGGGCATGTGTGGGAGGCAACCAATCGATTTACACTTTCTCTCTTTCAAATCAGTAAACATATCCTCAGGTGGGGATTAAAAAGACATAGGTGGTTGTTGTTGATAATTCTAACTATTCCATTGCTTAAAAAATGCTTCCCAGTTTTGATTACAGTGGGGCTGAGGTGGTGTGATAGTCACAGTGAAATGCTACCCTCTTCAGGTATATAAACCCATTATTTCAACCATAGCACAATCAAGAAACAAGGAAAATTAATAACAACATAATTTTTCCTTTGTAGTGCCTTATACCAAATATTTGCTGATCAATACAGTTCAGATTTGTATTGAATATTAACTCTATATGCCATGGCTCTTGGTAATTTTCTTAAGTTCAATGGCGCACACTTGCCTGAAGAACTAATAAATTTTTGATAAAAATAGTTGGCTATTGAGCTTCAGAATCATTGTTGGCTCTGGCATCATTCCTTTTGCACTTACAGCGCACACACTAAAGAAGCTACCGAGCAGCATGAGAGTTAAATATTTTCCAAC
The DNA here is from genome assembly GCA_004024845.1 of Tonatia bakeri. Lineage (NCBI taxonomy): Eukaryota > Metazoa > Chordata > Mammalia > Chiroptera > Phyllostomidae > Tonatia > Tonatia bakeri. Next base: position 126,790 of record PVIA01001122.1, read on the forward strand.
AGTACTAAGCTCAGAAAAGGGCTTACATAGCATTTTTTTCTGCTTGCTTTACATTTATATTTGTGTCACAATACAAATAGGGCTTTTACAGTTTAAGATTAATGCTATGGATTTCTGTGTTCACTCTGTATCACCTAAACTGCAGTTGGACCAAGCAACAACAACAAAAAATAATCAACCAAATGCTGAACAATTCATTGTGAAAATATTCATGGACGCTCAGGGTCAATATCAGAAAAAAATATTAAAAAAAGACTATTTGAGTAACTCACCATTTTAATTTTGGTAAAACTTGTGATGACTCAATATAAATAATATATGTAAAGCTCTGCCAAGGATTAGCTCAAGGTAGCTAGTATTTATGCAACACTGTTATCATTGCCATTGCTAGCAGTGATAATGTAATTAAAATAATATTAGCACCTGAATCTACAGTCGAGCCAATCACCCATTTAATATGCGAGAGGTGTGAGGTCTGTTTTTTACATTTTATCTAAAGTTTTCCACTGGTACAAAAATAGTTGACTAAAAAGTATTGAAAACTGGTAATCTAATTGTTGTACCTTCAAGTATCACCACTGGCTTGTTACACCAAGTCAGTAGTGGTGGATTAAATGGCAAACTCAAGGACTGCTTAATCCAACTACTGATGATCTTCATCAAACAGGCTCGTCTGGTGGAATTTGCTCCGTGGCAACCCTGCTCAGAAGGTAGCTGCATTTAGAAGTAAAATGTCCACTGATGTTAATAGAGCTCTCCTATTTAAATAGAATAGAAAGCAAGAATGATTTTAGTTTTAAGAAAGTTGAGTTTATGAGTCCTATAACCATGCCTATAGGAGTAAATGTTTCTAATGCAGAGGAACAAAGGCAAGTCAAGAAATAAATTGCATGTCATTACATAGTACATGTTAGTTAACATGTTAACATACATGTTAATTTTTGTTTTATAATTTTCTTTGGAGTTAGTGATTCATTATGGGCTGCCTCAAATACAAATGCAAGCAATTGTTAAGAAATTACTTTCAAGAAAACAAGCAGAACCTTTCCTCCATTAAAAGGTTTTCATCTTTTAAACACTCTCATATGTCAAAGCAGATTAGATTTTAGTGTTTGAAGAAAATGAGATGCTGGAAGCTAAGATTATCACAAAATCACAGGGCTGGGGGATCATCCAAAGGTTATTTGGTTCATCTTCCTATCTCCTTTCAAAATAGCATCTGAGAGAGAAAACTTTATCTTCTTGAAAATTTTCAGCATAAATGGCATTTGAGCCCGATTTGAGCTATTCCTCTTTTGTTTGTTTTGTTGTTGTTAATGAGGTCTTCATTTCTGAAAAAGTTTTGAATACGTTATTTGGGGGTTGTATCATAGTAGCTGCAAGGAGGAGGGCAACACCCTTTGGGTTTTATGCTCGAAAGAAACAACCCAGACACCTGCATGCAGGTAGGGCACGTGAAGAAACATGGTCTGAAAAAAAGTGAGTCTTGGCACAATGGAGGAAAAAATATAGATTCAGACCAGGCATTAAAAGAATGTAAAATCCAGAATAAGGCAAATGGTTTGGTATGACATTACCTGCAGAGAAGATGATAGAGGGCATTTTGGAAGAGATTTGAGTTAGATATTAGGAAGAACTGATTCAAAGTGAGAACATGTGCTATGAATCCCTGTGTAGGTTATACAATGTGAATCTTCAGTGATAATCTTTTCTTAAAGAAAATGTTCTAGTGTTTGGACTACTTTAGGTAAAATAGTTTGCTGGAAGATTGAAAGATGACCTTATTAAGTTAAATCTAAATAACTTAAAAAATGCTGTTAAATACCTATAATTCTTTAAGATGAAAAAATAATTTCAGATTATTTATATAATTTATGTATATAAATAATTTATATATATTTTTATATCTCTGTAACATGAAATGTATTACTCCTAATATGTAGCATGCATAGTCAAAATTTAAAATATTTTATCTGTGCATTACTAAGCTTATAATTAGTCAGGAGTACTCTCACTTCTATCCCAAACAGCTCCAATTAAATAGGTTTAAGACCTTTTCAGATTTGTTTTAGGTAAACAATATAAAGTATATTTGGAAACAAAACTATATTTCAACTAACAAAATGTAATAATGAGAACTGGGTTCATAAATAATTACATATCCAGATCAAATAAAGAGATACATAGATATTAAGAGAACTATGAAACTACTTGATGAAATAACTTTTTTTTTGCTTTGCAATTGCCTGATAAGTCGTATATATTAAATTCTTAAATTTACTATGAACAAATATCTTTATACTGCATTCATTTAAAAATCATATTCCAAAATATGTGTATAGCTAAATTATCAGATAAGGTTTCTCCCCATATCCATGGAGATGAGAGGGCCAGTTAGAGAACACCCATTAATTGGGTGTGGGATTTGGGTTCAGGCTTGTTTAGAAGAAATAGCCAATAGGACTGAGGTTTATTGTCTAGTGGCCTGGGAACTTTCATCTACTTCTCTTAGTCAGGGCCTGTTGTTAGTAAGAGATTCAAAGTAAAGACACAAGTTTACTTGAAAGCACATCTGTCAGACCTTTTAATCTCATCCCTATTACTTACTGGCTGGGTGAACTGGCACAAGGAACTTTGTTTCTCTGAGGAAAGTGTAAGGCCACCACCATTTCTTGCAAGCATTAGTTTCCTTTCCTGTGGGGTAGGGAAGGCTTTGTATGGGAGTGGCTATATTTCATAAGTAAATATAGAGGAGGAATAATTCTCTCCAGTTCCGTGTTTCCAAAATAGAACTTCTATCTGTGTGTGTGGCTAAAGTTATGACTTAACAATTATCTCATTGACAATATTTACATTAATTAGAAAGCTTCTTTATAGTAGAATGTCAATATGTTACTTTATAATAAGAAATACATCCATCAAGCTAATGAATTATATTGACTGCTATATTTTCTCCCTGTTAAGTATAGATATATAGATATGAATATAAGTATATGGGAAGGAGAGTTATAATCAATGAACCAATTAGCAAGTGAATCTGGGTTCAGAAGCATGGGAATAAGTTGGAAGTTTGAATGGCTGGTGTTCCAAAGCCATGCCAACCTAATGGAGGCTTGTCCTGCAGGGTTGCAGTTGCTCATGGCCTACAGACCTGTGTTCTTGGGCCAGGGTCTTCTTTCCTTGTCAGGGCTGGGCAGGCACAGCCCCCATGTGCCCCTTTGACTTTCCCTTTTCTGCACTAATTCTGATAGACAAGAATGCTTACTTGTTAGACTTTATATTTGTAAGGATTCTTAGCTTACATGGAGACTAAAAGCTGAAATTTTAAGCTGAAATACCTTTTTTATTAGTTAGCCTGGAAATGCTAAGAAATAATTTGTAAATGCTGTACTGTCTTTGCCTGCAAGACAGATTGAGTTTCAACAACTTCTCCACATGCAGCTCTGAAAAATCAGGAATACTTGATTTCATGTAAGTTTTTTCTTTGAAATAGAACACAGTGTTTTTACTTAGTATGAACACTATTTTCCAGATTTCCCGTGTAAGAAACCCTCCTCGAAATGTTTCTTTTTGGTAAAAGCTAACAGAATTACATAAAAAGATGACAATCAATGAAAACAGAAACCCCATAATAATGGATTCTGGGATTACAAGACTGAGAACCTGGGAACCAAGCCCAGCTCAACATTTGCAATAATGAGACGCTCACTTGTATCTCATGTTCCGTGAGGGGCTGTGGGAAATGAGGAAGTGTACGGGAGTCCTATCTGGTTCTCTGCCCATTTAGTTTATTGCTACACCAGAAAGTGATATAAAATCACATTTTCCTGTATGGCTATGTAAGGACATAGAGTTCTCAGGGGAAAATTATATACCCAATTTAGAAGCTACAATATGGGTCAGATAAATGTAAATGGGAATACTAAATGCTGTCAAAAAAGTCTGGACTGGGAAAAGCCCTGAGGTATTAGATATTGGAACAGCGTCACATAAGGAAAGCTATAATAGGATTTCATTTGGATAATTTATTAGTTGGAAGAATTTTAAAAAGAATAAAATTTCTATTCTTTATATATTAAATTATACTCTACTATTCAAAATGTTTCTTTTGATTATATGCACATTTTTCTATTGTTATAACAGAGAATATGATGTCTAAAGTCTTCCAATTTATATTTAAGATAAATATATCTATATTGTATGAAAATAATCCACAGACCTACTTAAGGGTTGAGCATATATAACTCGGAGCAGAAAACTGCACACCGAAGTGCTGATTCCTTTTATAACTCATCTCTAAGCAAGAAGCCCGAGGAGAATATTTCAATGACCTTTTTCTGTAGTAATGCTCCTTGTTTTTTTTTTTTTTTAAATCGTTTAGAAAACTTTTATGGCTTGATTAAGTAGATACTGTACAGTGAATCCTTTAGAAGATCATACAAATTAAAAAATATTACTTCATAATGTATTGTCTTATTGGTAGCTCTTATGCAATGGAGTTTATATTTTAGTTTGTACAAATTTTTAATAATACAGTCATTTTCATAAAATTCTTGTCATAGCACTTCCTGGATTTTAAGTACTTTCCTGGTTTCAAAATACATTTTAATTTTGAAAGAGACAATTATTGGATTCTGGAAGAGTTTAAATGCCCAGCATGCACAATGTGCTTTAAATTATCTGCCTTTGACAGCTAACATGCCAATATTTAGATTTTATCAGAAACTTTTGCATATGAAATTAGGGCAGGGACTCTTTGCAATGAATTTTTAAAATCTTAGTTTTATTGGTCAAATATAAGAGTCTTGCAACCAATAAATGAAGGAGAATTATATATAATACATTATAATCAAAAGAATTAATTCCAATTAAAAATTAGGCCTTCTAAAAATGACTAAATTTTTGAAATTATAGGTTTAAAGTAGGAAAATGATATTAGAGGGGTGTTAGAAGTATTTTGAGAACCTTGGACTTTATGTGTGACATACACTGAGAGAAGCAGTTTTACTAATAGCTCAGTAGAGTGCAATATAGAGAAAGAATGCGAACAATAGTAATGCAAGAGATGTTGCCCTTTTTGTTAAATCTTAATATATCACTTCTGTGTGCCGGTTAGTTCTTCTTCTCCATATAAGCAACCACAACAACCGTCTTACTGATGCAGAAATTGATAAAGAAAACAAAAGGAAGAAATGAAAACAGAGAAAGAAGAAAGAAGGAAGCGGGCAGGATAGAAGTCCCACACTTGCTAGTTGCTCAGTGGGCAGTTATAAGGGATCACATTTGTTCACTCTTCCACTCTAGCCCAATGTAATTATAAACTTTTCGATTCTTTTATTTTACAGTTAAGGTTTTAAACTATTAAAATCTTAACACATCTTTTCTGTGTCACTGGACAGGTGCTACGTGAACATTTTATGTCTCACCCATATGAATCAGAGGGGGGAGGAAGAGGGTTGATTTAAATACCCTAACCCAGAATTTACTGTGATTTAAAGTCTCTGACTTAATGCTGCATTAACTACTGGTGGCTGCTTTACTGCCTTTAAAACATGCATATATAATTGGATACTGTAATGCTTTGCGGGTAAAATAAATACCAACTTGCACTAAAATAAATACTCTGCATGATGAAGTTCATGTAGACATAAATTAATCATTTACCAGTTAACCAATATGCACAAGAAAGAAATAGATCACTTATTAAAGGTTGCCTCATCTATAACATGGGAAAAATAAAACGCTGATATATTTTACTGTGCTGCTGTGAGGAAGAATGTATAAAATTATTGCTAGAAGTTTATACACCATAAAATGCAGTATGAACATTAAATTTAATAATATTTGTACTAATTCAGATTCAACACCCTTTGCATTAAATATATCTTTTTGTCTATTGAAGCATACACAAAACCAAGCTGAGCCTTTTTATTTAATTTTAATGGTGTCTTTGGAATTTTGCAAAGCATCACATAAGTTATTGGTTGTATAACACTAGAAACTTTTCAGTGGCTCACTTCCACCATTCCTAAGATAAAGGTCTTCACTGTTCACATCCCGGAACCCATTTTTAAAGTGTACTCCCAAAGGACTTTATGTATTTCACTTGCATAAACATAGTAGTTATGAAGGGAACTTGGATTTGAATTTTTTAATCAGGCAGAAGTATTAATATGCTCTGTGCATATTCTAACGTATAGATGGAAATAGGGAAGTAATGTTAAACTGGGAGGGTGCATTGGGTCTCTGCAGATCGTGTCAAACTGATCTGCAGTGTAAACCTTTGGTGCCAGGACAGCCACGTGGCCTGCAGCAGCAGCTTCTCGAGGCCTTCACGCTGCTGCGAACGTTGCTGCTTCCTTTAGGCTTTAGAGCTAAGGAGAAACAAGCAACACTGAACATAGTTCCTTCATTCTTCATCAACTACTTTTAAATAAATGGGCTCTTACTATTTAGAAGACTAACTTATATAGAGCCTGTAATTCACTCAGTACATTTTTGTGTGTGGCCCAGTGAGGAGTGGATACTTGGAGTAGGAAGTGGAAGAACCTTATTTTTTAAAAATTTTATTTATTTTTATTTTTAGAGAGGGAAGGGAGGGGGGAGAGAGAGAGAGAGAGAGAGAGAGAGAGAGAGAGAGAGAGAGAGAGAGAGAGAGAAAGAGAAAGAGAAAGAGAGAAAGAGAAACATCAATGTGCTGTTGCTGGGGGCCGTGGCCTGAAACCCAGGCATGTGCCCTGACTGGGAATCGAACCTGCGATGCTTTGGTTCGCAGCCTGCCATCAATCCACTGAGCTACACCAGCCAGGGCCACTCAGTACATTTTTAATATTGTCAGTGTTCCTTTGACTCTCAATGATAAAACAGATTAGATGTTTCTCCACTCACTTCCTTTTATAGGGGCCATTAATGTAGAAATACCTCCTCATCTTCCACTGTGAAGTGATAAATGACTGACTGGAGATGTCTGGAATACTGCTAAATCTCCTCTGTGTATCATGTGTCACCAGCAATAATAAACAGTGTCTAATCTTCGGTCATGAACTATATTTATGACTTTCTTCTCATCAGAAGGTAGGTATTTTCTTGAATTAGGCTTAAGGCTCTAATATTTGTGCTAGGAACACGTTTGCTAGAAAAAGTATACGTAGGTCCAAAGGAAAATAATCTTCCCATTTTCTTTTGTTTGACTATTTATAGAGCTTGACATTTCCATCTGTATCAATCTCTTCTTTTGCGTCAGGAGGCACCCAGGAGTGTTCTGATCAGGAATCTAATTTATGCTAGTCAATTTACCATTTTGGTGATAACAGTCTCCTGGTATGACAGGAAAAGTAATAGGGAAGGGAATGTGGCTAACATGCAGTCCTATCCCAGTTAGAGCTTATCAGTGATCAAAAGGAAGCACAGTGGAATTGTTTCCTCCATCTCCTAAATCTAACCAGAGGTGGGGGAATCTAAATTTTTGTAAAGGAACAATGCGTAATAAGGGCAGAACACCAGAAGACAAAACTAACAGAAGGCAAATGAAGGCTTTAGGGAAATGAAATAAGAGTCAATAACAGTGTAATTCTACATAATTCAATTTAGTTTAATATCTATCAGTGCCTGCTGGATACCAGACAGTGGAGTAGATGCTCAGGATACACTAGTCAAAACTAACAAAAATTGCTTTCCTTATGGAGCTTACATTCTAGTTGAGGGAGACAGACAATTAATAAATGATAAATTACATAATTTATCAGAGGGTGGCAAATGTGATGGACAGAAATAAGGGAACAAAGAGATTAGTAATTATGGGAAGGGGTTGCATTTTTAGGAGGCTGGTCAGTGAAGATCTCATTGAGAAGTTGACATCTGAGCAAAGACTTGAAGGATATGAGAGAGCAACAAGTCATATGGACTTCATGGGGAAGAGTGCCCCAAGGAGGAAACAGCACATGCACAGGCCCTGGTGCCGGAACTCCTCTGGTGTGCCGGCAGATCTGTAAGGAAGTTAGAGTGATGGGAGTGGGGTGACTGTGGGAGCACAGGTAGCAGAGCTGGTGGTCATGATGGGCTGAAAGAACACATCTTCACCCTCAAGGACGATTGTTAGACTCTAGCCTCTACTCTGACTCAGAGAGCCACTGGAGAATTTTCATCAAGGAGCAAAATGATCTGACTTGTACTTTATTGAAAATAGGCTGTAGTGGGCAAGGGTGGAAGAAAAGAATCATTTATAATGAAAAGTTCAGTTCTCTTCTCTGCATAAGTTTAATGACTGTGAGCCAGAAATCTATGAGACAATAGTTTAAAATCATATGCAAACACAATGAAGTTGTAACCACAACAAAGCTAAAACCAGCTGGAAGAGACAATTCAATAAAGCAATCATTTTCATTTCCATAGGACCAAATGGTAAGTTTGAAAACATTTTATTTATTTATTTTTAAAAGCTTTTATTTATTTACTTTTAGAGAGGGGAAGGGAGGGAGAAAGAGAGGAAGAGAAACATCAATGTGTGGTTGCCTCTCACACGCCCCCTACTGGGGGCCTGGTGCACAACCCAGGCATGTGCCCTAGATTGGGAATGGAACTGGCAAACCTTTGATTGACAGGCTGGCACTCAACTCACTGAGCCACACCAGACAGGGCTGAAAACATTTTAAACTAAGGACAGGAGCAACCAGTGATGATAAACATTAAGGTTTGGCAACTTCGAACATCTGTTGCTAAGGGATATGTGAAACATCTTCCTTTGTAACATGGTCTAGGTTGTGGGATTAAACAAGTGCCTTTTATGATGCTGAGATGGTCTCTTCAAGTACCTTGTAGTTCTTTGCTTCTCAGGAGTTGGAAGTTAGGGAAACTTGAGTTAAGAAGAAAGCAAGCCATCAAGAAAAATGAAGGGAGCCATAGTTTGGATTGATTAATCATAAATGTTGTTATTGTCAAATATAAAACATTGAATGATGGGAAGATTGAGAAAAAAAATAGTTGGGTCTTCTCCAGGGAACAAAGAAAGTGAAAAAATAGAAATACTGACTAAAGGTGAATTTAGCTTTATAGTCAGCCTTTCTGGCAGTTAGAATTATTAGGTTAAGAAACAGAGCTCTCCCCATCTCCCCTGGGCCATTTAGGTTTAGAACAAATTGGACCTGAAAAAGTGTCAAAATTCACAGTAGGAGTGCCCACTCAGAGCGCCATTTCTCTCTCTGAAGTAGGTTCTACATTTACCTAGGGAAATTTCCATTGAATTATAATTAGGTGGCTAATTAAAAAGTGGATTATCAGCTATATTAAAATATGCCAGAAAGATGTGCATATCATTCAATCTTTAATTTAGGAAATTCACTTTTTTCTTAAAAAAATTCTCACTGGGAAATTTCATGTATAACATGTACATTTTCTTTTTTTCTTATATCAATGTTTTGAAATAAGTCTACGAGTTTTTGTTTATTGAAGTAATGGAAGCAATTTGAGCTTTCTCTTCTAATAAAAAGTACCTGCACCTGGCTGGTGTGGCGCAATGGATTGGCACCTGCGAGCCAGAGTCCCCAGTTCGATTCCTAGTCAGGGCACACACCTGGGTTGTGGGCCAGGTCCCCAGTTGGGAGCACATGAGAGGCAACCATACATTGATGTTTCTCTCCCTCTCTTTCTCCCTCCCTTCCCCTCTCTCTAGAAAGAAAGAAATAAAATCTTTTTTAAAAATACCTGCACATTGTAACTATTCTTCACAATGAAAACCCATGGCCATGATAATAATCCCAAGGCAATGCAAGGTCCCCAGAAGAAATAATGTTAACAATGAAAATAAGAACAGTTACCATTTATTCACTGTTAATATACAGGATTGGGCAAAAGTAGGTTTACAGGTGTGAGTATGCAAAATATAGAATTTATTCTTGTGTTATTATTTGTTAATTGTTGTATTATTTTCCATACAAATAACTGTAAATCTACTTTTACCCCACCCTGTATGTCAAATTCTGCCTCATTTAATTCTCTCAGTAACCTTATGAGGTAATTTTATGTCTGATAAACAGATGAGGCAACTGAGCTTAGAGAAGTCAGGCAAAGTATCGAAGGACACACAGCTTGAAGGTTATAAAGCTGAAATTCAAACTCAGGTCTGTATGACCTCAAAAATTTTGCATCAAAAAAGTTTTCCATCCTTAAAATATTTAACATTAAACTAAAACTGTATTTTTGCATTGAACTGGTTTTGAACTTGATATGTACCATATAAACAGTTAATCAGGATCTTATATTAACCCAGACCATATTTGCTAGCCCTGGGTCCAAATATCAGTTTATTTTATAGAGTAAGTGATCACCAGGAGACTCCTGAGCCTTTACTGAGAGCAGAAGTTAGAGTAATCATTACCTGGTATTGTAAGTTACTTTCTATTTGTCTTTTCCCGTTTTCTTATAATTTCTAAGAAGGTACAAATTAAATGATAGCCCATGAACTTCAGTACAATTCTATCTAGGAGTGTGCTAGATGGTCAAGTATTAAGTGGGTCATTTCGTTCCTGAAGGCACTTAAACATTGGGCACCCCAGGTAGATGACATAGCATATATATGCATGACTGACTGTGCTGGTGTGGGCTTACTGAACTACTTACAATACTCAGTTCTGATACCCTGGGGATGATTGGGAGTTCCTTCTGAAATAAATAATGATGACAATAACAATGTAGTTATTGTAATATTTTTGAGGACCTACTGTGTATCAGACACTGCTCATTACATACATCACTTTGCTCCAGGATTTCTCAGTCTTAGGACTATGGACCTATTGGGCCAGGTAAACTGTTGTTGGGGACTGTTCTGCACATGTGAGGAAGACTAGGAATATTTCCAGCCCCCACTCATAGCACGCCCACCCCCTCCAGTTGCAATACCCAAACTGTTTCAGACATTACTAAATGTCTCCTGGTGGTCAAAATCAACCTCAGTTGAAATTCTCTGTTTTATTATCTCAGTAACTCTAAGAGGTAGGGACTATAAGACTAATAATATTACCGATGAGAAGACTGTGGCTCCACAAGGTTTAAATAAAATGCCTGCAGTCTCACAGTTAATAGGCTACAGAGCTGGAATGTGCATAGGTTGCCTGCTTCTTGAATGCTGTTGTCGTGGTTAAAACACACCAGGGAAGATCTACCCTCTTTCTCACTCTCTTTGTTCCTATACATGATATCACAGGGGTGCAGCAGTGGCAATGGAGGGGGGTGCATGTAACATAGGGAACAGAATTTATTTTTGTATCATTGCCTTTTATTTGACAGATTAATTCCATTTTAATTGGAATTCTGGAAACTAATGAAAAAAATTACAAGTGTTAGATGGTCTATTCTCAGGGTTTTTGAATGTCTGATTTAATTTTAACCAATTAGCATGCCATTATGGAGGAGTATTACGTTGACAATATTACACTAAATACTAATATTTTATTCAGTATTAAAAATTTATACAAATGCTAATACAAATGCTTTATTCCTACTTTCTTTAAATGAGAAGAAATGCTTCCTCAGGGTGATTCCAGCTACAAAGAAAATGTTATCTTTTTTGGAGTCTGTTGGTATTATGCTTTCCATAAATCATTGCTTAAATGAATTAGTAAGATTTAATTGAATGAAATTTATTTATTTTTTAGAAAGTATATGAGTTTTTCAGCCTCTCAACAATGCTTTCCATTTTCTACCTATATCTCATGTTAAGGTAACAATAAAAGTACACTATTGTCCAATACTGCTAAAAAGGACTTCCCTCCCTTCTTTCCTCCTACCCTATTTCTCTCTTTTTTCCACTTGGTACTTTACTTTTTAAACAAATTTTATTCAGAGATGATCTTGGACTGGAATTTGAACCCAAGTGCATCCAGACTCTGCATTTTATGATTTCATTGCAAAGAGGAACTAATATACTTAAATAAACTAAACTACATAAGCATCCAATAACAGTCTAGAAATAGTTCAGTTAGGCATAATTTCAAAACTGGATTTCCATCTACGTTCCACATTGTGCCTATGTGCCTTTCCCAGTATCTGGCCTTACTGTGCTCTCTGATTTTAGACTTTGGGCCCCCTGCATGGATTCTATGGCTATTCCTCCCCACCTCCCACCCCCTAATCCCATTCAGCCTGTCCCTCTGTTTCTATTCTCCTATGTTTGGTAGCTTTTCAAGCTTCCAAGCTAGTATAGCCCTGAAAGATTTCCATGGCTTAGACATGATGAAGGCATTTTACAATTTTTAAAATCACTTATGTATTTTAATTTCCAACTTCTCAAATATTTGCAGACTATGAAACTATACTTTTTATAACACCCTTAACTTTGTTAATTATTGTACTCTGTTCCTCAGTATTAGATGTGTTTTGCTCTGTGTTTTAGAGATCTCCCAACTGGGTTGGCCAGATCAATCAGTTAATATGCACATACCTTGAAAAAGCTACTCTTTAGGAAAAGGTTGCTTGAAATTCTAAAGGCATTATTAGGAGTTAAAAACTGCCATGCAAAATCAAAGCAAGAAAAAATTGAATAAATTAAGCTAACTGAAAAATTAGAAATTAGTGGTATGTTTAGCATAGTAATCACCATTACAAATGAGAAAATTTAAACTAAAAAAATAACAGTTAATGGGCTGACTTTTCTAAAATATTGATTGGATTTCATTAATAAGCATTTTATGCATATGGCTATTCTGAAAGTTCTTTTAAAAGTGAAAGACCAGTGACTTAGTGAGAAGTAGTATTACATGAACATATTTGAATCTGGCTTATGAAAAATAGGACTTGAGAATTTAAAATGTGTGTATAAAATGTAAATGGATTTAATTAACTGAAAACCCATAAGACAGAACTTCAAATAAGCAATTACTTTGGGGACTAATAGTGTAAATAGGATCCTGATTCATTAGCACAAATACCCATATGGGAGAAGAATCAGCAGATTTTATCCTTTAAGTTATTTATGCACACATGGTAATATCTCATTAATTTGGTGCTTCAGTAAATTTAAAAAGCTTCTGATAGTTTGTTCATGAGCTGGGCCGACGTTTACCTTTGCTTTGCAAACACACTTATTTATAGGTAGATAATATATGTTTTTTTAAACATTTATTTTCAATCTTATGTACACTTTTTAGATGCAGAATAAACTATTTTCAATGAACCTCAGGCACTTTACAAGCTCCTATATACATCTAATCTATATGCTAATAACAAAATGTTCATATGATTTATTATAACAGGTCTCCTTAAGGATTTCTACTTTGTTTTGTCGAAGTTACTATATGTAGTTTAAAGTAATAAAAGACACATTTGTTTAAAAGTTATCTGTAAATCAACCTTCCTACAAATTCAAATATGCTACCCTTCTAATTCATTAGAATAAATGAAATTTTAACAAGTTTACAACTTTATAGTTACAGATATATAGAGAATTTTTCTCTTAAATATGCATTAGAACATATAAAGAAAAAAATACAAGGAAGAGTGAAAATAAATGTTTTGTGGGTAGACAAAGGAGATTATCCATCTCAAACCATAAGTCCTTTTGGCACAATACTGTGGTGAAAGAATTCAATAATAGGACCCTTTCTTCAAAAGCTGATTTTGTTTACTTGGGATGACTCTGTTCTGATCACTTGGAAACAGACAGTAAGTTTTTCCTATTAAAGACAGTCAGTGTGCAGGTCCAAAGCAGTGGATGCTCCAAACAAGGGCATCTGGGGGAAGAGAAATACCACCACACAGCAATCTGGCATTTTTAAATCATCCCTGTATATGGCCATGACTTTTAAAAGTCCACATGTCTACTTTCTGCACAAGATGCTACAGTGAAAATTAAAGAAGGGAAACTTCATTTAATCTGGAGTCAGGAGGCTGGAAGAGGGAGCCGTCACTTACTACAACTACAGGTCAATTACACCTCCCTAGAAGAGAACCTTGCAGACCCATACTACTTTACAACTGCAGCAGGTAGGAAGATTTCCTTCCTTGTTCAGCAATTCACCCAATGAGAAACTGTCACCACCCTGACTCTTGCTTTCCCCCAATGTCTTTCAAAACAGCCCTTCCCAAATTCCTCTTTTTGCTCTATAAAATAATGTTCTTCTCCTTTTCTAGTTGGACTTGCCTAGTTTTTGCTTCAGCATGCTTGTACCAAATTGCAATTTTCTGCTAATCCCAAATAAATCCATTTTGCTGGTAGAATAACTGGTTGTTTTATGTCTTAGGACATTATTCACTAAAGAATTTTAGGAGTGTGTATAAGGTGGGTACATGAGTTCTGTTATTTTAATGATCAAAACCCATATGTAGGTCAAAATGACTCAAATTCTAAACCAGATAAAACATATTAAACCAGAACTTATAAAAACCACAGTTGAACTGAAAAACGGAATATTGCCTTTTTTAATGAAACACTTTGAAGGCAAATTTTTTGGATATTACTCATAAATCATCTTCATGCAAGAAGTGTTTCCATTTATTTTATAAATGTATAGAGAAAATTAGATGGAGGCAACGTCAGTTCTTCCACCCAAATTGTTAGTTACTTACCATAGAAAGAGGGAAAAGAAACTTCAATTCCATTTTCATAACTTAATCAAGAATACTTGATGGAAGAGATCCCTTTCATGTGCTTCCTGGTGGTTACAAAACCTGGGAAGGAGATACAAGAGTGAAATATTTCATTATCAAGAAGAAAACTGCTCAAACAATACTAGTTTCTGATGTCCGTGATTACTTCTCACCTGAATGAGAGTTATCACAGTCAGCCATATGCTGTTTAGAAATCAACCAGCTGTCTACAAACGTTCGAGCAAGGGAGGCTAAAATGATTAGTGTCATTAGAGAAAAAAGTCCAGGGGTCAAATCCCACGTAATACTTGTCTGGGTGAACTTTAAGTCTTTAATTTCAGTGAGGTTCCTTTTCCTCATCAGGTGGAAGTAATAATACTGGCTAGTCAATGGCCTGTCCTGATGATGAAATGAGGTGACATGTGGAAAGACATTTAGTTAATAGTGGAAGTATTTATTTATGCCCTGACTCTTTATCTTAAGAATTTGAAGTGGCTTTCAAAAGGAAAAATAATGAAATGTGAATAAAAATGAGAAAATAAGGTCAAGAGTAAAAAAAGGAGGAAGTATATATGCCATCTATCTACATTGGTCAGTACAAGAAATGATTGAATTTATAATTGGGATTCGAATTTTTTGGTAATTTAAGTAAAAGGAAAACAATTTCTTCTGTAACTCCTATTATTAGAAAGGAGAAAGTACATCACCCCTCCCTAAGATACTAAGTATTTTATTTTTCTGATATGAAATTCATAGAAAAAAGTTTTCATGTAAGACATGATACAGGGAAACGGAGATAAAATGGACTATTCTATTTAACAAGAGTAGGACTGACTGCCTACAATGAAAATTGAAGGGCAAAACAGTGCTTTTACTTGGAGGTAACTACCTCCTTTATTGCTGTAAAACTTACATTTCTCCTAGAGACAAACCTGAAGCTTGAATTTGGGAAATCCTAAATATAAACCAACTAACTCCCGATTAACAAATCATCCAGCTCTCTTCCCTTGTGCCTTCCTAGCAAACATATGAGGACCATCCTCACTTAAGACTGATTGCCGCTCACTGATAAACAGGAGCTGGAGCTGTGAAGATGATGTGCGGCGCAGCACCCAGGTGACACACTGTTGATGTGTGATACAGCACTGCCGGCTGCAGAGCCCAATGGGTGGGGCCACTCCGAAAAGGAAAGGAGGCAAAAGGGAAAAGACACAACCAAATGATTATGTAAGTGCAGCAAATCACAGCAGGAGGCCTCTTCCTTGAACTCTGCATGTTTTTCTTAGCTTTTTTGAAATCTCACTTCCAATCTCCCAAGGAATGCCTCTCAATTTTCCTCTTCTGTTTTTTCTTTTTCTACCTCTCCTTAGATGCGGGCCTTCCTTGAGGTTCTCCACTTGGCAACAATTTCATTAACACTCGTGGCTTAATTATCTTTCTTTTTTTTAAATATTTTTTCCAGGCTGGATCCTCATCTCCCTTCTCCCGAATTTGCTTTTCTTTCCATACAGAAAATCTTTCTGACTTGAGTGCTTGGCATCATCTCAAGTCTTTCTTTCCATCACCGCACCTCCCCACCACACCCACATCCAACTGATTGTAACTGCTTTGCCCACACAAAGCTCTATTTTCCTTTTATAAGTCTAAGGCCATTGTCATATCAGAAATTCACCATCCACCATCTACCTTCAAAGTAATAGCCTCCCATCTCATGTACTCCCTGCTTCCAATCTTTATTTCCCAACTTTCCTGATGATCTCAGTTTTCTTCCTCAACCTAATGTTTCTTTACTTGCTTGAAAAGTTCTAACTCTGCAATCCCAGAAGAATCAAGGTTAAAACTTCTCAGCAGAACTTTCTAAGATCTGAGATCAGTACATTTACCACTTTCACATAACCCTTCTAGTAACAAACACTACTATTTTCCCTCACTGTCTCTGCTTCCTCCAAAAGCTGTTTCCTGCTTCCATGACTCTGGTTAATAGCTTTCTGCTGTCTGAAATGTCTGTCTTTTAACACCCAGTTCAAATACCACCTCTTTGGGGGATCTTCTGGAACTTCTGAGTAAGAATTCATTGTATTTCCTTTATATACCCAAGGATGCTTAATTATATCCTTACTACAAAAATCTCATTTATAGTATTCTGGCTTCATTTTGCATAGCTATATACAGCAGTGTCAAGTGCTCTCTAAAAGCTCATAATCTAGTAGGGAGATCCTGCTTTATTTAAATTTCTGACTTCCCTAGGACACATGCTCTATAAATAATCTATAAAAACCAGAATATCAGATGACTTGAAGGACACCATTCTAGAAAATGTTTTCTAAATAAGTGACAATAACAAGACTTCACGTTTGAAACATTGAAAGAATGAAAGGAGAGAGGGGAAGAAAAAACCAAGTATGGATGGATGTATGTTATTTTTCTCTTGCATTTAACTCATTTACTTGATGATTTTATAAAAAGGGTTTATATCTGAGGAAAATGTTGAATTTATTGTGATGAATCAGATCACAAAATATTTAGTTATTATGCATTTGAAATTATCACATGAAATATATGGCAGATCTGCCATTAGGGATGGAAAATGTCTTCCTGGTGCGTATCCTACAGCCTGGCACATATAAGATAGTTGAATATTTGTTGAATGAACATGTGTCTACTCATTCACTTATCTCTTTCTCAGCTGTGTCCCCCAATCTCCCTCTTTGTAGCCAAACTATGGCAAATAATTACTGAGGCTTATCTTTATTTTTTTACCTCTCATTTTTAGTTCGTACCATATCAATCTGGCCTCTACCTTCTCACATTGCACACTGTGCTGAGATACTGACTTCCACTCTGCTACCTCTGGGGGCACTTACTTTATCACCTTTCCCTAGACAATCACATCCATCTATGGATCATATCAGTCACATCCAGACCTATGAATGTGAAGATGAGTCATAACTTTATGTCGACACCCCAGAGGTCTCTCATCATATCCGGTGCTGAATTTAGCATGTATCTTTGTGAACTTGCTCCTCTTCCAGTGTTCCCTGACAGTTTCTCAGAAAATGACACATCAGCTTTATCCCCTATATATCTCTTAAATATATTGACTTTTTAGAAAGAACCAACATCCCATCCTTCTTCTGCTAGGGAAAGCTACCAGTGTATCTTTGCTGAAAAAGTTCAACTTGTCTGCATAACTTTTACCTCTTGCCAACCAATACTCTGCAGCATAGACAGAAGTATTTTTCTGAAAAACAAAATTGATGATGTAACTAACTACAATCCCCCCTCCAAAAAACCACCCCATCCTTCTAATTCATCCTAGGAAAAAGGCATATTCTTTCACGGTGATGACCTCTGATTACATCTTTAGATTCAAGATGTTCAGCCCTGCTCTCTGTACTTCAGGTACCTGCCTTTTTTGTCTCTCACATAGCACTGCTCTCTTCTGCTTTCCATACATTGTGACTTCTGTGCATACTCTTTGTCTAGTGGGCTGCTCTACACTATTTAGATCTCATTTTCCAGAACGTTGTATTTCTTCTTTGTAGCATTTAGAATAGTTTCAGTTTCATACCTATTTGTGTCATTCTTTTACTGTCTGTCTTCCCCATCAGCATTTAGGCCAAATGAGGGCAGTGAATACCTGATGTATTCTTTGCATCCCAACAGTGTCTGGCACGTAGTGAGTACCCATAAAGATGACTTCACTGAAAGCATGAGCAGATTAAATGAACATGAAAATAAACAAATATAAATTCAGTGGGAAAAATGTACCCTTTGCCTACTGTTTAAAAATTGTAAAGATAAACACAGTATTGAGATTAGTCACAAGAACACTAAGAGCTTTTGATAGATTTAAGAAATTAAGATAGGAGGGAATCCTTTCTCACCCAGATTCAGTAGTACATGAATGGGAATGATAGGGATATTTTAATGAAAATTTCACCTGGAATTTTCACTAGGTGCTGGAGCAACTAGTTTTAGCATATAAGAAATATGCTAAGATATTAAAGTAGTATTTCTCATTTCTATTCTTGCCTTTTTTGCCACCTCATATACTGGACAAGGGCCATTGCGGAGAGAGGAGGAGAAGACTAGAACAAGAGACACACTGGGAAGGCAAAGGGGAGAAAAGATTTTTAAAGAGTTTAAGTCTCTCAGGATATTCTGCTGGTTAGGCTTTTTTTTTGTATGCCTGGTTCTAAAATCCATGTCATTACATGAAATATAATTGTCTCTGCCGCTTCCATATGGTGACAGAATTCTAGCAACTGCATCAGGATCTCATCAAACAGACCAAATGAAAATGTTACATAAATTGTTTTCCCTCAGTTAGATTACAAATACAGACCCCCTAATAATGAAACACAAATATTGCAAATTAGAATGTATCAGTTATAAATGTACTTTTACAATTATGAGCGTAAACATTCCACGTTGAAAGAAGAAATGCCATCTGATTTTGATTTAACACAAAGGGGGCAAATACGTTCCATTTAAGAATGACAAATAAAGATGTCAATGTGATCCATTTATAGCTCCTCAGAGAATGTCTCTAATCCACCTAATGTTCTGAGAAACTAGTTGTATTTGCTCTCTAAAAGAGAGAAGAAGGCAGAGAAATCCCCAATGGACTTCCATCCAAGAAAACTAAGGTTATCTAGAATAACTTGTATTAGTCAATATCCTAGGTGCATACCCCTTTAAGGGGAGAATGAGAGTTTCAGGTGTTTCATTTAAATACTGTGTAACCAATGGAATACTACTTGGAGGTAAAAAAGAAAATTTTACCCGTTGCAACAGTATGGATAGACCTGGAGAGCATTATGTTAAGTGAAATAAGCCAGTCAGAGAAATACCATACGATTTCATTCATATGTGGACTCTAATGAACAAACTGAACTAACAAGGAAAATGGGGACAGACTCATAGATGGAGAGCAGGATGACAGCTGGTGGGGGGGCAGTTAAGGGATTGAACAAAAAAGAAAAAGAACTCAAGGACATGGACAAGAGTGTGGTGTTTCCTGGGGCACGGAGGTATAAAGGGACTAAAGGATAATGGAAAATATATGATAAAGATTAAATAAAAATAAATAAATAATGTGTAACAACAGAGAAACTGGAATGCTGCAGGGACTGTGGGGGTGTGAAAAAAATGGAGAAAAATGTTTGCCTTCCTTGTCCATCCATCCCCCCAGCCTTCCTCCCCTGAGTTCTAGGGTGGTCTTACTGACCTAATGAGGCTCTTTCTGCAAAGCCTACTGCTAACAAAAATTAGAGCCATAAAATATTAATTATAAATATATAAAGTGCTATTTATTTTGAAAAATTTTATTATGGGTTATTTCAGGCTTAGGTACAAGGGCTCATGCCAAAAACAAACACTGGAAATATAATATGTGTTCGTTATCACTATACCCATGCTTTGTTCTTTTAAGAGAGTATTTGCTAGCCCTAGCAGGTTTGCTCAGTTGGTTGGATCGTCATCCCATACACCAAAAGGTTGCAGGTTCGATTCTCAGTCAGGGCACATACCTAGGTTGCAGGTTTGATCCCCAGTGAAGGCACGTGTGGGAGGCAATTGATCGGTGTTTCTCTCTCACATCAATGTTTCTCTGTCTTCCTCTTTCTAAAAATCAGTAAAAACATATCCTCAGGTGAAGAATTAAATAAATAAATAAATAAGCAGGCAGTTTACTGTTGAACACATGTACAATACATATATATTCATGTATAAGCATATATAAAACATGACCCTTTGTGAGGCATAACTGATTATTTTTACTTCACACTGACTGCTAAAAAAAAACTTAGAACAATATTTGTTACTATCCTGTAGCAATAGTATTGAATTCCGTGGCATGAGTTTTGAGTGTGAATCTCTTTCCTGGCTCTATCTTCTGTTCTTAGCCTTGTTTTTGACTTTGACTCATTTTTCCTCACTTTTTTGAAATATATTTTATATTGTTACACAGTATGTTTATTAGCCTGTTTGCATAAGTCTAACTCATTTCCAGCATATAAATAAAGTATATAACATTTATAGATAGCCTTGTATTTCCTTCAGATGGTTGCAAAATTTCCAAAGGCAACCTGCAACATGTAACTTCTTATCATGAATGTTGAACATTAAGACACTGATGTTTATAGTAATTACTTTTTTGGTGATATTTAGCTCAGTATCTTAGTTAGTTTTTTAAAATACTATTTATGCATACACTTTTAGAACTTGATTTCCTAGCCTGAGGTCCATGGACTCTCAAATTATATGCAAAATTTTGTGTATGTTAGTTTATATTAAGGAGGAGTTTCATGATTTTAACCTAATTCTGAAGGGTGATTTTAACCCAAAAGATTAAAAATTACTGATTTGCAATGGAATAATCCCAGAAGACCCAATCTTGTTTTTTTTGGCGTTCAACTAATTGATAAAATATTTATTAATTACCTACAAAGTTCCTGGCACCTCATACTCACAAAATAACAATAAACATACAGAGTTGACCTCTGACCTCAGGACACTTCTATTCCAGGGGACATGAGGATACACAATAAAAACAAAATAATTGGATGGTTATTGTACAAAACAAAGGAGAGTGATGTAACAGAAAGCGAGTGAGATTGGGTGTTCAGGAAGATCTGTCCGAGGAGGTGTCACCTTATCTGGGCCAAGCAGGACTGGAGCAAAGAGTGTCCTAGAGAGTGGGGCCAGCTGATGCAGTGACCCCAATGGAGAGACACGCTTGTTGTAATCTATAGCTCTTCCAGAAAATATGAACTGTAGACCTTCAAATCCACTTTTCAGATTGATTTCGAATACTTCAGTCTAGAAATGTCAGACTAAATGGCATTTTGCATAAAGATTAGATATCTTTTCCTTGTTTTCGTTTTCTTTTTTTAAAGTTATATTTCCTAATGTGAGGGAAAGTTATCCCCAGAAAAAGAATCTGGTATATGTTATCATCCATTCAATGTATTCAATAAATATGTGAGTCTATCATCTTTAAGGCACTGTGGGAGACGCCCTCAAAGTGCTCAGTATGACCAGATAAAGTATAACTGCCGGATATGTAACCGTTATGTACCTCTCAGCCCAGGCGGAGTAAGTAGCTCGAAGAGCCGGCCTCTGCTGTCTACCACTGCAGATGACTCCAGTGTCCCCAAGAGCCTCGGCAGCCCAGAATCCATAGAATAACATGAGAGTTCTCTATCGTGATTGTGCATATGGCTTTTGCTACAAGGAAACAGATGCCCATCGTGCCTAGTAAACCAATTTTGGGCATTTCTGCTATTTGCTAGATTTAAACTCACTGAATTCCTCACCAAATTCTTTGTTTAAAAGATTCCTCTTAAAAGAAAGGACTCCTTGTACACCCCTAGTGGGAATGTAAGCTGGTACAGCACTATGGAAAACAGTGTGGGGTTCCTCACAAAATTAGGACTAGTGTTGCCATATGACTAAGCAATCTTTCTTCTGGCTGCCTACCTGAAAATTTTGAAAACATTTATTTGTAAATATATATGTACCCTTGTGTTCACTACAACATTATTCATGGTACAGAAGACATGGAAACAACCTAAGTGTCCTTCAATAGATGACTGGATAAAGAAGATGTGGTACATGTATGCAATGGAATACTACTCAGCCATAAAAAGATGACATCTTGCCATTTGTGATAACATATAGATCTTGAGCGTATCATACTAAAAGAAATATGTCAGATGGACAAGGACCAAAACCACGTGGTTGCACTCATATGGCAACAAATGAACAAAACAAACTCATAGACACAAACAGTAAGGTGGTTACCAGAGGGGAAAGGGAGGTAGGAGGAAGATGAAGAAAAAGGGGGTCAAATATATGGTGATGGAAGGAGACCAGACTTTGGGTGGTGAGCGCACAATGAAATATACAAATGATGTATTGTAGACCTGCACACCTGAAACACTTAGTGTTATTAACCATTGTTACTCTAATACATTTAAAAATTCCCCTAGAAGGAATCTGGGAAAATTCAAAACATAACAAAATTATTATTGGACATTCATGTGAGATCTTCTGACTTTCTGACTGAGAAATCACTAAAGGTGTTTGTTAAAAGTGCAGTTGTTTGGATCTAATCTCAGACCCATTAACTCAGAACTGTGCAGAATGGCTATAAGCAATCTGGGTTTTTTAAAAAGCCTTCAGATAATTTTTATGCTTTCTGAAGTTTAAGAACTTTTTTCTTTATGGATGTAATACTCTATCAAGGATTGCTCTCTAGGTTTAAGAAGAAAAGTTACTTTAGTCCTTAAAAACAAGACATCATCATTTGGAGTTCAAAATATCACTTACCCTTTAAATGTATCTTGGATCTGTCGCACTAGTATTAAATGCTCAGCACTGTAGATTTTCCATTTGGAGCTTCCAAGCATTTAAACAGAGTTGGTAAACTAATGATAGGTACTAAAAGGCTGCCTGATGGATCATTAAAATAGTAAATGAGTTGCTGAAATTATAGAGGCCATACGAAATTTAAAATAAAATGATCTGACCGAGGATATTCCACTATGTAGTAATGCTGTTACTTATCATTGATCTGGGAAACCTAAGGCTCTTTGGAATTTCTGAAAGAAAGAATCATTGTTTACAGGTTGTTACTCCTATTGATTATGTGGTCCCCCAGTTTTTATTCTGGGTAATCTAAGGAGTGCTGGTATGGAAGTCAAGAGGTATAGGTTCTATGCATTAGGTTCTGTGTTTTGTTGAGCTTTAGTATCCTCTTCGATAAATCAATGGTCTTTAACTGGTCTTTAATGTGTCTTCCAAACTCAAGTTTCTGTTATTGCTTTGAGGTCAGTTTTCTCTGCTGGAAGATACAGGGGTTGGAATGTGTGGCGTGTCCATTTGTCCTGCGTGTCTGAGGGCAACCCCATTGTCTCCATTGCTATATTTAGATACCCATTCATAATTCAGCCTCACTCTCTCTAAAAGTTTAAGATCAATGATACTTCGTTTAGTTTATCCCAAGAAAGGGACAATATATTGCTACATGTATTTATAAGAGATAATTATTCATTCAACATATACTTATTGATCACTTACTATGTGATACTTACTCACCGTGGTAGGTCCTGGGAATATAAAATGAAAAAAGACAAAAAGAGTTCTGGCCTCATTCTGCTTACAGTCTGATGGGGGAAGTTATGGGGGGAAGATGCCAACCACCCCATGCAGACTGACATGTAAGTAAATAACTGCAGCTTATAATCAGTGTTATAAGGGATCCCTAAGAACTGGGGTAGAGAATAACAGAAGCCCGAAAAGTGTTTGGGAAAGCCTCTTGGAGGTGGTAATATTTACTTAGACATAAAAGATGGTAACTAAGGGAGGGGGCTGGAGGAAAGGGAAGAGAAGAGTATATTCTGAAGTCCTGTGGGAGGAGCAGTTTATGCGCTTGACAACCAAAACCGTGGAATAGTTCCTTCCATCTCTGAGAGTTTAATCCAAAACCGCAGAAAGGATGTAGGAGGCAGCAGAGGGCTTAAGGGACTTATCTGAAGTCAAATGCCAGTTAGTTAATGATAGAACTCTTCCACACTGCAGTCCAGAGTGTGAATCCTTCTTAGGGATCACAAGGCAGCAGGATGTGTCAGAATGCCTTGGTTCAAATCCTGCCTCTTTGACTCATAAACTGCTTGTCCTTGTTCTTTGAGACTGAATTTCTTTTGTGCAAAACACAGATGACACTTACTGCATCAGATTGTTACAGGGATTTAATGAGATAATGTGGTACAGTGCCTGGTGTACCATAGGTGCCTGATAAATGTGAGTAAGCTCTTTTGATTTTTCACCCAGTGCACTTTTGCCCATAGCAAGCTGTTGGCACATGAGTAGGCAGAGGTGGTTACCTGGCTAAGAGGAGTAGTGGTGGGGGGAAGTTCTGGAATACTAGGCTGGGGCCGATTTAGCAGCTATGCATCTGAGAGTGCTCTTTGGGGGAAGGCGTCAATGGAAAACATCCCCAACTTCATGATTTTGCTCACCACTTAATATGCAAGTGATAAATGCAGAGTTTTCATGAAACAGAAAAGACCGTCCATAACAATTTTTCTTTTAGGAGACCAGTAAACAAAAAAATGACACACTTTGTTATAAAATACATGCAAAAAAAATGTGATGTTAACATGGCCCTCAGTCCACTAGGAACAAACTAATTCAATTATCTGCAAGGTAGTAAAATGATGCTTAAAAACCAAGCCCATGATATTGGAAGGATGAATAATTTATCCAAGTAACTATGAGGATTTTTTTCATTGTCTATGAACTTCTGCCTTAAAA
The DNA here is from genome assembly GCA_004024845.1 of Tonatia bakeri. Classification (NCBI taxonomy): domain Eukaryota; kingdom Metazoa; phylum Chordata; class Mammalia; order Chiroptera; family Phyllostomidae; genus Tonatia; species Tonatia bakeri. The sequence continues at coordinate 151,690 of PVIA01001122.1, forward strand.
TACCATGAGGCATATTGCATGGATTAAAAAGCAGACAGCTGTAAGGCTACTCCACAAAACCTGTTTGCCCTCCCTGTAGACTAACCCAAAACATAAGGGAATATTTATGGCTTGGGTACAAACAAACCAGGGCTGAATATTCCTTAGTTCTAGAAGTTCACTGGGTCTCTTTTACCCCAACCATAAGGTAAATGCCATTCCATATATAGCTTTTTGAAATGCTCCTTACTTTATGATTCTCTGCCAACAGTGCCTTGTGGGAGAAATTTTATTTCAAAGTTTCTTAGGATGCGAATTGAACTCGTTATTTTACTCCAAGCTCATTGTTTAATTGACAGGAAACATGCATTCTAAATCATCCTGTATGCACGGCAGAAGCAGCTACATAAATTTAACAATGGGTGGATTATTACTGTTTAGCATATTTATGGAATTTTATATTTGGGAAACATTTTACACATCTTTTATTAGTTAATCCTTACACTTCCTAGTGAGTCTGACAGGCGATAAACAATGCTTTGGGTTTTAAATTGCCAATAGGTGAAAACTTTAGTGGGGGAAAAATCTATAGCATTCCTTCTTGCTCTCATTCTTGCCTCGAGCACATTTCTGAAACCTTTTTCCTCTCCCAGCAGAAAAGGGCTAGAGGCCAGGGGAGTGGGTCACACCCACCCAAAACCCTAGTAATGAAAAGGGTTCTGTCCCAGTCTAGGTGGTCTACACCAGAGGGAACCTCCCAAGACCCAGGTCATGTGCCGTGCCGGGACCCCCAACAGAGATGCATCCTAGGAACATAGCCCCCCCAAAGAAGCAGATAAGGGAGCAACTTTTTAAAAATCACACAGTAAACTTAGTTTTCAATTCTGATGATGCCATACCTGCTGGATTCATGATCTAATGACATCACCAGTTTTTCTCTTAAAATACATGCATGTGTATTTTAAAAAAATAAAACCTAATTCAAACTAAGAGAGTTTGTATTTCCCTTTTGTTTTGAAAACTCACAAGTTTTTAAGCTCCCTTAAACACCTACTTCGAAGTTTTTAGAATGAGATATATACCTTTATGTACCTCTCTCCAGACACCAGAAGGTACTGGAGAGCAGGGCAGAAACACCTGTAGAGATCAGAGTCGCATTCTTGACCCAAACCTTTGTACAGTCTGAGGCTTTCAGAGCTCACAGACCAAGAAAAATCAATTACATGTCACCTGAGGGCTGGACAGTGGGAACCACAGATGCTGCTTCTGCTTTCTGAAGACCCCAGTTTCTGCCCAGGTTCTAATCTCTCTCTGACCCCTGGGGCCCACCTCTACTGGCGCGCGCGCGCGCGCGCGCGTGTGTGTGTGTGTGTGTGTGTGTGTGTGTGAGAGAGAGAGAGAGAGGGGGGGGGGAGGAGAGGAGAGAGGAGAGGAGAGGAAGAGGAGGGGAGAGGAGAGAGAATGAGAATGAATACATGAATGAATGAACAAATGAATGAATATGTATGTTTTGGACAGTTAGTTGGGAAGGTGCAGAAAACACCCAAAGTATTTTCAAATCCAGCCCCTCTGGGGCCCTGTGTTTTTACAGAGCCGTTGGGCAGCTCTCAGGAGGTCTTTTGTAAGGTAACCAGGTCACCTCCCTTTCAAGGGTGCAAAGGGATTCTCCATGCCCTGGCGTCTCCTGAGTGTGTGAATATGGGATTGGTGGTGCACAGAAAGGTCCCCCTAAAATCCCACCCACCCAGGCGCTCCCTCTCCCCACCCAATCCCGCCGCTCTGCTGAGCAGACGCTACCTGGGGACACTGGCGGCTCCGTCTCGGCTTGCGGTCTGCCTAGCGGCAGGACTGGTGTGGTGCGCGCTTTGTAAAGACTCCATAGAATGGCCAACCCCGCCCCGCCAACCCTACCCTCTCCCACCTTGCCCCGCCCTTCCCCTCGTCCTCCCCACCCAAGCCCGCCCCCATCCCCAACCCCCCTTCTTACTCGAAACGTCTTGGCCACCGTACTCCTGCTAGCTGCTTCCCTGAGGGCAGAGGCTGTGGATCCTTCCCCAGGAGTCATCCAGGCGAGTCACTAGAACCAAAACCGGTCAGGGAGCCCTAGTGGCCTCCTGGATTCCAGAATCTGTCAGCCTACTTGTGCCTGTCTCTCTCCGGGACCCCAGTAGCCTTTGCTGGCCCAAGTGACCCCGCCCTTCTCCGCGCAGGGCCAGAGGGACTGCGCAACACTTCTGGGACTGGTAGGACGCTGGGAGGGGGTGAATTCTTCTACCAGTGGAGGTAAAGTCTGGGTAAAGTTTCTGGCGGTGTCAGGGGTCAGCCATTTCTTGTAAGGACATTCTCCAGCCAAGAGATGGAAACTCAAGCGATTCTATCTGCGAGTTCTGCTGACATCACAAACCACACATCAGTGTCATGTTGTACACGGACTCTTCGCTAAGTATTGCAGCCTTTTGCACTTTCACCTTTCAAAGCCTCAGACGAGTGACAAGTGACGCTGTAGCAAAAGAGTTAAGGAACTTGTTATTATTTTTTTCATAAAAATTATGCTAGAAACATGTTAGCTCTGTTCTAAACTCTAAATATGGTAACCTCTGAATAATCCAGTGATCAGCATTACCCAGGCCTGTCACTACTTTGAACCTACATATCTTTAAAACTATCCATCTCCTTACTCTTACTTCCCAGGAGATGTGAAGGAGGGGTGAAAATGAAAGAGCTTTCAACAGCTGGTATAAAATTTATGGAAGAGGCAGTCCGCAATCATTGAAAATGTTTCAAAAATTATCTGTAGGCCCCACTCCTTAGTGTTACCATTTTGCTTGAGTTTGAATAATGGAGGGCTAGTGGTAACTCTTATTTTAAGCAGAAATAATAATTTTCTAAGAATGGTATGACGGTGTGACCTCGACCCCATGATCAAATTTTGCAGCACCTCCCAGACTAATAGAAGCTTGAAGACTAATCTTATCTGGACCTGGGGATAGAATGGGTATTCAAGAAAAATAAGTGTCTTCTTATAACTTTGTTGTTCGTACTGACCTCATCGAAGCTCAGAGGACAAAGAATGACCCAGTCACTCTGTTGAAAAAAAAAACCAACCCTTTCAAGAGAGCTCAGCCTCTAATTCCATAAAAGTTTTCTTTTTCCTCCCTTTTTCGCTGAAGGACTCATATGCTGATGTATTCCTAGAACATAATCAAGGCCCATTGGTATTCAGGCAAAGTATCAGATGCCCCAGATAACAGGTTTAGTTACCTGCTGCAGCTGTTTACACTCTTGGTCTCCAAAGTAGGCTATGGGCAATAAACATCAGAACTTCCATTTATGTTTTTTATTAAAATAAAAATCCTAAGCTTTTGCAAATATATAATATACAAATTGTTACTGGCACCTTCATTTCCCCATAGGTTAGTTGGTCTCCTGTTCTCCCTTGCAGAGGCGTCTTGAGGAAATACTGGGTGCTCTACTGCATGGAGGGCTAACGTGGTTAATTGAGTTAAAAATAAACTTATTTTCATTGTGTTGCATCTTATTGATTTTATGTGTGTTCATTAAGGAATTGAGGATTCTATTATCCAATTTTAACCAAACCGATGGTCTCAAAATGGAAAAGTAGCTTAAAAGGATTTCTGTAAACAAGATAATACTAATAATACAAGCATAAGCAGACAACAGGAAATTGATGGAATTGAAGCTTTTGCTACTATAGGAAGCATTCTTAGCCATAATGGGGGGTTAACAATGCTGATGATCTATTTAATTCAGTTCTATTTAATTGAAGAAGTCAGCTTCTCCCTCCCATTGAAAAAATCAAGAAGACATGTGAAATATGGATTTATATCCACTTTAATTAACAATGAGCCTTGCCTTAAGTGTATATTGTATTTGGAGATGTAGGCTAATGATAATATGAAGCATTGTGCTGGCAAGAAAATAAAGATCTATTTCATCATTAAATGAGCTTTCCCAATTTTGCTTATGTGTGTGTTTTATAATGTACAATAGTATAATAATCTGATTAATAGATCAATAAAAGAATAAATATTTGGTATATATACCAAACATTTTTAACTGGTGGAGTGTTCGATCAGAAAAGTTTGGAAACATTGATTTACATAACTAAGGGTAAAACAATTTATTAGAATCCCAAACTCTGGTTCTGAAAAATAAAAACAAATAAAACAAACTTCCTAATCAGGAAATACCTATTCAGGGTGTGGATTATTCAACACCTATTCATATCTTTCCTCTTCTGTTTGGATAACTCTGTAATTTCAAGGGAAATAAGGGGAAAAGAAATCTTTTATATTTACCATGATATTTGGCAAAGGAGATTAAACTTACCTAATAAGGAGTTTCGGATCTACTTAGGGGTGCTGGTTACCCTGCTATTCTAGTTTTGAATTATTACAGATTATGATAGTATGACTTTATATTCACCATCATCTTTAAATTAGCTGATTTTTTCTTACAGTGCAATGTGTTCGTGGAACCCGGGATTGAAGTACTATTAAAACACAGCCAAACTCTGTTGTGTTCAGTGGCTCACACATAATAAAGATTTGCTTTATTTTTTTTTCAAGCTTTTACTGTCCTCCCATTCTAAAACTTAATATATTTATCTGCAAGATGAATTTGTGCATTTTTTATTAAACAGTCACCAACAATGTATAACAATTGATATCACTTATCTTTAGTTAGTAGAAGGACTAATCTGTTTAGTTCTATTTTCTTAGAGGAGTGTAATCACACCAAAACATTTCATGGGTGAAGAGAGACATGAATATAATTGATTTCATAAATGAAGATACTGAGGCACAGAATTCCAGAGGTCTTGCCTGCGTTCAAACCACTGGATCCTGGAAGAGCTGAGCCTGGACTCCAAATCTCTGACTTTCCACTGTTATACACCCCCTCGGGGTCAGCTTGGGGAGAATGTTGTTTTCTTTGCAGGTGCAAGTTAGGGAAAGTAGAGCACCTTTGGCTATGTCTCATTGTATGCATGCAGGTATATGGCAGGTAGCCCAGAAGAATGCTATCCCAAAGAGTGCCCATGAAGGGGTCATTCTTTCCTAGAGGTTTATTTTATAATTAATAAAGGGTGAGAGGAGACCTTGTAGATTATTTTATTTTTCTCCTTGTTGGAGGGGGAGTCTCAGAATTTAACTCACCACTAAGCCACTGCCAGCTACCATTTTCCCAATTAGAACTTTAACCTTACCAAAAATATTTTGCTAGTACAGTCCTAATGAAAAAATAGTGATAAAAATATCAGTAAGAGGCAGGCAGAGTGCTTTAAACTACTTGATGGGGATTATTGGTTACTACTTAGCAATGATATCTAATATTTTGGCAGAAAATTTTCAAGGCAACTGAGGGAAACCTAATTTTCTATGGTACATAAAACTGGACTAAATAAAATAGTGAAGAGTGTGTTGTAAAGGTAATCTAGTTGCCCAGATGGCCTTTTGTTAGTTACAGCTTTTATGGTTCTCGAAATGTGTGTGTTCTTTATTCTTTTATGAGAAAATAAAGATTTCCTTTCTCCCAGGGGCATGGAGTTACCCTGCAGTTTCATGGTTAAAATGCACTGAATATTTTTTTTTCTTTGTTACTTCTAGGACACTCATATTTATTCTGGAATGCACCTTAGTTTCTGTGTTTTCTTCTTACATTTGAATTTCTGGCTTTAGACTCCATATTTTAAACTTGCTAGTGATATTTTGCTTGGTATTCTTGCTAAACCAGTTAATATTAGATTTTATGGCATGGATTTAAGGAGAGAATTGCAAAGATTTGATTACAATCTTATCTTTCTAACTTTGATGTTTTCCCTGCCTTGAACTTTGAAAGCTGCAATAGGGTAGAATATTCCTGAAAGGAATTTGGAGATTTGTTTGTAGTTCCTATAAATGAGACTTGTAAATTCTATAACCAAATTCTGTGCAAAGTTTTATTTAGTTTTTTAAACAAAGTCCCAGAATTTGTGAAGTTCACATTTTTACAGTAGTATGGCTTCTGGGTTTTATTACAGAAGAAAACATTGGATGGTAAAACACCATCTCTGTAACGTCTGTACAGATGGATATTGCACAAGGGGCACCATCTTTTTTCCTTCCATAAAACAAGACAAGTCCTTGATTTTAAGGATTCTGTTCATTTTTATTTCTCAGTATATGGTGCTTAATACAATTATTTTATGTTGGTATTGTGTTCATTTTCCACCTATAACATGCTTTGTGAGTAGAAACTGTAAAATCTGGAATTTATTGAAGGGGCTATCTTGAATTCAGAAACCATAACTCCAGATTGCCGATATAAGAGAGGATATTTCACCTTGGGAGGATATTACTAGCTGGAAGAGATGACGCCCGTAAATATTATTAAATTTTAGTAAATTAAAGTCTGAGTCTTCATCTCTCATGAACTCCATTCTTTCCTACAATAGAACTAAAAATGATGCATTCTCTGCACTTTAAAAAAATTTCATCACTGTATCACTTCCCTTCTCAAAATGTGGCACTCATTGCACCCAGAGCTAAACTGTAATTCTTAGCACCGGCAACTAGGCCCTATAGGGCGGGGTGCTGCCTCCCTTTTTCATCTGTTCCTCATGTCTTCCCAGGGTTGCTAACCTCAGTGACGTTAGAGGACTTTGGGTTCTTGAGGATAGCACACTCATTCCTGCCCTTGCACTTGTGAATTTGTTATTCCTTCACTCTGGAATGTTCCTAACATAGACTTTCAAATGAGTGGCTCCTTCCCAATATTGCTTTCTTCATCAGCCATCTAATGGTGCCACCTACCTCTCTCTCCAGTCCTCCATCACCTTACCCTGTTTTTTCCTTCATAGAGCACTTGTCACTTTCAGAAGCGATACTATTTATTTACATGTTTATGACGTGACCTCCATTGAACTGCAATTACTATGATGTTAGGGGCTTCTATCTGTATTGTTCATGCCTGTATAACTATTATTTAGCACAGAATGCAAAACATAGTAGGTGGTCAGTAAATATTTATTTTTAATAAAACGTGGATGCAATGATAGTATAACCAGTAGTTAAAAGGATAGGATTGAGATTAGTGACTAAATCCTGGCCTCTTGCCATTTAACATATCTCAAGTTCTTTGGTTGCTTTAATTTGTCAGGATAAGATGACAAAAATATGTATCAGTTAAATCTATTATGAGTATTCGTTGAGGTGATGTATGCAAAGTGCCTAGCATATCCCTAAAGCAAGGCAATTGCTCACTTGTAGCTATGATAGTTTTTCTTCAAGACAGGAAAGGAATATTATGGGCTGGAGGCCAAGTACACTCTGAATTCTGGGGGTATGCCAGGGGTGAAAAGCCAGGAAGCAGATTCTTTCATCGAGTTCAAAAGCACAAACGTTCAAAGTTCAGAATTTGGGTAGAGCAGGTGAGAACTCGCAGAAAGGAAGAAACAAAGGTAGAAGGCGTAAGGCAATCACTGCTGATGGGGCCAGAGTGCCCTGAGCAAGGCCAGAAACTGGTTGTTGATATGACTGAAACTGGTATTACTTTGTTGGTTAATATTTCAATTTTTTTGATATTATATGTATGTCATTCCACATAATTAAAAAGAACCCAGTTTGATTATTTTGTAAACGATCCTCTTTTATTTGTATTATCTTTGCAATTTCATTCAGATTGCAAAGGCCAAATAAATCAAATTTGACCATTGGATAGTAGTTGGACCTAAGTTACTAGTAAATAACAAGCAGGTAAAGCCCCACTGAAAAAATTTTTATCCTTGATGGTTAAAAAATAAACAAGAAAATGAAGGGACAGGGTAATACTCATGTGAAAAAAAAAGTAGAACTTGATTAGAATTCCTTACACATGCTTATGACTTTGCCTTGCTGTGTTGAGTTATGTGTGGGTAGAAGGGTCAGGACCAAATAAAGCCACTCCAGTGCTTGGGTCTCCAAAGGCTTTAATTCAGTCTTCTCTAGACATGCTTCAGAAAGCAGGATCGAGGGCTTTAGGTCTCAAATCCAGGTCCCATTTCCAAACTTTGGGTCTCAATCCTAAAGAACTTTTCCTTAAAATCAAACCAAACAAACAAAACCCAAATCCAAAACAATGCAACTGAATCTTTTCTGGAAAGAGTGTGTGTGGTGGGAGTAGTGGGGGGAATGTTATGAGTTTTGAATTTTTGAAAAATCTCTAAGTAGAGAAAATTTGGAGAATTGAAAAAGAAAGGGATATTCGAATTCCTCATGTCATTTAAGAGTATTCAGTATTTTTCTCTATGCATTTTTTATAGCCTACTAGTCATCTATTAAGCAGAGGAACTGAGGAATAATTAGTTGTTTTGGTTGTTTTTATAGATAGTAGTAGTTAGGATAGATTAGGTTAAGTGCAACGAACAACTCCAAACTCCCAATGCCTTAACACAACAAAAAAGTCAATTTCCCGCTCTCACGAAGACCCAGTGATTTGGGGTGACTCTTCATGGCAGTTGTTATCCATGAGGTGACTCGACAGTCCAGGCTCCTTGATTGTGAGGCTCTGCAATCTCATTTCAAGACCTTCTTGAGTGTTGCAGTGCAGAAAAGGAAACCATATACCCCTTTCCCTTTCTTCTGCACTGAGAAGTGATACTCATTTTTCCTGTTTACATTTTATTGGCCAGAGCTATTCACATGGTCCCACCTAACTGCAAGTGCATTGGTATGTGAGGTTCCTGGATCCAAGAAGGAGTGAGGCACCTGATATTAGTGTGCACTAGCTATATATATTATTCCCTGAAGTTAAATTTTTTTAAGGCAAAGGACTTAGCTCAGAGCTTAAAATTATCCCAGAAAGGGCCCTGATACATGTGTGAATTTATAACTGGTAAAATTGGATTATTGGCTACTCAGAGATAATTGGAGACTCAAGGATTACTCATGGATTGCACTTAGAAAATACTCTTATGGCAAATGTGACATAGCCATGTATATTTTTATAATGTCATCTTACTATGTTCTTTAGCTTCCTTTGGGAAATTGGTTCTGTATTTGCTATTTTGTCTAACCTCCCACTTTTGCAGTGGCTCTGAAAAGAGTAGAAGACTTAGGCTCTTCCGGTTTGCTGTGGTAGACCTGCGATACTACCCTGAACTCAGAATACCGTGTGTCATGAAACCCTCAAACAATTGGGTTAAACCTTTTGAAATTAGTGATATTTCATCACTTTTTTAATCTTATAGAAGTAGCAGTTTTTTATGATTCAACCTTATAATTAATAACTAGAATATCAACATTTCCCTTACGTTACCTGTTTGCTTTGGTGTAACCCTAATTTAGCTCTTCTAATGGAATCTAGAATCTTTGAGTTCATTTCAAGTAAGGAATTTTGTACACAGAAGTTTGACTTGTAACCATCATTGTTTTTACAGTCTCTTCAACCATGACCAAGTGATTCACAACATGACAAGTGGTTAATTTTAGTGAATTATTTCACAAGTTAATTATCCACAATTTCCTCAGACCTTGTGGTTCTTTCTTAGGTCAAGTAGTGATTGCACATCACTTACCTGCATGGCTTATAGTGATGAAAGGTACTTGTATTCATTCTTTAGTCCAACCCAAATATCATTGCTTTGTAATAATACACCAGGGCAGTATAAACTCTCATTTAAATTCTTTTTGTTATTTTTTGTTGTTGCAACATTCCTGAAAAATTACAAACCATATTACCTTTCCTCCCCAGTTTCCCTCTTTTCTAATCATGAGTATGACTACCATTTACTGAACATACGCCTTGTTCCCGACATTATGCTAAGTCCTTTACTTATATCGCTTAATCCTCACAACAACTCCATTAGGGAAATAACATAATTATGTCTGTTTTATGGTTGAGGAAAACTGAGGATGAATGAAAGTAAATCACATGCTCAAGACTGTGTATCTAGTAGGAGGCAACATCAGTACTGGAATCCAATTCCGTGTCTTATAGACACTAAGTTCATAACAACATGTTACCCCTGCTCCCTTTCTCTTTCAGTTCCTTTTTAAAAGCAATACAGCTCCTAAAAATATACTCATATAAAATTACCCATGTACCTAAGTATCATTTCTATTTCAATTGAAGGTAAATTTTAGTAGACTGGTTTTGCAAACCAAACTACCAAAGAACTCAGGTCTGAATATAAGGAATTCTAAATAAAAAACTGAGTTATTCATTCTGGTGTATCCACCTGGATTTTTATGTCATAAAAGTAGACTAAGGGATATTTAAAATACTTAACCTTTCTTAAATCTAGATGTTGTGAAACAGGTGTCTGTTTTATTTTAATGATTAAGAACAGAAAAAATAAAAGTCCAAAAGATAAGCTCTTTGAGGACATATGCAACAGAGTATGAATATGGGTCTTGAATGTGAAAGCCCTCAATAAGTTTATGATGTGTAAATAAGAGCAGTGGCGTTGAAATGATCACAATGCATCGTTGTGTTCTAAGGGCTATTTGAGTGCATTCTCAAGTTCTCAAAGTACTTATTTGCTTCCCAGGGTAAGTATTTAAACTTTTTAGGTTTCATAGTTTTAAAGGCAAGGAGTATTTGGCTCTAAAGTTTCATGTAATTTTGACCTCAGAATTTTGATATAGAACCAGGAAATATTTCTGATTTGTAAGCTATTTTTATTAAGATACTATATTAGGCACATGTTCTAAAAGGCTCATAAATTCTTTAAACTTTAAGAGAATATGGTTTTATACTTATTTTATGCTCATAATCCTATGAATATGATTTTAATTGCACTAAAGCAAATGGAAAATAAAAAGGAAGCAGTGATATCAAATTTTACATTTTGCTTTTTTATAAAAATCAATTTGTAAATGGATATAATGTAATGTGGTACTATCAAAATCTGTGGTTAAATTTACTTTTAATCATCTTTGCTTTATCATCTTTGGCAGCTAGAAAAATCTTTGTTTAATCTTTGTGAAAAGAAATTAAACTTTAAACCTTACACACTGAAAAAAACTGCTAAGGTACACAGTTAATAAACTTAAGTATAAAATTAATCAGTCAACACTAGCAAATTCATGGTTAGGAAACTATGCTGATAATTATATAATACTTACATTATGTTCCTACTTTGATGTACTCTATTTGATAATATTGCAGTAATAATGATTCATTATATTTTTGATAGCCTGTAATTATTATTGCAAATATTTCATTTGCATTTGCTGTATGCTTTTGATTTTATGACAGAATTTTAAAAGGATATGCAGACTTGAGAGAAATAATTAGACAGATGCAGAAACGTTGGTATCTTCCAAAATGAGCAGGTTCGTCCTTTCCTCCCACTCCCCATACAATGGTAGTCCAGAGGGAAATTGTCTGGGTTCCAGTTCTGCTTCCCTTATTTATTAGCTGTAAATATTAAGTAATTATACATCCTGTCTAAACCTTAGTTTTCTTACCTGTAAAATGGGGGTGGTTAAACCTTCTACCTGACATGATCCTTGGGAACAGTAATGACATGGTCTGTGTCGACATATTTTGTGCTAACACAGTCACTGGCACAGGGCGAGGCTCAACACATCTTAGCTATTTTTGTATCAGCATGACAGCAAGTTTTTAGGAGTAAGGGATAATCTGGTTCCTTGGAAGTTTATATAGACATAAATATGTCCATGTTGATGATGTGGGACCTGATAAAACAAATAGTAAATACAATAATGGTGTTGTAACAATCATGGTTTATTGGTAGCATTTGTAACACTAATATAAAGTACTGCTTATAACAATGAAGATCCCCATGCACAAATCCTCTTTGCAATAAGTAAAATGATAATGGATTAATAGCATACTTAGAATTGTGATGACTATTTAAAAACTGAGTAAGAAAATATTAACATTATGTTTGTGCTAATACAGATTGTTTATGCCAATGTGGAGTTGTGTGTGTGTGAAAGCCATGAGATAGCAATCAAGAAACTTATGTTGCCTGAAAAAGAGAACTGCATGTAGGGAAAGCATCCTTCAATCAGAGAAATGTATGAGCCGGAGAACAGAAAGACATCTTCTTAAAATAAATACACTGCAATCACATGGTAATAAGTGGTAAAAGAGGGGAGGGCATTCCACCGGGACTCAGCATTCTTGTGCTATTCCACATGGGAGTGGTGGACTATTCACATTTGACAAGGAGTCTATTAAAGCAGCACACAGATGATTTGCATGCAAGGTAAGGGAAATGCTTTTGCCATGCCACTGGATTTCATATAAACTGCATTCATGCAAATACTACAACTCTACTGTGACTTTTATTTTTGGAACTGCAACTGGAGTATAAAGGGCTTTTCATGCTTCCTTTCCTCTGTGAGATCTTTCAGATTTCATTTGACCTAACTATGTTACATTAATTATGAACTGACCATATGAAGGGAAGTATAGTGACTAAGAATGAATGATTTTTATAGGGGTGAGATTTTGAGATTCATAACAGCTGAAAGAACAAAAGTCAGAATTTTATCATCAAAGATAACTTGTTCCAAACCTTTTTCCCTGAAAAAACTACCTTATTATAAAATGTATCATTTACTAAATGAAGTATTATGTTGAAGCTACTATGGTGTTTTAACCATAATTGGTTAAAGTTGATGAAAGATTCCACAAGTGCAGTGAATATATACAGAATGGCACAATGAATAAGGCACAGATCTTAACTTAGAAAGTTTATGGTCAAGAAGGAAGGTTAAGAATATAAGATTATGGACAAAAGTGTGGGGACTGCCTGAGGGGTGGGGCTGGATAGAGTTGGGAAAAGGGGGGGAAAATGTGGGGACAACTGTAATAGCATAAACAATTATATATATACATATAAATAATTACATAATATACACCTCATATGTTTTATGCATGTATGTGGCCCCATGTTCACTCCCTAGCACCTCCACTGGAAAAAAAGAGTATAAGATTAATCAGGAAGAGATTTGTCTATAAGAGATGTACTGTGAAGTCCATTAAGCTGTGAACAGGCAAAATTACATGTAAGTGCTAGCTCTTCTGATAAGGTTTAGGGTAATGATCTCCGGCTATTTAGAGCGATAATGTAAACTCATATACTTAAACTCTTTTTACTGTTTTGCTGTGGCAATCATCCATCCATCCATTCATATATCAAACATTTATGGGATGTCAACACTGCCAGGCACTGAGCCTATAAAAATGAGTTAACCTTTTATGGAGTTCACAGTGTGGTAAGGGAGATACCTCATTTTATTGTAGTTTATTTATTTGTTTCAATGTGAAGACTGAAATATGTGCCAGGTGTATAGGGGTAAATGGGATGGAAGTTTAGTGTATAAGTATAGTAATTATTAATAAGGGCTTAAAATTAGCAATTTAGAAATGCACAGATTTGGATTTTTGGGGTCATGAAATTGATGTCCAACCTTTTGCTCATGAAGAAAGGTTCAGAGGAGATAAATGATTTGCTCAAGGCCACGTGGCTTATTAGCCACTGAGCTGAGTTGGATCCTTTGCCCTGCTCCTCTTCTGATCAAGCCAACTGCCTCAGAAGGGTTAATAGTGAAAGTAAATGTTTTATGTAGACCTGAACCAAAGAAAACATGCACAAATTGCTGCTTAAAGAGGAAATAAATTAATGATATGAACAGCTTAATAGCAGGTACTGGATTAAAAGTAGACTTACTTTGCAAAGGCCAACAGAGGAATTAATGCAGCTTTATGAACATATCACTTTACAAACTAAGGAGTCTTTGACATTCCATATAACTCTGATGTGAACGTATAGATACATTTTATAGACAATTAAGATGTATAAAAGGTGAGGGCAGATTCATAAAAGCCAGAAGTGAAATATCCATTCCCAAGTAATGGTGAATATATTCACAAATGGATTCTGAGTCCTTGGCAATCTGGTATTCCTTGTGATAGAGCTGAAATAGACTTTCAATAAATTAAGGCTTCTCTTTGGGCTTTTTTTTTTTTTTTTTTTTTTTGCCAGACAGGAATGTGTAGGCCAATGTTCAACGATTGCTACTGAAATAATATTTGGACTTCAAGATACTCTGATGTAATAAAACATTCTGGTGTAATAAAGATACTCTGGTGTAACAAATCATGGCTAGTAACAAATCACTCATTGACTAGTTATTGATTTAGGGCAAGTTACTTAACCTTTCTGAGCCTCAGTTTCCACATTGATACAATGAAATATGGAATATGAAACCACTTAGGATTTCTTCCAGCTTTAAAATCCTATGCCTTTGCAATAGACAATACTCGCCTATTCGGAAAGTACAGCCACAATGGTTAGCTGAGCTTTGTGTTCCACTTAAGATGCACTGGTAAATAAAGTTGCTGATAACTAGGAATCGAAAGAAAAATGATAGCTCACTCATTTTAATGAGAATGCTGAAAGCATATGTAATGGCTTATTATTAAACTATTCCACTGGTGGGGAAATTGGAAATATCACAATAAAAATTTTCAATTTTCCATTTCAGTAACTTTATTGAGTTGCCAAGGCATATAACAACAGCCAAAGTTGATACATTAAATGTGGATGTTTAAGAACAAAGTTAATATGTGATGTTATTGTTTCTCATTTTAGTCCCTTTCTGCCAACCTTCTCCAGAGTTAAATAAATCTTCTTCATTGCTTATTGCCAAAAAGTGTCTATTTCTGATAGTTTAAATATTTTTTTGCCTAATTCTTTATTCTTATGTAAAGGTAGTAAATCACTATAGATTTTTATTTCTTCACTGCCAAGTGTAATACAATGTCACTATTCCCTTGGTTTCCACTGAGCCTGTCTTCTGGTTTCTATTTTCAGTTTATGATCCTTGTGTCTATATTTGGTAAAAGTCTGCTTATGTTTTTCAAATATGATGTAAGGCAATCTTTTAACAAAATGTTTCTGAGTGGAACCTAAAGCAATTTGAACTATTATAATTTTAGATACATGCTTCCCGAGAAGGTAATATAATGCTTTATTAAAGGATAGAGTTGCTATTTGATTTCAAATATTGTTAAATTTTTATGTATTTATTCTATAGTTAATGATATTCTCATCCTTTTCTTTGATACTAATGTTACTGTAGAAGCCTTCTGCCTCCTGACTCAGATTCCCCCTTTGTGTCTTCCTGACAGACACGTGACATTTCTTCTGCTGAGCTGCTGCCTGCTCTGCAACAACTGTGGATCTTCATCTGACCACTAGGGGGCTTTGGCTTTAGTCACATTTTAACGCTCAGGCAATTAATTAGCATGTAAGTTACACAAAGAGCTGATAGTCCTATTTAATCTATATTATAAAAATTATACCTCAAAAATTCTGAGTAGATGAGTGTAATCCACAAGCAGACATGATGAGTAAACACTAAGGATAATCAGGGATGATCTGAATTTTTTGCTAATATTTGGGTAAAGTCCCGCTCAAAGAAGCAGTGTTTTCTAATGGGCCTCTGTGGTGGCAGGACTGGAGGTGGTTTTATTCTCATTGAATTCCATAGGTGGGGCATATGACCAACAAGACTTAATTTAGAAAAGGAAAGCTCCTCACCTCTGCAGTTCAAGAAATCCCTCTGGGGATTAGAACGTGTGATTAAATTGCCTAGAAATCAGGTATTATATAAATAGTTTATTCATGGGTTATACAGAAAGTGAAATTTTAACCATTTCTCTTTGGGTAGGGGATGAAGCTCAAGGAGAACCACACAGTTTACTTCTTATGTTTTAGGACAAGTATTTGGAAGAGGAAGCATAGATGGAGGAGGACCCAGCGTTTGAGGCTGCAGAACCTGTTTGGAGATAACAGCCCCAACCTTTAACTAGATCAGCCAGGCCTTGCCTCAGGGACCAAGATGGGCAGAGATCAGAACCACCTCCCAGGGATCATTTGCTTCAGCCTCTGCTGTGGAGATCTGCTTCCCATGAGCTTACTGCATGGTTTATTTCTAATTAGCCTCCCAGCCATTTTTTGTGTCCTCAGTCCTGTATCAAAGGTCTCATTTTCCTCTACTCTCTCCTTATTTTACTCAAAACTTTTGCCTGGTGAATACACAACTTTCCTGACTAAATAGCTAAGTCCATCCTGAGTCTGATGGACATGTTTTTCATTCAGCATGTAGGAAATACATACTAATAATTTAACTGTAGTACAGTAATTAGAGATGTAAAGGTGAACAAGAAACAGTCCCTATCTCCGAGATGCTTCTAGTCACTCTCAGAACTGAAAAAAGTAACTAGACAATTATAATAGTATGTACAATACTTGGGTAAGCATGGTCATGTTGTAAGAGCACATTTGAGCAACTCTCCTCTTGTCACTGGGCTCCACCAAACAGCTGACGGCACAGAAACTTGCTTTGTTTCTATTTTCCAAAATCACTGTTATCAAGAGGACTGTATTTGACTGACCCAGATCATCATATTCCAGTACATCTCAGATGTCTTCCTCCATGACTCCTAGACCAGTGAATAAAGTGTATGCAACAGTCACATACTGTAGAAGCATCCTCGTTTGCAGAGTTCTTCTAGCTTTACTTACCCTTTCTCCTTGTCATGCTTGATTACATGGAGGATTGAAATTCCCTGGGAACAGCCAAATACTTTCTGAGACCTTGAAAAGATGTGATTGGAGTCAGACAGATGTGGAAGCAGGATGGAATAGTTAAGGGCAGACTCCAGAGAGGGGATCCACAGGCTTCTGCCGCTGAGATTCCCCAAATCTTAGCCCTATTTTCATCTCTTATGAGATTTGTTTGTTCATTATCTATAATTCTACAAGAAACTCATGTATTCTTCTAATAATTGTTTAAAGGCTCAAATATTCCATTTCTTGTGCTTGTAGCCCAAGAATGCTTATGATGTTTGTATACATATATGTGTGTGTGTGCATATATATATGTATAATCTAGAAAACACATTATCAGTGTTCAGAAAGTGTGCACCAATTCTGTTGTTATTAACTGCAAATGCTAGAGGGATGCATTTGACTCCTTACAACTTAACCTCTCAGGCAATAACAGCAGAACTGATATCCCTCTGGTTTCTAGGTCCAAAGGTCAGCTGAAGAGAGAGATGGTATCAGAGCATCTTCTAGAGTTTTCTCTGCTCATCTCTCTGGACAGAGGCTGCCTACTCAATTCAAGAGTAAAGGATCTTTGGGAGGAGAGAACCCATTCCTCATGTGCTGTCAATCCACTGTTTCTTAGCAAACCAGGACTCTCACTCTTACTTTCTAAAACTGATCTTGCTCTGCTGTTTGCCTTAGCTGGTCCAGGGACCATGCCCACACTGACTTCTTGCCAGTCCAGTCAAGCCTGCCCATTCTCTGATAAACTTGTTCTCCACTGTGTTTTCTGTTACATGGGTTGTTCCTATGAAATGTATGAAATCATGACTGTCTAGGTGGATTTTGACATTGTTCCCCTCCAACATGCCTCTTAAGTCACTCTTGTTCTACAACTTATTGCAAGTGGCACTCTCCTTTACCTAATCTAGACTACAGGAAACCACACCCTAACCACAGTACAGCACCTGGACTGCTGCTATTCAGGCATCTTAGCATTTTCATATAAACCATTAACCTGTATATTTTCTAACTGTCCAAATCATTTAGATTTGGCAAGTTTTCATTCTTCCTCCACCAAGAATCTTAACAATTTCACAACAGGTCATAGGGATTACACTGTGTGGTTTTGGAATTTATAGCATTTAAAAATACACCAGTGGTTGCTAAAAAAATTAATTTGAGGCCTTTTCTTGGTATGAAATTGTATGTGAAGACCCTCTACAGAAAATAAAAAACGAAAACCAAAAATCCCAGCATGGAGGTGGAGGCCAGGATGGTGGACTCGCTGTGGTTTCACTTATTTGGTGCTTCTGTTCTTCTCTGCTGCACCCTGTGAGCTTCCTCCAGCTGAACGCCCCAGGTTACTGGAGCACGGTTTGCAAACCACTGGTCTCAGCGTCACTCATTTAGCATTGAATCAGTTACTGGTTTTTTTTTTTTTTGACATTTCTATACTTCAACCACCTTATTATATTTTGCATGGTTATTTAATTTTCCAAGTACATGTTTTGACTTCTCCACTATACTATAATCTCCTCAAGAGTAGAAAGAGTGAGTACCTTGTCTTAGAGAGGAACTAAATCAAAATCCACGTAACTAACTCAGTGCTCAGCTTGTGAAAAGGGTGCTCTGTCAGTACTTACTGATTGACTGCTGATTCTGTCTGGTGTCTCACACTCAAGAGAGGAAACCATTCAGGAACCTGGACATCACTAGGTAGTAGTCTAATTAGCACGACCAGGAGGTAAATTGGGCTCTTTGTCTGTAGGGTCTAGATAATGACCCCATGCTGTTGGCACTTCCAGAAAGAATGCTGTTAGGTGCAGTGATTCAGAAAACTGTGTGTTATTTTAATTGATGATTATATTTACTTGGTATAACTGATTGATATGTTCATAAAAGACTCAGAGTACGGTTCCACCTATTTATTCCAGGTGTGACTTCCATGTGAGCAAAGTTTCAAAACACAAAAAGTTTCAAGTCCCTTCACAGAACATTCTTCAGTACCCAAGAAACCAGAAAAAAAGACAAGAAACCAAGCCTTTTTATCAAAGCTAGCAACGTGACTAATTATATTATGGAGAATAGGCAATATTATGTGCGACACTTCAATAGTCAGTTTGGGATGAGGTTTTTCCTTCTGTTCATTGGTGTTACCACTGATTAATAACCAGCATGACTGAGTAAAATATATTTGCATCCACAGTAGTTGGCTGACTCACATGGCTGGGTGTTGTTTATCCAACACATGCTATCTGATGATGGTTGTGTTTTTCAACATGCTTTATAATCAGAAACCACTTGTTTCTTTCAATGTGAACTAAATGCTTTACAAAGGAAGGATAAACTTACATTATATCTACTAGGGAAAGGGTTTTCTTTAATTGAAATCTGTTTTAAATCTTCGACTTCTTATTTAAATAAAATTAAAAATAACTTGAACAAGTCTTTTGAAAATATTTAGTAGTGAGTGATTATATAGTGACTTCTGGTTGCTTACAAATACTTTCACATATCCAAAACCCAGGTAGTACAAAGTACTGCTACCATTACAGAGGAATTACACTCCCCTGGCCTTTTGACAAAGATTTCTTGGCAGAATTTTTAAATCCAATTTTCACTACTAATAATATAAGGTGTGCTTATATTCTCATTTTCTGAAGAGTGTTTCCATGCTTGTGATCTAATTCCTCTTCATGAGTACCCTATACAGGAGAAATGAACAAAAATGGCTGCGATTCTTTTGTAACTGGAACAGCTACAAAACAAAGAAGTGGCTGACCTGCCACGGTTGCAAAAAGATTGGGTTGAAATGAAGGTTTCTGGTCTTTTAGCACAGTGCTCTATCCTCCAGTCATGGATGCCTAGTCTTGCTTTCCCACGGACATCACTCCTCCTATATGAGACACGCTTCCATGTATACTCATGGATTACGACATCAGTGATTTTCATGGTGTGTGTGTGTGTGTGTGTGTGTGTGTGTGTGTGAGAGAGAGAGAGAGAGAGATTTCAAAGGCATATATCAGCATTTTGTTGGGGTTACTGAGAATAGTTTTAAAATACGCCAAGAAATGCTCTCCAATTCCTTGAAAGGTATGGGTAGTATTAATGTATTTTCCATACTTTTTCTAAATCTTTTTTTCTATGCCTCCTATATCTTTCTCTGGGAGTCCAGAAATCTTTTGCTTCGGAATCTAAAATGCTTCCTCATTAGACTTACTCTTCATATAGTTATGTTGGCTGCTTCATTTATACAGCAATCTCTTTGCCATCTTTATCATTTTTGGTTTGGTTCAAAGCCACCCTGTTGTCTGATGAAACCCAACCCCTTTCTCCTGGCAGATTACATTTGACCTGGCTCCTGCTGTATATTTACCCACATCTTTGAAAGAGTACAACACAGTCCTATCCTGTCTTCTTCCCTTTTTGCTCACTCCTTGATTGCCAGCTCAGCCAACCAAGTATTTCCCATGTAGTAATGATTGCCAGGTAGACCAGTCTCCCTGAGGAGATAGTCTGAAGGTGGGGGGTGGTGGAGAGAATGGGACTCTATCTGTTGCTAGGAAAATAAAATGTTCTTTTGCTCATGATATGTCTTGGTGAGATATAGAGACTCTAAAGGAATATGAGTAGATCTAGAAAAGTGTAAGATGGTGTAAGCAGAGCTGTGGTATGGGATGGTCTGAGTCAGGGATGGTGGGCAATAGGGTGTCATATTCATTATTCTGCACTTTCTAACATCCAGAGGAAAAACCATTTCTAACTGTCAAAAAAAACATGATAGAATCATAAAAAATACATGTGATTATTTGTTTACTCAACAAATATTTGTTGAGGGCTTACTAAAGTGAATAGCACATACTGTGTGCTGACCGTGTGCCAGGAGGTATGTGGAAAGCTTTGCAGCCATTATTTTATTTCATCCTTACAAGAACATGTAAAATACTTCACCGATTTGAAGGTGAGGAAGTTGAGACTTTAAAAGGAAGGGTAAAATGTGTGAGGTTGCATAGCGTGTAAGTGGAGGCTGGATTTGAACACATGTTGACTGACCCCAGTGTTCCCATTTTAACCACCACACTCCATTACTAGGGACCATACACTGAGGATATTTCAGAAGGTAAAGCAGATGTCTGCCTTTGTGAGACTTCCCTGATGTTAGCCAGCACTCTTGGTTACTTCAGGAATGTTTCAGTGTTAGCATTGAAAGTCTCATATCCCGGTACATCTTTTAGTCCAGGCAAACCAAGACAGATGGTCACCAATGCCATTAGTGCACATCTGTATCTCCTTTGGGCATGAAGAAGCTTGTCACAACTACATCCAAAGGATCAGTGCCTCCCCTGCCGTGTTAATTCTCTAAAGCTTATACTGAAGGGGTTCCATGGTGTGGAGGAGCCCAAGACTCTTTGGAGTGTACTTCTCAGCTTTCCTAGCTGCCTATGAGGATGTAAACATAGCACAGAAATGTGACTCCAGGATAGAAAAGACTGAACATGGAGAGGAGTCAGGGCGAGGATTTTCCACCCTCTCCTAATTTTCCTCTCTCCCTTTCATGACATAGTACCCACTTCTTTCTCCTTCTGGATATTTCTTTTAGGGAAAATTTTCACTGCTTAGTAGTTGACTCTTTCTGGTGAGAAAGGTAAAGCCTTCTATAGCTACCTCAACATACTCAGCCCTGACCAGTGTGGCTCAGTTGGTTGGACATTGTCCCACAAAGCAAAAGGTAGCTGCTGGTTTGATTTCTAGTCAGGGTACACACGCAGATTGTGGATTGCAGGTTCAGTCCCCAAGCTGGCTAGGTACGGCAACTGATTGATATTTCTCCCTCACATTGATGTTTCTCTCCCTCTTTCCCTCCCTTCCCGTTTCTCTAAAAATAAATAAATAAAATATTTTTAAAAATACAGATACAAGTAT
The DNA here is from genome assembly GCA_004024845.1 of Tonatia bakeri. Taxonomy (NCBI): domain Eukaryota; kingdom Metazoa; phylum Chordata; class Mammalia; order Chiroptera; family Phyllostomidae; genus Tonatia; species Tonatia bakeri. The sequence continues at coordinate 173,168 of PVIA01001122.1, forward strand.
ATTAAAGGAGACTAACTCTGACATGATTAATTTCTACAAGGATATCCATTATTGCTGAGAAGCATAAAAAACCTCTACTCTTGCCTAGCAGCAATTCTGGTTGCCACTGATTAGAAACGCAGGTTTAAACTGATGGAAGCTTTGAATTTTACATCTGTTTCACATCTGGTCTTTTCCTTCCTATTATTCATCCATTCTAACTGTTCTTCATTTATAGTTTGAGGTCCTCCCTACCAGACTGTAGACTCCTCGAGGCTAGGGACCACACTGGTTTTATTTTTCAATGTTTTTCGTGATGTGTTCAGCACAGAGCATGACATAAGGTATGCATTCAATAAGTATGTCTTGAATGAATGAATAAATTCTGTATCAGATAAATCATAGCTTTTAATTTAAGTTCGACATTTTAGGCTTGCCATGTGAAAAAGCAACAAGGGAAAAACATACAAGGTCAAGTATGTGAGCCTAAGCTGTGACCTATAGTCTTTTCCAGTGTGTACAAAACAACTCACATTTATTGAGTGTGCATATATGCTAAATGTGTATATATATATAACACTATATATGTAAATACATATATGTATATAGTTACAAAACTAGGTGAGAATTGGATGAGTTTACACAGATGTGTTGTGTGTGTATATAGATATTTATAAACAAAGGCACAAAGAGATTAGATAACTTGCCAACTAATAAGTAATGTAATCTGAACTTATTACTGATCAAAGCATAAACTTGGGGAAACCTGGCTCCACTTTTTAACCACTATGGAGAGCTGTCCTGTCTATACACTTTGCAGCTGACTTCATGAATGTGGCCCAGCAATCTGACTCTGGGCTGTGTACCAGACCAAAATGGATGGATCAGTAGATACCCTCTTCTGTCGCCAAAAACTGTATAAATATGCTTATATAATCCAAATTGTTATTCTCTCATTAACAAGAAGTATATTTTTGGCTCACACAAAATGTATCTTGGCCCTCACATATTCCATACCCGCCTTTTAGGGAAGGAGTGTTTATACCACTATGCAAAGCCTTCAAAGACATAGACTAGTTGACTATTGCAGAAAAAGGAAAGGTAGGAACCATTCAAAGATGGGAAAGACAATGAAACTACTTATATGAGATTATTATAAAGGCCCCGTGATTAAGACTTTAATGTGAACTACATTAAATCTAAATACAAAATTGTGATGGAGAGATCAAATAACATATTAGTTAAAAGAGGCGCCAGGTGGTCATCCCTACTCAGTTCTTCTTCGAGCTTCTATGCGTTAGCGTTCCAGTTTTCTGTGGAGCTGATTACACCTTCTGGTCTTGGAATCATAGGTCCCCAATGACCTTGTGGTTGATGATGCCCTAGGTCCCTAACACCCTTGGTAGCAAATCACGAACTTACCTCTTCCAGCAGTCATAGAGAGCTATGCATTAAATGATGGATATATATATGTATTTATAGTTCTAGCCTATTAAAGGCCACAACAGAACTTTTAAAGACAGAATTGGAGAATTCTCTGTGATGAGTTTTACTCAATAGATGACAGTTTCATTGACTCCTCAAATCTTGGGGATACTGTGCTTTTTGTGGGGGGAACTAACAAAGGAATAAGAGCAACTATACCACATATTAAATATTATCCACTGTAATAACAACGTAAGTAGGATGTTGTACTTTATGTATTGGCAAAAGGGTCTTAAATAGGGCAACAAAGTGGGCAAGGCAAAAAAATGAGTAAAATATATTAGAATCAGTATAATTTGAAACTCCCCATAGGAAACACTAAAGATTTTGATTACTGATATTTAACTACCTTTTGAATATTTATGTTTGCAATGAGATTAAAGCATTCCATGATACTTTCCTTTTTCGGGTTAAATATTCATTAAAATGGTGGTGTAAAGAACAAAATGAAAATCAGTCAACCGAAACTTCCCCCAAGTCTTCAAAAATCTGTTCCATCTCATTCAGTACTAATTGCTGTAAACTTATAAATAGTTTAGAGGAAAAAAATTTTAAATAAACTGATTAATTTGGTGAATTGACTCTGCTTAATTGATTTTTCAGCAAAATGAACTTTGAAGATGAGCCTCATTCCCAGAGGTCTCCTTTTTCCAGCTGCCACCCAGAACATGTCTCCTCAAACGGGCATTGCATGGGAAGTACTAAAGTTGTCTGGTGTTGCCAACTGTGGAGAGGCCTAGGTGTCTTCCGATTTGCCGCGCTGACAGTTCTCTCCTGATGTGCCCTGTGAAGAGGGAAGGATGCGGGCTCTCTTTTTTACTAAACCTTCCACACGGCTTCCCAGTATGTCATTGTCTGTGCTTTAACCCTGAAATGCCCTCCCTCCTCTCCAAACCTTGCTTCATTTGTTAGAGTCTCTCTTAATCTAATCCTCAATTAATTTATTTATACCTCCTTCTTGTCCTAAGCCTATGACTGCATTCGCCCATTCTTACAAACTCATTTGTCAGCACTACATGTCCCCCTTACCGTGCTTCAAACTACTTTCTATCTTCTTTCTTTCCATATCTTAAAAATACATTCTAATGTTCAGTATTCTGATTAACTGCTTCTTATTAAATTCTCAACCAGTTGTATTTGGCTTCCAAAATTCCACTCCAGTCCACTGAAACTATTCCTAGATTATCAATGATTTCTTAATTTCCAAACACTGTGACCTTTTATTGGTCAACATCCCTAAAAGCATTTATGCAGCATTCAAATCTCCTTTCTTCCTTTAAGACCATTCTCTTACAGTTCTCTTGCCTTCAGTATGTCTGCCCCTTTTCAGTCTCTTTTGCTGAATTTTCTTCAAAATTTTCCTATTAGTGTAGAGCTTTATACAAATTTAAGTGGGATCATTGGCATTGATTTATTGATGCTTAAATTCAAATAAAGAACAGGAGGTTTGTTTTCTATATCAAGAGGACACACACATATACATACACAGTCAAGTAGAACAAGGAGGTCATCCAGAATTCTCCTCCTGGCCCCTGGTTACTTTGGTAGCACTAGGAAAGTAAGAAGAAGTAACTATGTGACAGTTTCAGAAACACCATGGGCGCTGGAATCAGGAAGGAAAGGGTAAGGAGAAGGCAAACTCTCGGTTTCCTGGATCCCATAGTATTATGGGCTGAATTATGTTTCCCTTCCCAAATTTGTATGTTGAAGTTCCAATCCCCAGTTCCTCAGAATGTAATGATATTTAGAGACATTACCTTTAAAGAGGTGATTAAGTTAAAATGAGGCTATTAGGGTGGGGCCCTAATCCAGTAGGATTGATATTCTTATAAAAAGGGGAAGAGACACTAGGGGTGTGTGTACCTAGGGGCAACCCTATGAAGAGGCAAGAGGATGGTCATCTTGAGCCAAAGAGAGAGGCCTCAGGAGAAACCATTTTTACTGACTCCTTGATTGTGGGTTTCCAGCCCCCAGAACTGTGAGAAAATAAATTTCTGTGTTTAAGTCACCCAGTCTGTGGTATTTTGTTGTAGCAGACCTAGTTAATTAATGCATGGAGGAAGTGGAACTCCTGGATAGTTGGTTTGACACCTTGAAGCTGAGAGGCTTATCAGTAAAAGGGACTGTACTGTAATAAAATATTTCTGCTTGGATTAAGAAAAATCCTTTCTCTTGAATACTCTTCTCCCAATCAGGAGGTTGGAATTTTCTATTTCTAGAAGAAGAGTGAAGTAACTCGCCTCAATATGCTATTTGCTTCTTTAGTTGGAGCCACTAGCTATGTGACATAAAGAGGATTCTTTGTGACAGTGATATAGCAACTTAAAACATTTGTCTCAGCAAAGAGTTAAAAAGCAAAGTGAAACAAAACAAAAAATGCTCGATGTTTGAAGAGCTCACGTCCCTTGCTCCAGAAATCTTTTTTTACAATTCAGACAAGTTTCTTGCATCAGGATTTGCACTAGCTTCAACAGAAGATATACTAAAATTGGAATAGGGCTTTAAATTGGTTTCATGACAAAGGCTATAAATTATACTTGGTGACTCAAATTATTCATGAGAGAGAGGAGATCTTGATTTATGCACTAGTTTTGTGTAAATTTCATTTTTGTAAAGTAAATCACTTTTCCCATTGACTCACATTACAATTTGAGATACACTTTATCTTCTTTTCTGAGTAATCTTCAATTGACAGCAGCTTTTTGCACTTCCATGCAAGCATTTAATGACCTAAATGCAAACACTTAAATGAAGCATAGCTATTTACAGAAATTGCAAGAGAACCATGTATTCGTCCAACACACACAACTAATACTGACTATTTGTCAAGGGCTGTAGATTCAAAGACATGGATCCCTTAGCTTCAAGATGCTTATTTTCTTTGGTAGATTGAAAAATTCTTTTGAGAAGCAAATGATCAGCCCCTAAATGCAGTACCTCATAATACGCATATAATGGTTGTTCTTAAAAATTGAATTATTTAACATTACAAAGAATTTGCCATTGTTTGCTCAAGTAAAATTGATGTCATATGTATTCACCAGTGTTTCCATGACCATGTTATTGTTTGGGAAAGACAGGGATTCTTAACCTAGAATTTTAAAAATATTTTAAAAATGTTTATGTGCTTTATAAGGTCTATGGAACCATGTAAAATAATATGCAAAATCAAATGTATATTATAATGGGGTTAATACCCTAAATTTATGAAGAACTTATAAAACTCAACTCCAAAGAAACAATCAATCCAATTAAAAAATGGGCAAAGGACCTGAATAGATACTTCTCCAAAGAGGACACACAAATGGCCAATAGACATATGAAAAGATGTTCAATGTCACTAATCATCAGGTAAATGCAAATTAAAACCATAATGAATTATCACCTCACACCTATCAGAATGGCTGTCATCAATAAATTAACAAACAACAAGTATTGGCGAGGATGTGGAGAAAAAAGAGCCCTCATGCTCTGTTGGTGGGAATGCAGACTGGTGCAGCCACTGTGGAAAGCAGTATGGAGATACCTCAAAAAGTTAAAAATGGAACTGCCTTGTGACCCAGCGATTCCACTTGTGATAATTTATCTGAAGAAACCTGAAACACTAATTCAAAAGAATGTATACACCCCTATATTCATTGAAGTGTTATTTATAATAGCAAGATTGTGAAGGAGCCCAAATGTCCATCAGTAGATGAGTGGAGCTGTGGTGTATTTACACAATGGAATACTACTTGGCCATAAAAAAGAAGAAAATCTTTATCCTTTGTGACAGCATAGATAGACCTGGAGAACATTATGCTAGTAAAATAAGTCAGTCAAAGACCATATGATTTCACTCACATGTGGAACCTAATGAACAAAATGGACTAACAAGCAAAATAGAGACAGACTCATGGATAGAGAGCTGGCTGACAGCTTGTTGGAGGTCTGGGGCTGGGTCAGGAGGGGGAGTGGAGGAATTGAACAAAAAAAAATAGAGAGAGAGAAAACTCATGGATGTGGACAACAGCTTGGTGATTGCCAGGGAGAAAGGGAGTGCGGGGAGGTGAAGGAGGGTATGGGGGGATGAATGGTGATGGAAGGAGACTTGACTTGGGATAGTGAACACACAATACAGTGTACAGATGATGTGCTGTAGAATTATGCACTTGAAACCTGTATAATTTTCTTAATCATTGTCATCCCAATAAATTTGACAAAAAGCAAAAGAAACAATAAAAACAAAATGTATATTTGTATATGTGATTTCTTCTGGGGAGAGAGTTCATTACTTTCATCATTTTCTTAAAAGGATCTATGATCTTAAAAGTGACTAGAATAAGAAGCAATGAGGGTATTGTCTCAGTCCAGTTTTCACAGACAGTATTCTCTTGAATCTAGCTTTGATGCAAGCAAGCAATTTTGAGGAAATAAACTACAGTTATCAGAGGGTTCCTTTCTGAACACAAAGCATTTATTGAGTGCCTAAGATGTTCATTGCATTATAATAGGACTTGCAGGGTCGATAGGCTATGTTGAGAGAGAGTTGAAGAAGCCATAGCTTAAAAAAAAATGACTATTTGCTTTGTGTGGGGATGGGTAAGGGTATCTTAGAGGAGTAAGATCAGGATGGACAGGTTCCATGAACAGCTAATAGCTCCATCAGGAACTATATAATATTTGTGCAGAAAAATCCCATTAAACATGGATGGCCAGTTATATAAGGGATTTTTTAAATATTGTGCTGGCCTGTAAGTAGTAAGTAAGTTATTGACTTGCAATGCTTTATTGCATGGAAAGCATTACTAACAGAGAGTATTTTCCATTTTCTATTCATGTTTTTTCCTCATTATTTCTGTTGGGCTAATATTATTTAGACACAATGAACACATTAATAGTACCCACCCTTGAATGCTCCTTAGAAAAACACAAAGTATTTATTGATTCTTTATGGTTTTTTTAACCTAATGAAAGCTAGTTAGAATCAACAACCTTAACAATAATGTGTTGTATTCTCCCTGCTGCTAAAAAAACAGCAGGAACACATTTTTTTTTAAGCAACAGAGTCATGCTGCAAGTTAGAAGTAAATGAGCACTTTCCAGCAATAAGATCTGCGGAATTACTGCATTTATATCCTTTCCTTAATCCCTATTATGAAGATCACACAATAAAGAATCTCGCCGTATAAGGAAGACTGTCGCTAACTTAAACACGATAACACAAAGCTGGATGCCATCTGTTCGAATAATGGTAGAACCTCTAATTTTACAATTGTTGGGAGCCCATCATTACTTTTCTATTTATTTAAAATATATATTCAAAAACCTAATGCTTCAAGCTTCATAATAAGGCTCTAGTGATATGTTCTATGAAAACATGTCACTCTTCTTTGTGCTTGTCAGGCAATGTCTTTCACAAGTGAACAAAGAAAACCTCTGATACTGAATCCAAGACATTAGGAATGTAAAGAAAACAGATTGACAAGAATATTGTATCAACTCTATTTATTGTGTCGGTACATAGATTAGGTACTTGGACTCCACTGCAGCAGTGGAGGGTTTGGATTTTAGAGAATTCGTTATTGTTGTCACATCTTGGTCTTGATTTTTCGGGAAGTGTGAGCACTTTCACCTCTGGCCCTTTTTAGGCAACGGGTTATCCCGAAGGCATGGCAGACAGAGAGGAGTCAGTTGTCTGAGAGAATGTAAAAAATGGAAAATATTTGTTGAGATCCGAGGGCCTTATCTTGTTGCCGAGTGTAGCTTCGGGCTGTGAAACCAGAGAAAGCTGATTTGTCAGTTCTCTGAAGGGAGACTGTCTCTAAAGGCTCAATTCTTCTTGGCTATTTGGTTTAGATATGTTTCAGTTATGAACACAGCTTGAGGGGTTGGAGACTGAAGTGAGTAGGAAGTTCCATTCTTCGGCAAACAAATTCAGATCCAGAAGGCAAGCACTTCAAGTGATTTGCTCACGTCTCACAGACCTTGGGAGTAGCAGAAGCTGGATTAGAATCCAGGCCCACAGGACTTTTAGTCCAATATTATTGCCTTTGTATTATGGTGCTGAATTAGGTTCCCAGACCAAATTCCAACATGGTGGTGTGCTTCTCCCCATACTAACAAACAATTCTCAGACACCTTGCAGGTGTCTGAAAATTCAACTCAATTTTGACGTTCTCTACTGGGAGATAGCATCAGGTTCCATAGATTAAATGTTTAGTTCTATAACATTTCCTTCTATCCCTCCCACTCCCCTTCATACTTCAGATGCCAGGTGCGAGCCCAGGCTTTGTGTGCTTCTGATGAACTGGCTACAGATCAGAGGTTCCAATGACCCCTTCCAATTCAGAATACCCATTGCAAGTCTAGGTTGCTACCTGTACTTCTGACTGGCTATGAATCAGAGGTTCTCAGAGCCCACTCCTCACGTTCCATTAATTTGCTAGAGCAGCTCACAGAACTCAGAGAAACATGTGACTTATTAGATCACTGGTTTATTGTAAAAGGATATAACTCAGGAACAGCCAGATGGAACAGATGCATAATCGGGCAAGTTATGTGGGAAGGGGCGTGGGGCTTCCGTGCCCTCTCCAGGTACGCCACTCTCCCAGCACCTCCACGCGTCCACCAACACTGAATCTCTACAAACTCTGTTCTTCTGGGGTCTTATGGAGGCTTCATTACATAGTCACGTTTGATTAAATCATTCACCTTTGGCAATTGATTCAACCTCAAGTCCCTCTCCCCTCCCTGGAGGTTGGGGGATGGAGGGAGATGGGTTAGGATTGAAAGTTCCAACCCTCTGATCATGGGGTTGGGTCTCCTGGAAACCTATCCTTATGTACTTCTGAAAGTCACTGCACTCACATAACACAAACATACTTTTTATTATTTTCAATACTTATAACAATTGTGGATGAATGACAAAATATATATTTCTTATAAATCATGGTATCTCAGGTGCCTGTCTTCAGATGTCATTCTATTTCTTCACTTCTGAGCAGATATAAACCATATCCTCAAAGATGCCCAGTCACAGGATTTTTCATAGCACATGTTTCAGGCTCTGTAACTGCAAGTTTGACCATTTGACCTTTACACCAACTCTCTCTTCCCCCTCTCCTCCATTTTTATTTTATTTTATTAATTTTTTAAAGCTTTTATTTATTTATTTTTAGAGAGGGGAAAAGAAAGGAAGAAAAATTATGAGAAACATCAATGTGTGGTTGCCTCCCGTGCACCCCCTACTGGGGATCTGGCCCACAACCCAGGCATGTGCCCTGACTGGGAATCAAATCTTTGACCCTTTGGTTCACATGCTGGTACTCAGTCCACTGAGCCATACCAGATAGGGAAGATATTTATTTTAAAATTCCTTTTCCACTTCACTTGTCTTGTCTATCCTTCCCAGGACAGTCAATAGAAAGGAGTAAAGTGATATGCAAGAAGAGCTTAAGCTACCAATTTTAATACCTTCATTTTCCTTTCCAAGTTCTGGGCTAAAGATTTCAGAAGTAATTAAAATACTCAGGTTCTCTCCCTCTTAGCTATAGAGGGGACTCCCCACAGCTTAGCTGGCTGGTCCAATTGCTGAAATTCTCTTTTTTTTTTTTGGTTTCTTCATCCCTAACGTAGAGATAATACTGTATGTCCCAGTAGAATGGCAAGGAATTGATTGATAATTGTCAACAATTTTTTTCTTGGTCATAATTCCCCTGTGTATTAGGTGTGAGTTACAGCTTAAGCATAACAACATCATCTGACAATGCCGGAAAGAAGTGTATTCTGCACAAAATGCATTTTCTTACTCTCTGAGAACTCACAAAGGCTGTTATCTTTCACAGCTCTGCTGGTTGTGCAGTTGAGCTTTCTAACCTGTCATCTGGGTGTTCTGATACACAGATGTCCCAAGAGTCAGCATGCTGGCAGAATAAGGGGAGCAGGGTCTGGGGGACATATGATGATCACTAGTATATAACCTTCCCATGTGCTGGTATAGTTTGGGTGCTGGGCAGTCCATCACCATCCCAAGCACAGCTGCCTCCCAGCCGGGAATATTCTTAACAGTTCTTAGCTGCAGATGTTGAGGTGGTGAAATATTACAATATACATGTGCATTTATTTTTCTAATATTCCTTGCTTCCCTGTTGCTGTATATGTCCTCCCTTCCACACTGAGCATTGGTTCCTGTTGCTCATTTGGCATTGCTGGCTTCATAAATATAAATTTTATGGTTTACTTCCTTGACTCTATCTTAAACGCTTCCCACTCTGTCAGTTTCCCATGCAGTTTTGAGCCGCAGCCAGTTTTCTTTAACAAGCTGTAAGTTTCTTCACAGTCTGTTAAAACCCGCTATTTCTTTAGTGCTGTCCTATAGACTCTTATCAATATTTCAAGTCTTGTGATCACCAAGTTGCCCAAGAATAGCATCTGCAGTTAAATTAACAAGGATAAAATTACAAGATCTATCAATCTTCATGCTTCATGATGTAAGGAGGTCATTAACTGAGGTCAGGAGAAACTTTCCCCTGACAGCGAGCTCCTTCAGAATTAGTGCATTATGGGAACATTTACAAATTAGTCTCATTATACTTAGGAGCCTCTGGTATGAACCCCTTGTCACAATCATGATTCTGGGAAGGCAATTAATAGGTTCTTGTGAATTCTCAGTAACCTCCAGCCTTATTTAAAAAGGAAATTTGGATGAATTTTTGCTATTTCATCCAAAAAGACTTTTCTTTCTTTCCCCCCTTCTCCATAGCTGTTAATCCAGTGGCCAAGGATTCATCCTGAATCGTGGGTCTTGCTGTAATTCTGTAAGTAATGTCAGTTAACGCAGGGTGACAGTGCTATTACTTGATGTATGTCTTGTGCCTTTTCACTCATTACTGCTCAGAGGCACGGGATGCTAGAGCTGGGTGAGACAACAGAACACTTCTGCTCCAGCATTTTCCAAAGCCTGTTCTATGAGCACCACTTCTGTGCAATGCTATAAGGTTCAACGTGGGGGGTGGGAAGATCTGTGGTCACATCTTTGGATCACACAACTTCTCAGAAAATTTGATTCCAACTTTGGTTGGATCAGTAGGTGATACAAATAATGATAGGGTGAGGTATTTATTCCCTTGCTTCCTCATTGCCAGTGTTGCCACAGGCTGTCTGCAACCCTCCTCTGAAGGCTACAGCTCCCTGTCAGTCTACTGCATACACCTACTCCCCATAGCTAATTGTTCTGGAATATAGTTTTGGGAAGTATGGGCTCTCTTGCCCACTCATGTCTAAGGGTGATGTCAGCACCCCACTATTGCTAGTTCTAAAATACTGCACTATGCCCCCTTTTTGGTTCCCTGAAACCCTGCCCATATTTTTTTCAACAACTCCTTTATCTAATTCTCTTTAAATTACTCAGTTTGAGAGTCCCTCCTCTTTCTTGCTGTGACACTGAAGGTGTAGTCATTGGCTTATCAATGCTGTTTTGGGATTAGATTGGCTTTTGCCCCGGCAAAGTGATGACATAGCTTTGCAGGATGCTGTGAGAACAAACAGAGTAGTTAAAAATCTCTTCGCCAGACTGCTGGAATGGAAACCAAGTAGAGGGACCTCTGAGCTCAGGCAGGACCAGTGACACTGGTAATTGGGAGTGGTAATTTTTGGTCAGCCTAACTCTGAACTAGTGACTACTCATTTTGGAAGCTCAGGTGATTATGTGCTAATGCTGAAGTTGGCAGGAGTAATTGGACCTACTTGCCTCTATAGCATCAAATTCTTGGATAGATTTTATATAAGAATTAGGATCTGAGGCAGAAACATACATGCATAGGCAGCACAAGAGTGTGGGGGTGTCACACTGGCTCCCTTCCAGTCCAGCCTCTGACTTCTGGATTGTTCTAAGTTGACTAGTTGCTTGGTGCCTGTCCAGGTAGCATGTGAGAGTTGATGCAGATTGTGGAAACAAGCAAGGAATAAAATAATTACAAACTATAATGAATGTTGTCAAAGATATAATCGAGGGACAAAATGAGAGAATGACAGAGAAGAGACCCTTTAGATGGGGTGCAGGCAAGGCCTCCTAAGTATGTGGCATTTAGCTTCAGAGGGAAATGACAAGAAGGTGCCAGCAGGGAAGAGTTCTTCAGGCAAAGGGAACATGCACAAAGGCACTGAGGCAGGCAAGAACTTTGGAGGGACTAGAGGACTGAGGCACTGGGAAACAACAGGCATCTGGAGCAAAGGCAGCAAATAGTGTGGCCTGGAAAGTCAGTGGTGAAGACTACAGCTGAACTGTCTGAGTTTGAATCCTGGATCCAGAATCAAAGTCTGTGACCTTGGCAAAGTCCCTTAACTTCTCTGTACTCAGTTTCCTCTTCTGTATAACAGGGAGAAAAACAGTATTTACTATTCTTAATATCAATTAAGATTATCAAGTAGATAGCTGTAAAGTCCTTAGACTCCGCACATAGTAAATCCTTTCATTAGTGCTGTTAATATGAGGTGGCATAGACAGAGGTAGATGGTAATAGAACATGCATAGCATTTCATACAGAGAAATAAGCCATAGCTAAGATACTAAAAAAAAAAATAGAACAGCTTTTTTCAAAGCACCTCATAAACTTATGCCTGATGATAAAATGTGTATAAGTTAATGATTTATTTTTAAAGACAAATGATGTCTTCTTATGGTCTTTTGAATTCATCATGGGCAAATAGGACCCTCTTTTATTCTCCACTGGCCGATAATCCACTCTGGTACATACAGATCATTTTTTCTCAAAGAGATTTGAAAGAACAGAAGTATGAGGTACTATTGATTATTTTAGCAAGTGTACCACGCCTGTCATTTTATCCCACTTTTATACCTCATCAGAATTTAAAACTATTTTTAGCTCCACCTGGGCATAATTATATGTGATCTAGAAGGGTCGTGGAAAGAGCAACGCTGGACAAGGTCTCAGGCACGCTGTAGCTCATATACCAGTAGAGTTCACTGCAAGCTTTTATAAAAGATCTTTATGAGTGAAACTTAATAGTATATTTTATTTTCTAATTTTCCCCATATTTTGAAGGGAAAAAAACCACACATCATTTTCATATATGTCTCTACTTTCAAAAGTAGCAAACAAGAATGTGAGGGAGACAGAAAGATAGAGAAAATGTACTGAAGTCGTGTGTTCAGAGAATCCACTGTAAAGAGATGGAGGAACCAGAAGTAATTTTTTGGTGAAACCTCCAAATGTGGCTGCACACCAGAAGTTTCCCAAAGCCTTTCATTTTTCTTGGTATGCTTTCTGCACACAGTCCTAAAGAAGTTATTCTTCTAACTGCAAAATGACCTCTTCGGGGTAGATTTCAGAATTGGTGTATATTCAGGCAGACTGCCTGGTCCCAATTCAGTACTTGGGATGCATAGTTTAAAATATTGCCTGTGACACTTTTTTTCAGTCTTGGCCAAGAGAACTCACTCTAAGAGCCTTGACCAATTGGAATAAATAGAGTTGAAACAATGCCTTTTAATGTCATGCATTTTGAAAGTGCTTGTTTAAAACAATAGATGTTAGAGATAGTCCACATTGTCAGGAATCAGTGACTGCATTTCTCAATAGTTTTTAGAAAAATGGGGCCAAAGTGTAAGATTAAACGAAATGTTAAATACTGAGCTCTGACATGCTTCTTGGGCTTTGCATGCAGACAGCCAGGATACAAGGCATCAGTTGGCTGGGTTCAGCAGAAGGGCTATAAAATTGTACTCTTTGATGTTTTCTAATCTTCTTATCTTACCTCTTTCCATGCCCATTTTATCTTGCTGTTGTTTTTCTGCTGCATTCAGTGTTCTGTGAGGTAGGAAATAAACCAAAGATCTTCCGAGGCAGTGAAAAGCATTTAAAGCATTTCCTAGGTTTACCTCACATTTCTAACCTCAGAAAAGAGGGGTAGTCTAAAGTTCACAGCTAGTTACTGAACTGAATTTTTTATTTTCCTCTAAGTGAATACGATGTCCTAGTGATTCACATTTTAGGTTTTTAAAAAGCATTATACTTTAGGGTAACTGATTCTTTTCGTTTGTTTGGGACTGAGGGGTTTCTCAGCTTGTGGGACTTCCAGTGCTGAAATAAGGAAAACCTGGACAGTTGGTTACCTCAGTAACGTCATGATTTTGTAGGATTTTCTTCCCATCTTCCTTTTCCCTCCTGGTCTTTCTCTGATCTCAGAGCTTCTGGGAAGTGGCTTTGCCTTAGTTCCATATGTTTCAGTATGTGGGAACTTCTAGCAGGTGTTGGATCTCTTTCCCACAGCCATTCAGTGCCTTACATGTTAGGTCAGTGGAATTTGAGATCGTTACAATAAGCACTTCTCACAGCAATTTCACATTTCCCATATCCTTTGAAATCCCTTCATAGGCACCAAAGGCAGGTGTTAGCCCTGCTTGAACAATAAGAAAACAGAAAATCATAGAGATTGCTGGTAACTTCCTGGGAAGTTACATATCACTAGACTTAACCCCAGGTCTGACATTAAAGGCAGTGATCCTTTACGTTCACAGTGCTTAGTCTCAGAGGTTTTGTTGTCATTGTCACAGACAGATGGAGGATAGTCTTAGGATAAGAGTCAGAGCTATTTCTGGGGCTAGTAAATGATAGTGGAAAAGAACGTTAGTCTGGAAATCATGAGACTCGGGCATATTCCCAGGCTCTGGCCTTTTAAGCGTTGCCATCGGACAAGTTCTCATACATCTGTGCCTCGTTTCCTTCACAGTATGATGATGAGGTTGGACTAGGCGAATTCTAAGAATCCTTCTAGTTCTAATTCACATTCTATTTCCTCTTTGCTGCCTGTTGTCCCCATTTGGAACTCCTTGAAAATCATCTGAAGGTATTTTACTTGGATATAAAGTTGGGGGATGATGGGAAACCCATAGAAGGCTTGCAGTCGTACTGGCAGGGTTAATGGTCTAAGTTAGGTCTTTTGAGCACCTCCAGCGTGTCCCAGATCTCCACCTTTCTGGGGATAAGTTGGTGAGGAGGTTTTCACTAAGTAATCTCTCAGTCATACCTCTCAGCATGGGGCCAATTATGTTGAGGTATTAGAAGGAAAGGGAAGCAAAGAAGGTCAACATAAAAGCCAAAAGCTACTGCCTTCAGAACGAAGTGGAAGGTCCATGTCCTTTGGTATCACGGGTTGGAAACTGCAAATTGGGGCTAGATATCCCACCTATAATAAAGGTCTAAATTCTAAGTGAACTGGGATTATATATGCTTCTTAAAGCTAAAACAGATCTACACTGAGAAGCAAATGATTCTTTCAACACACTCCCAGTAATCTCTGTTACTCTCTGAGAAAAGTTTATACTAAGGAACTATTGGTATACAGCAGGACACAGTACTGTATCTTTAGTGTACTTTGTAAGTATGGGTTTCTACATCTGTGCACAGGAGCTAAGATAATGCCTAAGCGTTTTCTAAAGGGGAGTTTGCAGAGCTCCAGAAAGGGGGAATTGAGACAGTTGCCCTTTGACCTCCTCCTTCCTGAGGCATCTGTGAAAGGAGGCAGGGTAGTCATTCAGGGAAGGAGACTCTGAGGCTTCCTTGAAGCTTACATACAGTCACCCCAATTCAGCCCCCATGATGAAAACACAGGTGTTGTGGTGGGAAAGTGGGGCCCCTTTCCACAGAGTCTTCTATGATTGCTCTTGGTGTTCATTTTAGTGGACTTCTGACCACCCCTCCAAATCTACCACAATTACATAAAATACCTGTTACTCCCTCCCAAACCCCAAACCCAATTTAGTGCTTGCAGAAAAGTTTGGAATACTTACTGAAAGCCATTTATGGGTGACTGATAGATTATGATTTAGACTTTCAAAGAAATAAGAAAAGTGCATTAGTAGATGGACAGAAGTTTGTGTCAGGCATCTCGGATGGCGTGGGTGTCTTGGGTCCTGAACAAGTTCGTACACTTCCTTAGCAGTCTGCTCATTGGGAAAACTCACGTAATTAGACAAGAGAGGAAACATCCCATCTCTTATTCAGAACTCATTTGAATTTTGTTGTTTACTGCTATAGCGAGTCCAAATTCTCTATTTTTCAGAAGCAGAACCAGTACTAACAAGGGAATACTGTTTGTGTTTCATCAACACATAGATATAAAAATGTTTGAGATTATATCTCCATGCCCTTCCCTGTCCACCTTCACTCCCAGAATTCCATGGTTCACAAACCTCTCCTCTAATTGCTCAGGCTGAGATTCTTGATAAGCAGTGAGCCATTTCCTAGGAGCCAGACTTATCAGTTTGCACCCCAGCCTTGAGGGGGATGCCAGTGGAGACTTTCAAACTGTGTGTTCTGTTTTCGGAAAAGGAGCTAAAGTCCAAAGCCTGAAGCTACTGCTATCTGAAGGTATGAAGACATTCCCTTTGGCATATCAGCTAAACCAGTAGTTCTACTTTCAGAAGCTGCTTCAGTTCATCATTGTACTACAGCTCATAAAATGAGTTATTTTCTAATTCACAAAGGGTTTAGTGACTTAAGAATGGTTCCCAGTTTTGCCACTGCCCCATGATATCTGCTGGAGAATAGATTTGGTTGGGATGGGGCGAGCAGATTCTAGTTCACAGAAACATATCAGGTACATTGCAGAATAAAGGATAAATTATCATCTTCATTTAACCCATGGATGCCCAAGGACCTTAGAAGTCTCAGACTTCCCATGCCTCATATTCTCTACAAGAGTGCAATGTGGCCTCTTCTGAAGTGTAGTCACACCTAGAATTGTACTGCATTCATTGACTAAGGGGCTACAGTAAGCTTTTGGGGTAGATACTTGCTCCAGGTCCTCTAACCCTCACAACAAATCTAAGAGCAGGTACTTTTATGCCCTTTTTACATAACAAGAAACTGAGACTTGGAGTGTCAAGGTTGTACAGTTGAAGATCATACAGCCTTTAAGTAGTGAAGAAGAGACCATTTAAACCCAGATCTCTTTGCCTCCCAGATCTGCGGTGTTCAGTTGTCTCTCTAAGGTCATTTGAACCACAAATAAAAATGCTTGCTAAGCATCTAACAAATGTAATGAATAAGATGAAAGTTCAATAACTAAGAGGAAGGGAGGAAGGGGAAAGGGATTAAGAATTTCTTTCTCTAATTGTACAATATCTAGTAACTGTGCTACCTGAGAATTAACTTGTGTTCCCAATTTGTCAAATACTTGATGGTGATGATTGCATTTCTCTGAACTTGCTCCTCCTGTGAGCCACTGAGCAATAAAGGGCAGCTAGAAAGTAGTGGCAAAGCCATCATGCCTCTACTTGGAAATCTGTTTTGCTGACCCTCCTTGCTTTGGGTGCAGATGATAGACAACACCCCAGTGGATGAGCCTGGATATGAGGTGTGAGGATGGGAGCTTCCATCCCCACTCTCTCGTACACATCAGACATCCTTGGGCAGGTCCCTTACACCCTCTGAGCTTAGTTTCTTCATCTGTATCATGGACATTACATCACAATGTTATATACATATATATATAGAGAGAGAGTCTTTTAATCTAGAGATTAAATAGAGTAATGCATTTGACAGTTGGTAAAACAATGCTTGGTGCCCGGTAAATCCATTATGGAACCTAAATAATACTGGTAAATGTGTTATAAATGTTAGTATTTCAATGTTCAGTAAAAACAAACATTCCAAGCCTGCTCTCATTTTGGAGTTTTGGGGCTTGCTCTTCCCTCCTCCCACGCTATTCTCATATCTGTCTCAAGTTGCCATGTCTCATCATTCAGGTCTCAGCTTAAATGTCACCTTGCTTTAAAGATCTTCCCTGTCCACCCTATCTAATGAGAAATATTCTGGCAGTTTTTGATTTTACTGTCTTCATAGCACTGTTATCTAAAATTAATTTTGTACTTGCTCTTTATTCTTTCTGGCCTCCATTAGAGTGCCAGTTCCTTAACAATGGGGACTTGTCTGTTTTGCTTGTGGTTAGCGCCCAAGACCAGACCAGTCAGTGATCTCCCACAGCAGTGGAACACAAGCCACATACACAGCCTAAAGCTTTTTTGTAGCCACATTAAAAAGCAATGAATAAAAATAATTCTGATAATTTTATTTAACCCAATGTATTTCAGATATTATATATACACATTATCAATATAAAATTATTAAGATATTTTGCCTTTTTTTCATTCTGGATCCTGATAATCTGCTGTGTATTTGACACTTAATGCTCATGCAAAGCCCTCAATAGTCACAGGTGCCTTGTGGCCGCAACACTGGACACTACAGGCCTGGAGAATTAGCATGCCATGTATTCAACATTTGCTGAAGCCTATGTGTGGTTTCTCATCTTTGTGTGAATTGCTCCAAGCCCTTTGTTTTTAAATTATAGAACTTCAGAACTAGAATGTTAAAGACTGCTTATGTACTTCCTCCAATCATATATGAGGAAACTTTGACCCCTAGTGGGGCAGTGTTGGTGTCTTACTGAAGATGAGACACCTTCTTATAAGAAGGTGGCAAAGCCATGCCTCCAACTCATATTCTCTTATTCAAAAGTGAGCACTCATTTCACTAACTTTAGTTGAGTTCTGGTAACCCACTACCATCGGACCAGCCGTGAGCACTCATTTCAAATGTGCAGATCTAGAGATTTAAAAAACACTCTGTGTAATATATACCACTTACTTTTTTTCTGAACATGTCAAATGATTATATACAATACTCCTTGACATAAATGGGTGTAATTCCCAGAGTTTGACATCAAACAAGTGATCAGATTTTTTAGCTGCCATTTTTACGAGATGTATTTATTCATACCTTGTTTAATTAAATCATTTAACCTAAATCACTCTTAAAACTTTTTAAGAACTTCAGCTTTAGCTTAAAATGCAAAATTATTCATTTTCTTTCCTGGATTTTACATTCCAAGATGTTAAAATTTCAAATGTCACTCACACACCTGCAGAGCACGTGGCTGCCTTATTCACATTCCTTTCTTGAGTTACTGGGAAGAAGGTGAGCAGCTGCTTCTGAGACAGCGTAATATTGATTAACGGTGTCTACAGGAAATCAGCTCAAGACAATTAATTTTTACAGCACCAGTCCTGTACTTTCAAGCGTTCTATTAAAATTATGCATTGTTAATTGATACTGCTGGGAATTAGGAGCAAAGACCAGTTTGCCAGAAAAAGAAAGCAGGACACAACTTTGTTGCATATTCATATTGAGTTTCTACTGAATAATCCAGTGGGGAGAGGAAATCAGAGCTGAGATCTATCAGACCCGATAGAGATGAAAAATTATTGTCTCTTTCCTTTTATTTCTAAGTCATGAACATTAGGGATTGTGTTCTAAGATAATGAGTTGTCACTTCTGCCAACTGCAACATGGTGCATACTTTGTCAGTCTTCCACTTTAGAACCTCTAGGGGCAAATAATACTGAGTCCCTGTGCTGCGTTATGTTCACTGATTTAATTCTCTTTCGGTACCTATTTGTATCTCTAGAGCACCGAGAAACGTGGCATCACTGCCATCTTCCCTGTGCACTGTTTGGGGAATGAGAGTGAAGGGCGACTTCCACAGCCGCTGCGCACATCTCCGAGGCCTAACCTACACATTACAAAACGATCAGATTGAATGTGGGTCCTAGGAATGCAAGTTTTGTTGGCTTAGAGAAAAATTCTTATTCTTTTTTAAAGTATTTATTTATTTATTTATTATTTATAACTTCATTTTTCAATTGCAGTTTACATTCAATATTATTTTGGATTATTTTCAGGTATGTTTATTTATAGCATAATGTTTATTTACAGCATAATGGCAATTTACATACTTTACAAAGTCTCCATTCCCTCACCCCACCCCCCCAGCTCATACATTTCCAGTACCCACCTGTTAAAGTCTTTCTTTAAATAGCTCTAGCAAACCAGGAAAAAATCTCTGTCTTAAAATTCATGGAAGTGGATTAAAGTTCTGGATGTTTTTGCTGAGCTAAAAATGTTTTTATTTTGAGTTGGGCATTTTAGTTGCTTTAGATTTCAAGCTTTGCTTTTACATTTGAAAACAAGTACTTCTCATTATTCATCTATTCTTCATTTGAAACAAGACCTTTCATCTCAGTAGGATTGGAAATAGGGGCTGAAGATGGATGAGAAATGTAACTGGACAGGAATCAGCTTCAGATACCCCACAATTTAGAGAGTGTTCATTCAGAGGCTATTCAGGGTGCAGTTAAAGCTCCAGGCCATGGAGTGTTGTGCACAGGGACCCCTCTGCACCCCTAAACCCCTTGCTAGTTGTGTGGTCTTGGCCAAGCTCAGTTTCTTCATTTGTAAAATCGGGATCATTGTGGCTCCTATCTTAAGTGGTTGTAGGGTGGTTTACTGAGAAAATACATGTAAGACTTCTGGTATGTTTAAAATATCCATAAACATTAATGACTATCATCTTTATTGCAATTCTCTTTGAGTGAAATTATTTTGATCCCAGAGTAAAAGCAACAGATGTTTGTGCACTGAAGAAACTGTGTATTTTGATGTATTACAAGGCAACACAAATCTTTTGCCATTTTTAAATTTTCTTAATTTAATTTACTTTTAGTACTCTTATATATCGAGTTTTGAATGTGCACAATATTTGCAAATAATAAAGCCATACTTTAAAGTAATTCAAAATGTGGGCTTCCACTGACTTCTTGATTTTCCCATCCCAACATTACTGAGATTTTGAAGAAACTGTGTTGTGATTCCATGTCATCCCAGAATGACAGCCCTAATATAATTGCAATCTTAGGGTCAAGGCAGAAAGTCACAAATTTGTTGTTGTCTGCAGGCTCAGTCTAAGATTCCATCTTCACAATGCCATGACAACCAGTTAGAAAGAGACAAATTTAGTTAATCAGGCAGTTGTTTTAGCTACATGAAACCAAACAACTGGTTTCAATCTTATTTTCTTCTGCTTCATTGCGTTGATGAGATTCAACCCATAGCTTTGACATCATGTGTGTGACCTAAATCACATTCTTGTACATTCTGGAATTGGCTTTAATTGAGTATTTAATGGAGTATTTGCTTTATTTGAAAGACCTT
This sequence comes from Tonatia bakeri, assembly GCA_004024845.1. Taxonomy (NCBI): domain Eukaryota; kingdom Metazoa; phylum Chordata; class Mammalia; order Chiroptera; family Phyllostomidae; genus Tonatia; species Tonatia bakeri. Next base: position 193,687 of record PVIA01001122.1, read on the forward strand.
TCTTTGCTCAAGTGTATGTGAGGAGAATTGTAATCTCGTGATTATGTGTGCTAGGAGGGGGTCTGCTTCTTTCATGCGGGAGGGTTGAAGTATTACTCCTGCGGTTGGGTGGGGGTCGGTGATTTTAGGTCAGGTTCCCCCGGATTACTTTTGTGATGATGAGAGCCTGCTTTGATGATGGCTGCTTGTGCACATCTACTTCTTGTTTTGAGTTCTACCCAGATTTACCCATGACTACTTGCTATGTACTGTGTTAGGTAGGAATGAGCATTCTGAAGTTTGATAGACTATGCTGAGTCTGAGAGGAGAAACTCTTAGAAAGACACTTCATTTTCATAAACTCTGGTTTTCTCACCAGTAGAGTAGTGTTTGGTTAGAAGAAAATGAAGGAATTCAGTGGTTATTTTTATTTTTTCTGTGCTCATACCAATAGCCTCAGCATGTGGAACAAACACATAAATTTTATTTTCCTTTAAAAAAATTCTTCTGTTCAAAGTGAAATGGAAGCTGCTTAACAATGTCTAGCACATAATTTCCAGGTAAAGAATGCTCATCTACCCTTTCTTGTGCTAGATGTTTGAGTTCCAAGAATTCCACATGGACCTTCTAATCTCTGTGAAAGAATGAGTCAGGAATGCGCCTGGAGATGGGCTTGGGAATGACTCTGCAGTTTTCTCTCCCAGCAACTCCAGGACTTGGTGGCAATGACAAATAGCAAGTCAAAGCAGTTTTCAAAGGCTTCTTTAAAACAAGCCAAACAGTTCCTGTTTGATTTGGCCATTTACTGTCATTCTTGCATGAAAAGAAAGAAATGTTTGGCAAGAACGGATTTCAGAATGCTGCCAAAAGGGAGATTCCAAGGGGCAGTGTGTCACTAGGCAGTCATTCAGTCCACCAGGGAAACATCATTTAAACTCTGCTTGAATAGTGCCATTTCTCTGCAAATGGTATTGCTGATAACAGCTGTTTACAGTCACACATGGGTTACAGGTGCATTCACAGCCTTAGCATTATTTTAACTTTCTGTTTTAAAATAATTTCAGACTTACAGAAAAGTTACAAAAACAGCACAGATAGTGATCATTACCCTTCCCACACAACATTGTGTATTACCACGGAGGACTGCATTCTTATTAATTCCATACTTATTATGAAACTTGCAATATTATTGGTAATAATATTCTTCATTCTTTTCAAAATCCTGTGAGTAGGTAATGGGAACAGTCCACTCAGGTGCAGGCAGAAGCCAGTGCATTGTCTGTAGAGAGTTTAACACAAAATCAAACTGACTAAAAGTCAATCTGTTTGTTATAAAGTACCACGTGCCAGTGATTGTGGAGAATATCAACGGCAAAAGATTCCTTTCTGTAGAGGACTGCCTTGCAAATTCATCACCTCCTTGTTTTTCTTCCCAGTTTTATTGAGCTAATATCTCAATAAACATTGTGTATCTCATTAAACATTATGTAAGTTTAAAGTGTACAATGTGTTGATTTTGATATAGTTATATATTTCAACACGGTTATCACCTTAGGGTTAGTTAACACCTCTTTCACATCACATAATTACCATTTCTTTTTTTTGTGATGAGAACATTTGAGATCTACTCTTTTTGTAACTTTCAAGTGTATCATACATTATTATTAAGTGTGATCACAATGCTATGCATTAGATTCCGGAACTTAGTTACATTATAACCGAAAGTTTGTGCCCATCGACCAACATCTCCCCATCTTCCCCACTCCCAATCCCTAGTAACCACCATTCTAACTCTGTTTCTTTGAGTTAGGCTGTTTTAGAGTCCACATATAAATAATGTCATATGGTATTTGTTTGCTCTGTTTGATTTACTTCGCTTAACCTCTGACCTCAAGTTCCACTTCAGTTGTTGCAAATGTCAAGGTTTCATGTTTTTCTCATGGCTGAATAACGTTCCATTGTATGTATCTATATTTGTATGTAAAGGAGATGTATCTCACTTTTCCTTTAACTGGACACTTAGGTTGTTTCTGCATCTTGTGAATAATGCTGCAATAAACATAGAATGCAGGTATCTCTTTGATATCCTGTTTCCATTTCTTCTGCATATATACTGAGAAGTAGGATTGTGGGATCATATGGTAGTTCTGTTTTTAATTTTTTAGAAGAAAACTCCATGCTGTTCTCCACAGTGGTTGTACCAAATTACATTCCCCCCAGTAGTGCACAAGGGTTCCCTTTGCTCCACATCCTCACCACAACTTATTATCTCTTTTCTTTTTGGTGACAGCCATTCTGACAGGTGTGAGGAGATATTTCACTGTGGTTTTGATTTGTATTTCCCTGAGGATTAGTAATGTTGAGTATTTTTCCATGTACCTGTTGGCTGTTAGTATGTCTTCTTTGGAAAAATGTCTATTCTCCTTATCAGATTTTGGATATTAACCTTTTATATATGCTTTTCAAATATTTTTGCCCATTCCATAGGTTGCATTTTTATTTTTATTGATTTATATTTTGCTGTGCAGAAGCTTTTTAGTTATATGGTACCACATATTTATTTTTGCCTTTTAGCTTGTGTTTTTGGTGTCACATTAAAAAAAAGTAATTGACAAGACCAATGTCAAGGAGGTATCCCCCTGTTTTCTTTTAGGAGTTTTACAGGTCTTATGTTCAAATCTTTAATGCATTTTGAGTTCATTTTTAGTTTTAGTAGAGTAGGATGAGGGATCAGATTCATTTTTCTTCATGTAGTAATCCATTTTCCCAACACCTTTTGTTGAAGAGACTACACTGACATCCTTCCACACTGAGTAATCTTGGCTCCCCTGTCAAATCAGTTGACCAAATATTCAGAGGGCATAACTATTTTGATTACTATAGCTTTGTATTATAGTTTAAAATCAGGAAGTGTAATGCCTTCAACTTTGTTCTTCTTTTTCAGGATTGCTTTGGCTATTTAGGGTCTTTTGTAGTTCCATATAATTTTAGGATTATTTGTTCTAGGTCTGTGAAAAATGCCATTGGTACATTGATAGGGATTGCATTGAATCTATAGATTGCTTTGGCTATTTAGGGTCTTTTGTAGTTCCATGTAATTTTAGGATTATTTGTTCTAGGTCTGTGAAAAATGCCATTGGTACATTGATAGGGATTGCATTGAATCTATAGATTGCTTTGGGTAGTATGAACATTTTAATGATGTTAAATCTTTTTATCCATGAATACAGGATATGCTTCCATTTGTTCATGTCTTCTTAAATTTATTCAATGTCTTATAATTTTCTGAGCACAGGTCTTTTACTTCTTTGGTTAAATTTGTTCCTATGTATTTTATTTATTTATTTTTGATGCAATTGTAAATGAGATTGTTTTCTTAGTTTCCTTTTCAGATAATTTATTATAGGTGTACAAAAATGCAGTTGACTTCTGAATATTATTGTGTATCCTGCTACTTTACTAAATTCATTGATCATTTAATAGTTTTTGTGGCATCTTTAAGTTTCTCTATATGTAGTGTCATGTCATCTGTAAATAATGAGAGTTTTACTTCCTTTCCAATAGGTATGCCTTTTATTTTTTCTTTTTGTCTGATTACTGTAGATTTTTTCTTTTTGTCTGATTACCTCCACTACCGTGCTGAGTAAGAGTGGTGAATGTAGAGGTCCCTGTCTTGTTCCTGATCTTAAGGGGAAGAGTATTAGTTTTTTTATGTTGAGTATGATGTTACCTATGGGTTTCTCATGTATGGCCTTCATTATGTTGAGGAATGTTCTTTCTATTCCTACTTTGCTGAGAGTTTTTATCATAAATATGTCCTGGATTTTGTTAAATGCTTTTCTGCATCTATTGACATGATTATATGATTTATATCCTTCATTTCATTTATGTGGTATAACATCTTAATTGATTTATGGGTATTGAACCAACCTTATGTTCCAGGAAAAATCCCACCTGATCATGGTGTATATTTTTGATATATTGTTGAATTTGGTTTGCTAATATTTTGTTGAGAATTTTTGCATCTATGTTCATTAGGGATGTTGACCTATAATTTTATTTATTTTTAGTGTCTTTATCTGGTTTTAGAACTAGGATAAATGCCAGCTTCATGAAATGAGCTTGGGAGTCTTTTGTCTTCTTCAATTTTTTGGAATAGTTTGAGAAAGACAGGCATTAGTTCTTTTATTATTTGGTAAAATTCATCTGTGAAATCATTAGTTTCCAGAATTTTGTTTGCTAGGAAATTTTGATTACTGCTTCCATTTTATTAGTTGTAATTGCTTCGGTCAGATTTTCTCCTTCTACCTGAATCAGTCTTGGAAGATAGTATGCTTCTAGAAACTTATAGATTTTTTCCTGATTGTCCAATTTGTTGGCATATAATTGACCCTAATATTTTCTTATAATTGTTTGTATTTCTATGGTGTCAGTTGTTACTTCTCTTTCATTTCTGATTTTGTTAATTTGGGTCCTCTGTTTTTTTTCTTGATGAGCCTGGTTAAAGGTTTATCAATCTTGTTTATCTTTTAAAAAACCCTCAGCTTTTAGTTTTATTGATCTTTGGTATTTTTTAACACTCTGGCTTGTTTATTTCCACTCAGATCTTTATTATTTCCTTCCTTCTACTTACTTGGGCTTTGTTTGTTGTTATTTTTCTGGTCACTTTAGGCTTAAGATTAGATTGTTTATTTGAGTTTTTTAAATTTGTTGAGATAGGCCTATTTGCTATGAATTTCCCACTTATGATTGCTTTTGTTGTGTACAATAAATTTTGGGTTGGTTTTTTTTTTTCATTTTCATTTGTCTCAAGGTATATTTTGATCCTTTTCTAATCTCATTGTGAGCCCATTCATTGCTTAGCAACGTGTTATATAGCCTGTATGTATTTGAGTGTTTTTCAGTTAGTTTCTATAATTGATTTCTAATTTCATACTATTGAGGTCAGAGAAGATGCTTGATGTGTTTTAATCTTTTTACATTTATGAAGACTTGTTTTGTGGCCTAACATGTAGCTCACCTTGGAAAATGTTCTATGGGTACTTGAAAAGAATGTATACTCTGCTGGTTTGGGGTGAAACACTCTAAAAATATTAATTTAATCCATCTTGTCTAATGTGTCATTGAAGGCCACCATTTCCATGTTGATTTTCTGTCTGGATGATACATCCATTGATGTCAATTGGGTGTTAAAGTTCCCTACTATTACTGTACTATTGTTGAACTCTCCCTTTATGTCTGTCAATATTTGCTTTATGAATTTAGATGTTCCTACATTGGGTATATACATGTTTACAAGGGTTATATCCTTTGGTTGGATTGATTCCTTTATCATTATACAGTGTTCTTCTTTGTCTCTTGCTATAGCCTTTTCTTTAAAGTCTATTTTGTCTGATTTTTTTTGTTTCTGTTTGCATGAAATATGTTTTTCATCCCTTTACTTGCATTCGTATGAGTCTTTGGCTCTGAAATGTGTCTCTCCTTGATAGAGTATGTATAGGTCTTGTTCTCTTATCAATTCAGTCACCCTCTATCTTTTGATTGGAATATCTAATCCATTTACATTTAAAGTGATTAATGTTGGTGTATAATTACTATCATTTTGTTATTCATATTTATATTTAGTTCTTCTTCTTAAAAGAGTCCCTTTAACATTCCCTGTAATACAGATGGTGGTGAAGAACTACTTTAACTTTTTCTTGTCTGGGGAGCTCTTTATCTGTCCTTCAATTCTAATTAATAGCCTTGCTTTTAGATAATCTTGACTGTAGATTCTTCTTTTTATTCACTTTTGAGTATTTTGTGCCAATCCCTTCTGGCCTGCAAAGTCTCTATTGAGGAATTCCATGATACTATTATTGTGAGACCCCCCAGTAGGTAATTGTTTTTCCATTGCTGCTTTTAAGATTCTTTCTTTGTCTTTAACTTTTGGCATTTTAGTTATGGTGTGCACTGGTGTGGGGCTTGTTGGGTTCATCTTGTTTGGCCCTCTTTGCTTTTTCTGGACTTGCATGTCTATTTTCTTCACCAATTAAAGGGAATTTTTAGTCATCATTTCATCAAACAGATTTTCAATTTCTTGTTCTCTTTCTTCTTTTTCTGGTATTCCTATGAGGTGGATGTTGACATGCTTGATGTTGTCCCAGAGGTACCTTAAACTATCCTCATTTTTTTTATTCTTTATTTTTCTTTTACTGTTCTGATTGTTTTTTTTTTTTGAACATTGTCTTCCAAAATCACTGACCTAATCTTCTGCTTCATATAATTTGATATTGAGTCCTTCTAATGTATTCTTCACTTCTGATAGTATATTCTCATTTCTTTTTTTTATCGTTGTTCTATTACAATTGTCCCAATTTTTCCCCATTCTTTTCCCCTGCCCTGCCTACCCCTTGCTTCCACAGTCAATCCCTACCCTGTTGTTCATGTCCGGGGGTCATTTATACCTGTTCTTTAACTGGGGGCTTCCCCTGTACTCCCACTTCCCCTCTTGTTACTGTCAGTTTGTTCCTTGTTTCCATGCCTCTGGTTCTATTTTGCTTGTTTGTTTGTTTTGTTCATTACGTTCTTGTTATAGCTGAGATCATACAGTGTATGTCTTTATCCACTAGGATTATTTCACTTAGCATAATACTCTCCAATTCCATCCATGCTATCATGAAGAGTAGGAGTTCCTTCTTTCTTTCTGCTGCAAAGTATTCCATTGTGTAAATGTACCACAGTTCATTGATCCATTTATTTACTGATGGGCACTTAGGCTGTTTCTAGCACTTGGTTGTTGTAAATAATGCTGCTATGAACATTGGGGTGCATAGGTTCTTCTGAATTGGTGTTTCAGGATTCTTAGGGTATAATCCCAGCAGTGGAATAGCTGGGTCAAAAGGCAGCCATTTCTATTTTTTGAGAAAATTGCATACTATTTTCCACAGTGGATGCACCAGTCTGCATTCCCACCAACAGTGCACTAGGGTTTCCTTTTCTCTACATCCACACTAGCACTTGTTGTTTGTTGATTTGTTAATAATGGCCATTCTGACTAGTGTGAGGTGATATCCCATTGTGGTTTTAATCTGCATTTCTCTGATGGCTAGTGATGTCAAGCATCCTTCCATATGCCTCTGGGCCCTCTATATGTTGCCCTTGTAGAAGTGTTTGTTCAGGTCCTTTGCCCATTTTTTAATTGGATTGTTTCTCTTGCTGGCATAGAGTTGTATGAGTTCTTTATATTTTTTTGAGATCAAACCCTTCTCTGAGGTATCATTGGCAAATATATTTTCTCATACAGTTGATTCCTTTTTCATTGTGGTGATGTTTTCTTTAGCCGTGCAGAACCTTTTTATTTTGATGAAGTCCCATTTGTTTATTCTTTCCTTTATGTCCCTTGCTCTAGGGGATATATTTGTGAAAATATTGCTACATGGGATATCTGAGATTTTCCTGCCTATGTTCTCCTCTAGGACTTTTATGGTGTTGTAACTTATATTTAAGTCTTTTATCCATCTTGAGTTTATTTTTGTGTATGGTGTAAGTTGGTGGTCAAGTTTCATTTTTTTTTTTTCGCATGTAGCTATCGAGCTCTCCCAACACCATTTGTTGAAGAGGCTATTTTTACTCCATTTTATGCTTCTTTTCCCTTTGTAAAATATTAATTGACCATAGAGACATGGGTTTATTTCTGAGTTCTCTATTCTGTTCCATTGATCTATGTGTCTCTTCCTATGTCAGTACCAGACTATTTTGATTACAGTGGTCTTGTAGTATAGTTTGACATCAGGTATTGTGATCTCTCCTACTTTGTTCTTCTTTTTCAAGATTGTTGCAGCTCTTTGGGGTTATTTTTTGTTTCATATAAATGTTTGAAATATTTGTTCTAAATCTGTGAAATATGTCACTGGTATTTTCATGGGAATTGTATTGAATCTACTTATTGCTTTGGGTAGTGTGGACATCTTAATGATATTGATTCTTCCAATGCATGGACACAGACACAGTATATTCTTCCATTTGTTTGTATCTTCCTTAATTTTTTTCTTCAGTGTTCTGTAATTTTCTTAGTACAGGTCTTTTACCACCTTGGTTAACTTTATTCCTAGGTACTTTATTTTTCCTGTTGCTATAGTTAATGGGATTTTTTCCTAGTTTCTGTTTCTGCTATTTCACTGTTGGTGTACAAAAATGCCTTCAATTTCTGAATATTGGCCTTGTATCTTCTATTTTGCCAAATTCACTTATTAGGTCAGGTATTTTTTTGGTAGAGCCTATAGGGTTTTCTATATACATTATCATCTGCAAATAATGACAGTTTTACTTTTTCCTCTCAAATTTGAATGCCCTTTATTTCTTTTTCTTGTCTGATTGCTGAGGCTAGAACTTCCAATACTGTTGCAATGTGTTGAATATTCTTGTCTTGTTCCTGATCTTAGGGGGGAAAGCTTTTAGTTTTTGCCCATTGACTATGATATTGGCTGTAGGTTTCTTGTATGTGGCATTTATTTTGTTGAGGTATGTATGCTCCCTTTATTCCCACTTTGCTGAGCCTTTTTATCATAATGGATGCTGTACTTCATCAAATGTCTTTTCAGCATCTATTAATATGATGATGTAATCTTTGTCTCTCATTTTGTTTATATGATGTATTAACTTTATCGATTTGCAAATATTATACCATCCTTGCATCCCTGTGATTAATCACCCTTGACCATGGTATATGATCTTTTGCATGTATTGCTGGATCTGGTTTACCAATATTTTTTTGAATATTTCAGCATCTATGTTCATCAGTGATATTAGCCTGCAGTTTTTTTTTTGTTGTTGTTGTTGTTATTTCTTTACCTGGTTTTGCAATTAGGATAACACTGGCTTCATAAAAAAAGTTTGGGAGTCTTCCCTCTTCTTGAATTTTTTGGAGTAGTTTGAGAAAGATAGGAGTTAGCTCTTCCCTAAATGTTTGGTAAAATTTGCCTGTGAAGCCATCCAGTGTGGGCTTTTGTGTGCCAGGAGTTGTTTGATTATTGCTTCAATGTCACGACTAATTATCCATCTATTTCAGCTTTCTACTTCTTCTTGATTAGGTTTTGGAAAATTATATGTTCCTAGAAATTTGTCCATTTCACCCAGGTTGTCCAGTTTCTTGGCATATAGTCATTTGTAGTAATTTCTGACGGTCCTTTGAATTTCTGTGGTATTAGTTTTAATTTTTCCTCTTTTGTTTTCTGTTTTGTTTGTTTGGGTTCTTTCTCTTTTTTTCCTGATGAGTTTGGTCAAAGACTTGTTGACTTTATCTTTTCAATGAACTGGCTCTTGAACTTATTGATCCTTTGAATTGTTCTTTTTAGTCTCTATGTCATTTAATTCTGCTTGATCTTGATTATTTCCCTCCTTCTACTTGCTGTGGACTTTGTTTATTGTTGTTTCTCTAGTTCTTGTAGCTGTAGGGTTAGGTTGTTTATTTGAAAAATTTCTATCTCTTTTATGTGGGCCTGTATCGCTATGAACTTCCCTGTTAGGACTGCCTTCACTGTGTCCTGTAGGTTTTGGGTTATTGTGAGTTCGTTTTCATTTGTTTCCAGAAACTTTTTGATTTATTGCTTGATCTCATTGTTAACCCATTCATTATTTAATAGCATGTTATTCAGTATCCATGAATTTGAATGTTTTTGAGTTTTTTCCTTGAGGTTGGTTTCTACTTTTAAGCCATTGTTATCCAAGAAGATGCTTGATTTAATTTCAATTTTAATGAGTTTGTTGAGGCTTGTTTTGTGACTTGCCATGTGGTCTATTTTTGAAAACATTCTATGTGCATTTGAAGAGAATGTATATTTTGCTCCTTGGGATGAAAGGTTCTGTGTGTATCACTTAAGTTCATTTGACCTAGAGTGTTGTTCATCTTGAGTGTTGTTCAATGCCAAAATATCCTTGTTGATTCTTTGCTTGGAAGATCTATTTATTGTTGACAATGGGGTATTAAAATCCTCTACTGTGAGTGTGTTGCTATCAATATTTTTCTTTCAGTTCCCCAAGATTTTCCTTATATATTTGGGTGCTCTATGTTGAGTGCATAGCTGTTGGGTTATATCTGCTTGATGGATTGTTCCTTAAGTATGATATAGTACCCTCCTTTGAATCTTTTTGTTGCTTTTGTTTTGAAATCTATTTTGTCTGATACAAGTATTCCTATTGCAACCTTTTTTTTTCAGGTCTATTAGCTTGGAGTATTTTTTTCTATCCCTTCATTTTCAGTCTGTGTAGGTCTTTTGTTCTGAGGTGGGTCTCTTGTAGACAGTGTATATGCAGGTCATGTTTTCTTATCTTTTCTGCTATCCTATGTCTTTTGATTGGAGCACTTAATCCATTTCCACTTAAGGCTATTATTGATAGGTACTATTCATTGCCATTTTTTCATGTTGTTCTTATGTTCCTCTTTCTTTTTTCCCTCATCTTCTTAAAGTAGCCCCTTTACCATCTCTTACAATGCTGGTTTGGTGGACATGTGCTCTTTTAGCCTTTTTTTTTTTTTTGGTGGAGGGGTGTCTAGAAAGCTCCTTATTTCACCTTCCATTTTAATTGACAGCCTTGCTGGGTAGAGCAGTCTTGGTTGCACATATTTGCTTTTCATTTCTTGGAATATTTCTTGCCATCCTCTTCTGGCTTGTAGTGTTTCTGTTGAGTCATCAGCTGATAGCTTTATCGGGGCTTCCTTGTATGTTACATGCTGTTTCTCCCTTGCTGCCTTTATGATTCTCTCTTTGTCTTTGAACTTTGCCATTTTAACTGCGATATGTCTTGGAGTGAGCCTCTTTAGGTACATCTTGATTGGGACCCTCTGTGTTTTCTGAACTTTTTTCTCTAATGAAGTTAGGGAAGTTTTCTGTCATTACTTTTTCAAACAGGTTTTCTATGCCTTGTGCCTCTTTTTCTCCTTCCGGTATTCCTATGATATGGATATCATTACATATCATGTTGTCCTGCAGCTCCCTTAAACCATCTTCATTCTTTTTCAGTCTTTTGTTTTGTTTTGTTGCTCTGTCTGGGAGTTTTTGTTTTGTTTTGTTTTGTTTTTTCTACATTGTCCTCCCGCTCACTGATTTGACCAACTGTTTCATCTAGCCTGCTTTTAATGCTTTCTACTGTGCTCTGCAATTCTAAAATTTTATTTTTCATTTCCTCCTGGCTCTTATTAATAGTTTCTATGTCCCTTTTCATGCTGATGTAGTTTCAGGTAAGTTCCTTGTAGCTTCCCTGGAGTTCTTTGTCGTTGTCGCTGAGCTCATTGAGCTTCCTCATAACCATTATTTTGAGCTCAGTGTCTCATAGTTTACTTGCCTATACTTCATTTAGCACTTTTTCTGGGGACTCATCCTTTCCTTTGATTGGGAGTTGTTTGTTTGTCTCTCCTTTTTAGCTACTGTTTTGTTTGTTTCTGCTTCTTAGATTGATTGATCTGCTTTGACTCCCTGTTTTCATGTGTGACCTTCTATGGTAGAAGACCTGTGGGAATCAGTGGTGCAGTATCATTGATATCCTGAACTTGAGGCTCTTGGGGTGCCTTTTATGCCATTTATGTCAGCTCTCTAGTTATAATTGGATTTTGATTGTTGTTGGGTCATTTTTTGGTGGGTGCTTTCCTCCAGCTGTCTGACTGAGGGTCACTCTGCCTGCCATTGTGTAGGTACACTGTTTTTTTCTTTCTGGATATGCCTCTGGTGATGTCAGATGTTGTCCCAGTATGGCCTTAGGCAGCCTGTTTGAGAATATAAGGGATCTGTAGTTTATGGCTGACTCCTTTAGTTGTTAATGTAGTCACTCTGTAATTAGCAGTCAGGCTTAAGCACCACAGGGTGAGGCAGAGTAATTCCTGCAAGTAGAATTATTGCTTCCCATCATCAGGCTGGTGCCACTTAGAGGAGAGTGATATGCCTGAGCAAGATGGCTCTTGCACTATGGGGGATGACTCAGCATCAGGATCCTGGCAGCTTTTCTCTCAGTTCTCACCTCAAAGCCACCATATCCAGTCTTTCCTCAAGTGTCTGTAGTCCACTCTGGCCCCTCTTTGCCAGAGCTCAGCCTAAGTGGCTGCAAATGAAATTTTATGCATTGGCCCTTTAAGAGGTTGTGACTCCAACTGTCTGTCTCTGGCAGACAGAAACCCTGCCACTTTTCATAGCTGGATGTTATCTGGGTTCTATTTGGGCTCTGGTGCTGTATGTTGGGGAGCCCAGCTTAAGGTTTAGACTCCATACTTCTCAGGGGAACCCCTCAGCCAGTGAAATACTCCTATGGCACTTCAGCTGCCACCCTTGGGAGCCCAGCCCCCCCACTCAGATCTTCTCCACATTCTGTACCAATCATATTGTAATGAAACTGTTTCTTCTGTCTAGCCATGGTTTAAGGCTTCTCTTCTGCTATGTCTCGGTTGTTTATTCTGGATGATTTCCCTTCAATTTAGTTGTAATTCCAGATCCTTCAATTTAGTTGTAATTCCAGATTGGTCCTGAGAGGAGGTTAGTGTAGCTTCTACTTACTCCTCTGCCATCTTGGATCTCTCCAGTTTAGCTTTATACCGCTTGACTCTTTTTTTCCCCACATGTACTTGGATCAATGTGGACACCTAAATTCAGGGCAATTCAGTTTTATACAGGCCAGCAAGAGAAATCAGATTCTATCTCAGAAAATTACATTAAGATACTCACAATACAACTGTGAGCCCATAAATGGATCTTGAAACAAAATGTCAAGGCTGGAATAATCGTATTTAACCATGTGTACAGTAATGAGAGAAAATTTATTTTTAAAGATTATTTTTTTAGAAAGGAAGGGAGGGAGAAACAGATGGAGAGATGGAATGTGTGGCTACCTTTTGTGCACCCCCTACTGGGGACCTGGCCCGAAACCCAGACATGTGCCCTGACTGGGAATGGAACTGGTGACCCTTTGGTTCACAGGTTGGTGCTCAATCCACTGAGCCACACCAGCCAGGGAGAGAAAATTAATTCTTCATAGAAAATCTTTGGATTGAAAATATTTGACAATGGATTGAGCGTGGGCTCTGAACCAAAGCATCACAGGTTCAATTCCCAGTCAGGGCACATGCCTGGGTTGCAGACCATGGCCCCCAGCAACCACACATTGATGTTTCTCTCTCTCTCTCTTTCTCCCACCCTTCCCTCTCTAAAAATAAATAAATAAAATCTTTAAAAAAATCATCTGTTTTCCAATAAAATTTAAAAAAAGAAAATATTTGACGAGTAGCTGTGGCATGTGCACACAGCAAATCCTATCAGGAAATGGAACATCCACCATTTTCTTTTTTCCTGCTCTGTGTATTTTCATTTCTTATTGTTCTTTTTTATGTTTTCTATGACTTTTAATGTTTATTGTCTCTGTTGAAATTCTTACTGAGTTCATTTATTTTTCTAAGTTTATTGAGAATCCTTATAAAACATTGTTTTGAACTTTGTTTCTAGTAGACTGTTTGCCTCTGTTTCCTTTAGTTCTTTCCATGGAGTTTTCTTCATATGGGACATATTTCCTAGTCTCTTCATTTTGGCTGCCTCTGTTCATTTGTTTTTATATATTAGGTTGATCTGCTACATCTCCCAGTCTTGGTATGGTGGTTTTATAAAATAGGTGTCCTGTGGGGCCCAGTGGCACAGTCTCCCTTGCTCATGGAGCACATGAGCTGGGTGCTCCAAGAGTGTCTTTTGTGTGGATTGTATGTGCCCTCTTTTCATTGAGTCTTAATTTCTGTTTTCTCATCTGTGGTTGGGGTTGACCCTCAGGCTGACTGAATGTGATGATTGTCCATAACCATATCAGGGGCTGACCCCACTGAGTGGGATTCTCTGTAGTGGAGCTCTGGTGCCTGACAAGACCAGGTCTTGAGTGTATTATTTGTGGTGCTAATCAGATGGTGCTCTTTTGTGGTCCGTGGCCAGTTACTGTATATGTTTGGTTCTGGGGCTTCTTGGGAGGGGCTCTGTTGCAGGTTAGGTCAACTGCTGCCTGTGACCAACACAGGGCCATGGTAGGTAGGGGCTACAAAGCAAATGTGGTTGGTAGCTGCCTATGCTGGGTCAGGAGGCATGTGGGAGAGGCCATGCTATAACCAGAGGCAGGCTGCCACCCACTCTGGGCCTGGAGCCACTCAGCAAAAGGCTCAAGGCACAGCAAGGGCAACTACCACCTGCATGGGGCCTGTAGACCTTGGGGAGTTTTTAAGGAAGCTTGTAGCATGGCTGAAGCTGCAAGTGAGTAACAGCCTTTGAAAGAGCACAGGGCAGTTTGTCAGTTGGGTGGAGTGTGGCCTCAGGGAGTTACCAGCAGGAGGCAAGCAGTGCTTACCCAGTTCATAAAGATTCAGATTTTGCACCTGCCTGCCCTGTAGGCTGTGTGGAGGGAGGACTCAACACAGGGACATTGGTGGCCCTTTCCCTGAAGCCACACAGTTAAGTTTCTCTATGTCTCTTACATGCCTTCCCTTTGCTGAAGATTGGGGTGAGTGCCTGTGAATGAGTGTGTCTGTGTGCAGGCCCTTAAGAGGGTTGCTGGGTTTCCAGTAGCACTCTGTCTCACTAGGACACAAACCCCACTGATTTTTATAGCCAATTTGCCTTGGGGATCCCTCTTCCTGGAACTGGAGCCCTGGGCTGGGACTCCTTCCTCCTTAATGGGGATCTCTGCTGCTGAGATATCCTTAAAGATTCTTAACCACTACACATGAGTGTGGGGATAGCCTGTTTCACATCTCTGCCTCTCCTACTGACCTCTTCTTTATATCCTTCATTGTAAGAGTTTCATTCAGCCCGTCTTCAGGTGGTTCTGCAGGTTGATTGCTGTACATCTCTATGGTATTTCATATAGATCTCCACTGGAACTGCTATCATATCATGCCACAACTTCTTAATTATCTTTTTATCACCTAGACCATGGGATCCTTGAGGACAGTAACAATGTTACCTTTGTATTTTCAGTGCTGAGTACAAACCCACAATAGATGTTTATATGAATGAGGTAGAAAACTCAGAAAATTATTTCCTTTATGTCCTTCCTTGGAAGTACTTTCCTATTAGTAATATATATGTATAACTCTTTGTTCTGAAGAAATTTTGTGAAGGAGCATATTTTCAAATGACATAATTGCATATTATAATCAATGATTTAAAAATTGTATGGAATCAGTCTTAAAAAATAAAATCTGGAGAATCTAAAGAATCTGGGGACTATTAGTTGACTAGCATTAAAGTGACATATTCTTTAGGACTCTGTGTAGGACTCCTTGTAGCATCGTGATGACAAGCATCAGCTTTGGAGCTCAAAAGACCAAAGACCTCATCCTGGCTCTGCCCCTCCTATCACAGGCAGTGGCTGGGGGTGACCTATTTATCTCTGGCACTGAATTTTCTCACGTATGAAATGAAGGCTGTGAAAAGTAACTGTATAAACATAGATGGTGTGTCTGTGTTTATTAGTGGTATCTGGCACATATAATTTCCAAGGATCATCAATTCACAAAATTTTTACGTATTTATAAATATTTCAGAGATTTATATAGCATAATTTCTTTTAGATAATATAAAGTACTTTGATAAGGTTTCTTAATTATGAAACAAAGGTACAAGTTTTTATGAGATCAAGGAGAAAAATGCAACTTCATAGTAGAGAATTTTCCATAGGTATTACCCTGATTTTGGTCCACTGACATGTAAACTTTGCTGTTGATTGCCATGCTAGGATGTTAGTCTGAGGAGATCATTTTTACCTCGATAAGGGTTTAAAACCCAAAGGCTGCGAACATCAAGATTTTTGGTAGAAGTGTTACCTTGTTCATACTTACCATAAGGTTGATTTGAAATCACCATAGTAGAAGCCCTATTATCTTATGTGCCTGGCATTGGTTAATGAATTTCGGTAAATTGAAAAGGGATGTATGAAAACAATATTGTTTTCATGACAATAACATATTTTAAATATGCATGTTGTTCACCAATATTTTAATGGTAAGTCAGTCTTTTTTTTCAGTGTAACTGCACTAATTAGAGTACTCAGTCACCTTCCATGCATACACTGTTGTCACAAGGCATTATCTACTCTTTCTACTAGTTTCAGTTTGCTAAAAGCAGAGGTAGACATTACAGAGTGGTGAAACAGTCCAAAAGCAGAATCTGTCCAGGTTTTTACAAATATTTTCCACTCTTTCACAGATATCTTGTCCACAATGACATTCTCCAAACTTGCCTTTATCAATTCTTTCTAAAATATTCAATTAGGTTTTCATAGAAACCAGAATCTTTCAAAACCCCCCCTAAAACTTTCCATATTCATATTTCATCATTTTGTATAATATTTAATTAAATGTTATAATTGCACTAGCAAGAAAACTAGCATAAAGTGACTTGAGAAAAACACAAGGAACTCAGAACAAACATAAAACTTATGTGTTGACATTCTAGAAAGTAACCCACTAGTGGTAATTGTCCACTGTAATGTCAGTCAGATGTCTCACAGAGGAGGGGAGGCCACGGCTGGACTGGCTGAGTGGAATGGTCAGGAACGTCACCTGGATTCAATCTTGAGAGCTTAGCTTTCTTCTACAAACCAAATTTGGCTAATTAGAAATGCTGTGGTATTCTGAGCTTTTGACCCTTATAATGTTTTAAACTCTTATAACCTTCTGGTTAGGTTATTTCAAGGCAATTCAAGTTAAGATGTTGTTTGGTGTTTGAATTTATATTTTGCCAACCCATTTCTCTTTTCATGATCTCCTCTAATCCATGTGCCCCAACAAAAATGCTAGTTTAATTTTAAAATTTGAGATAAATGAAGGGACTAGACAATCATATCCTGTGCAAACAGTGTCTGTCAAACACATGCTGAGGAAAATCACCAATAATGTCCTAATGCTCGGCTGCACACTCATGTTCCTAAATCCTCCCTGAGCAGCCAAGCTTTTAAGAATACCTCCCGACACTTTTATCTAATTTGATGTTGAAAGTTTTAGTGCATGCCACAGAGAAATGATCTGTTGTTAATTCACATAAGTCTCTTTTGGCCTCCAATAGTACAAATATTTTCTTAAAGAGAAACAATTCAATATTCTTTGTTTAGGAAATCTGTATTTTAAAAGATTATGAAATAAATGTGTTTAGTATAGGAGAGAGAAAAAGAAGGCCTATATTTGAAAATCTTGGTGTATTTGATCCTATAAATTCGTAACTCCTGCTGATGCTGATGAGAGCTAGGTGCATGCAGAGAGCCAGAGGTCACACTTGAAGTGTTGGGAATTTGCAACTGTGCTGCAGAGGGATATGTAATCTAAATCTTCCTGATATCACTCCCTTCCCGAAGAGCCATGTGTCTGGGAAGGATAAAATTTTGCATGACTCCCTATAATGTGATAGATTAGGTTGGTATAAGTTTACAGATTTTCTTTTTACTTTGTAGGATTTTAAAAACCGGGAAATTTCACAGTTCAAGAGTGAAACATGGGGTGACAAGAGGTGTATACTGGTGCATGGCAATTGGCGGGAGCTATGTAGCAGCTGCCCCTCGGACAGGGCCTGCTCACTCTGTTCCCTGTAATTCCCCTTGCTCCATTGCCGACATGTGGCCAATCATTTATGTTACCTCTTGACTCCTATAGGCAGGTGAATTTTCAGTCGCTGCCATGGACTTTAACTATTTCTTGATGTAAGCTTTTCATACGGTGATATATTGGTCTAGAAGGATTAGGTTCTTTCAGTGTAATAAATTGTTCCGTCTGCTGTTTGCACGAAAGCTTTCACGCTGTCTCTTAATCTACAACAAATGCTCCCATAGAAGAAGGTGCCTCCCAAAGACATTAAGAATCCCAGTTCAGCCAGATTTTACAATTTAAAGCTGTAATGTGAATGCAACATCTTGCAAACACACCTTCAGATACATATCTCCCTGCGCCCAAGTTACATGTGGTCGTTACTTATATTTTGACTGCCCTAGTCCTGGGTTTACAGATTCTTCAGGATTCATGGGATTTCTTGAGATGGTACTGAATGAAGTACAAGGGGAAATCCAGAATTAAGTGTCAGTTTTTGTCTTGATTTCCTGAAATATCTGAACAGGTTGTCCTTGGTCAGTGTCCTTGTCCCCAAGATTTGTTGTTGGTACTTCCCCAGTGGTTTGACATAAGGAAGAGTGGGGCTGGAAATCATTCTGGAAGGAGAGGTTACCTGGGGCCAAAGACATACACAGGATGGTGGTGAGGGAGGTGAGAGTGGGTGTTGCAGGTAGAATTGGGCCTTGCTTGCCACAGGAAAGATAGAACTGAGGGTCACCACTAGACTGGAAATGACTTTAGAGACAACAAAAAAAAAATAAAAAGAAAGAGTTTCTTGGTCTCTTATTTTTATGTTCACTGTTTAGTTTGGAAATTTACTTCTACCAGACAAAAAATATATGCCCAGCATATTCCTTAGAGTCATATGGAAGCTAAAGAGAAAATAAAATAATTTCTCAGGAAATACATGTTTATTCCCAATAACAGAACACTTCACACAAATTAAGGTTTTATTTTTAGTCATTAGCAAATACAAGGATAAGTGAGCTAATGAGAGACTTATGCTTAAACGACTCCTTAATCCTTAAATTCTTGTAGTTTGCAGGCTGCTGGGCCCGTCCGTATGTGGGAGATGTCAGCTCTGGCAAGGGCATTACTTGTCACCTTTTTACAGCTCCCTGTCTGGGAACCCTGGCAGGAACCCTGACGGAGAAATCTGTGCATGGAAGAGGGTGGGGAGGTGGGGTGTGGCTTAACTGGGAGCACAGTGTGTGCAGCTAAATAGCCAATTTTAAAATTCTGATACAAAAAAATGTTTTTTCTATATAATACTATTTGGATCTTTTCCCTGGTAAGTATATGAGCCATACATCTTTGACCTTGGCTCTAAAATATGGATTTTTCATCTTTAAAGAATTGGGGATCATAAGTTATAGATTTTAGTTGAATTGAGTTGGAAAGGAGTTAGAGATCTGCTAGTGCATTTCTTTACTTTATGGATGAAAAAATTATATTCAAACTTAGTTATATCTAAACATCTTCTTTTCTTTAAAAAATTTTTATTTTCTAGTGTTATTGATATATAATTTACATATAACCTTGTATAAAGTTAGGATGTACAACTTATTGATAATATATATAAAATATATATTATAAACCAAAATGAGTATCACCATAGAGTTAGCTAACACTTTTATCATGTCACAGAATTAATCATTTTTTTGTGGTGAGGACATGTAAGATCAACTCTCTTAGTAACTTTCAAGTATATAATACAGTATTATTAACTAAATTATCTAAATAACACTTTACAAATATTTGATAAGGTACATGTCAGTTTTAATTACTTTTCTTAAAGAGGAAACTTCTGGGGAGCTCCTTTTGCTCCTGTTCCACTCTGGATTAGTGCTTTCTGAGCCTGGGCATGGCTCCTGGCCTCCCCTTCTTTACCATCATCCTAGAGCACATGTTGCCCTTTTTTTGTGGGATTGTCAGTTACTCTATTTCCATGACTTTCTCTTTCTTGTTTTTTTTTGGTGGAGAACATTATTTATCTTGTACCTTCTAGAGTAGGAGGCCACAGCAGGTAATTTTTTCAATGCTTTGCATGCTTAAAAAGTCTTTATCCTAACATTTAATTGATAATTTAGGCAGACATAGGATTTTGGGAATAACTTCTCTGCCTGAATCTTGAAGGCATTGTTTTTCTGGGTGTTAGCTTCTAGTCTGGTGTTGAAACATCTGATGCCAATCTGAGTCCTGATTCCTTCTGTACGACACCTTTTTCATTCCAGTAGTGTTTGTTGCTGATGCATTGATGATGGGCCTTTAATGGGTCTTAATCATTGGACAGGGTACTAGTTAAGTCCATTAAATCTGGAAACTTTTATCTTTCAGTTTTATGAACATGGTATAATAGCTCCAAAGCTTTATTCGATCCCAGTAATGTAGATAATTTGATAATTTGATAATTTCCCCTTTTAATTTTTTTCTGTGCTCTTTCTTTCTGCAGATTCTAGACTCTCTAATTTTCTGATCCTTTTTAAAAATTTTCCTATTTTTGTCTTTTTGTTTATTTTCTGGAAATTCAACTTTCTCTACAAACCCTTCAGTTGCATTTCAAAAATTCCTGCTATCGTAGTTTTAATTTCCAGGGTCTCTCTAATATCCCTCCTTTTCGTGCCACCTTGTTCTTTGACAGATGCCACATCTACTTTTATCTCTGATGCTGTAATAATAATTCTAAACATTATTTTTAATAATACTTTGCAATTTTTAATCTTTTTCACTTTTATTGTATTTTTTTAGTTTCCCTAATATTAGAAAATGTCCCTATGTTTCTGGTAACACTGGTTTGTTTTTCTCTTCCCAGCGAGGACCTTAAAGTTTGTGAGCATGACTGAAACTTGTGAACTGCCAAGCTTGTGTGTTTATAATTCTTTATTGTGTTAACAGGTTTCTGGAGGGAATGAAAGTAACTGCATATGTTCAATCTACAATATTTAATGGGATATTTTGCTTGATATACTCTTACAGTGGGTTCTACATTACTGGTATCGAATAAAGCTTTGGAGCTTGTCTCCCAACTATCTTCCCCTTAGCAGTACCCCGTCCCCTTCTCCTTCATTATCTATGTACATCCCTTCTGTTATATCCATGTAACGTTCAGTGGATCTTTGTCCATAAATCTGCTCTTCTTCAGCATCTTGAGCAATTTGAGAAAAGTCATTATGGGCTATAGCCCAATAAATTGTTGGATCTGTAACTGTCAGTCTTTGTCTAAGGCTAGAGCTTTAGGTGAGGATGAATTCACAGCCAGCAGCAGCATAACTCATATTTGAATGAAGCTTATCTAAGACATGTATTTTCTCTGTAAGGCACATCATGGGCGTCTTGCACTTAGAAACACTAGACAGCACTTCAGTACTATGTTTGGGGGCCATTTTAAACGGTGAAATTACTAAAAACACAAAAATGTGAAAAATGTGGCACTAAATGAACTGTGGGAAGGACACTGTTTATAGCAAGAGAACTGAAGCAAGGAGGGGGAGCCTTGCCTTGTTCACCTCAGCTGAGGGCTTGCATGGGCAACTGAAGTGTTTAGCCGGCTCTGTGCATGTATGTGCGTGTTCACACAGGACCATGACTATCAATTTTGGGGTAACAAACACAGGTTAGCAAGTAGGGAAATCTGCAAATAATGAGGATTGATTCTGTGTGTGTTATGGGCAAATGGAAAACAAAATAAGATTAATTTCCAAAGCTTTAGGATCTCTTCAACTTCACACGTGCATGAGAAGTAACAAGTCTGACCTTGACATTTTACTCAATGGAGGGACAGGTCCTATTCCTATCAGTTATGGTAGCTACTAGCTAACATTTCACATGAGATTCCAGATTGTTTTTTTTTCCCTTTCTTTTTGTTTCCATAAGATTTCCATGAAACAGATTTCGTGGAAGAAGCCAGGTGAGTACATAGTTACCAATATTCTGGGTTGATAATAGGTAGGCATTGTTAAAACAGCTGAAGCCAGCCTCCCTCCTACCTAGGGCTGAGATTTTAAACTCTATCTACTAAGAGCTGCCTGAATTGCCAGAACCATCTGCTGTTGAATTATTTAGTCTGGCCACATAGGCAGGTTTTGATCTGTTTCATTTCTTTGTCTGAGTTCATGACATTTAAAAAATCTGTTTGAATAATTTCTCTTCTTGTCAAATGGCATAGTGACTCACCTGCACCTGGAAGGAAAGACAAAATCATGTTACTATGAGGGGCAAAACTAATATAGATTAACATGGGTGTTTATATTCACCCATACTGTGGATAAGTGAACTTGTGAAAGTGGTCAATATTCGGTAAATCTATTTGAACTGTGTAAAATAAATTTGCAGCAACAATGCACTTAAAAAAAAACCCACTGAGTAATTTATATTAAAAATTGTTTTCTGATTCAACTTGTGTGTTGCCACAGAGATGTGTGTATTTTATGATACTGTACCAAGCATCATGCTGTACCTTATCAAATGCTTTTTCCACATCTATTGATATGATGATGTTTTTTTGTCTTTGCTTTTGTTTATATGATGTGTTACATTTATTGACTTGCGAATATTGTGCCATTCTTGCATCCCTAGGATGAATCCCACTTGATCATGGCGTATGATCTTTTTAATGTAGTGCTGGATACAGTTTGCCAATATTTTGCTGAGGATTTTAGTGTCTATGTTCATCAGTGATACTGGCTTGAAGTTTTCTTTCTTCATTGTGTCTTTATTTGGTTTTGGGATTACGATGATGCTGGCTTCATAAAAAGAGTTTGGGAGTCTTCCTTCTCCCAATGTTTGAGGAGGATGGAAGTAGAGGGAGAACTAGGTGGTCTCCAAACCTTCTTCAACTCAACTTCCATGGATGAGAGAGAGGTGATTGAGAGCTGATCCTGGCCCTTCGTGGACTAATTATATAATCTTAGAGGGGTCATAAAGCAACCTTAATTCTAAGTGATATTAATCTTTGGATTCATCAGGACTTTGTATTTTTCAAGTGGAGAAAACCTATTCAAATGACATTTTGCCCCCAGATTTAGGTTTATTGAGGTATTATTGACAAATAAAAATTATATTATATACTTAGGCTGTACAATGTGATTTTTAATATATAATGTGAGGATTTATAATATGTAACACACTGTGAAGTGCTTATCACAGTCAAATTAATGAACACATCCATAACCTCACAGAGTTATTACCATTTGTGTGTGTGTGGTGAGGACACTTAAGGTCTACTCTCTTAGCAAATTTGAAGTACAATATTATTAACTGTAATAACCATGCTGTACATTACATCTCCAAACTTACTTATCTTTTTTTCCCCACTCCCAATTGCTGTCAACAACCATTCTAATCTCTGGCTCTGTGAGTCTGACTTATTTCACTTAGCATAATGTCCTTCAGATTAATCCATGTTAACAGAAATAACACAATCTCCTTTTTTTTATGACTGAAGTGTATACACATACACACACATCACACATCTTCTTTATTCATGCATCCACAGGTGGACACTTTGGTTGTTTCCATGTCTTGGCTGTTGTGAATAATGACAGTTAACATACAAATGCAGATATCACTTTGATATTCTGTTTTCATTTCCTTTGGTTATATACCTATAAGTGGGATTGCTGGATCATACATGGTAGTTCTATTTTTAATATTTGGAGGAGCCTCTGTATTGTTTTCCACAGTGATTGTACCAATTGTTTAGGTACCAATTGTACCTAAATGTTTATTTAGGTCCTTTGTTCACTTCTTAATTAAATTATTTATTGTCATTGTTTGTTTTTGCAGTTGAGTTATATGAGTTCTTTTTTTAAAATTAACAATAATTTCTTTTTTTTTAATTTATTTATTTTTGGAGAGGGAAGGGAGGGAGAAAGAGAGAGAGAGAAACATCAATGTGTGGTTGCTGAGGGTCGTGGCCTGCAACCCAGGCATGTGCCCTAACTGGGAATCGAACCTGTGATGCTTTGGTTCATAGCTTGCACTCAATCCACTGAGCTATGCCAGCCAGGGCTATATGAGTTCTTTATATATTTTGGATATTAAACTGTCATATGTATAGTCTGCAAAGATTTTCTCCCAATCTGCAATTGCCCTTTCATTTTGTCAGCTGTTTTCTTTGCTGCACAGAAGATTTTTTATTAGTTTGCCTCATAAAAATGGTCTATGTAGGCTTTAGATATGCTTGGATCCAGGGCTTCCAATGATGTGATTGAGTCCATTTCATTTTCTCTTTCCCTTGGATCTGCTGTTTCCCCTATTGGTTCTCCCTTTGTAATTCCAAATTAGTTTACATACTAATGTCACAGCAACTACATCAGCTATGAATTATTCTGTCTTCCTCAAATTTTATAGAAATCCTAGAATTCAGCTTCTTTGTTTCCTTTTGGGCCTGGTGCTCATCTGTGAATCCATCCCCAGAGTCTGGGGAATGTGATGGTGTGACGGTGGTCATCTGTTACATGGCTACTTGTGGAACCAGGGATGGGGTCAGTGCCACCTGGATTATTGGAAATAAAAGTAGTGTAGGGATTTTTCATTAGGGAAAATCAGAGTGCTTTTATCAGAAAAAAAAGTAAATGAATGCTGGGTAGGCAAAATAAAAAATAATTTTGGATTCATTTAAAACCCTTGACATTCTGTATGTTTAAATTGTGATCATGGATATAGAAGTTCTTTTCAAACGACATATATAAATGTAATATATTCATATTATTGCGTATAAACAGTATACATTTATTAAATATAAACATACATGTGTGTCCATGTATATAGAGCAAATGCCTATGTGTTCACTAGGCATTATGGACAATATCAAGGTAAAGAAGAAATAATACTTGTCTTCAAGGAACGTAGAATTTAGTGCCGGATATTGGAAAGTAAAAAATAATGAACTATAACATGAGGCAGGAGTGAGATAGGGTACACGGTGAAACAGCTGTAATCGATAAAAGCTGCAGGAACTGTCAGGAAGATAGTAAGACCAACCCCCACCAGATTTATGGCTTAAAGCCAGCAAAAACCAGCTCCATTGAACATGGTGACTAATTTCACCTTAGGGTAGCTCCTAGCCAGATTACAGGCTCACTGTGAGACACCAGCATGCCAAATGACACACCCCACACCTCCATGACCAGAAACAGAAACCTGAATCTGGACACAGAATGGCCGATGGAGACCTTCTGATTAATCTCCCTTCTTCCTGAAAAGATCCTGAAGTCCTCCTCCCTCTCACTGAATGCCTTGCCCCTTGATTAAGTAAACCTCAATAAAAGAAGAAAATCCTGCTAAAAGGGGTCTGCTTTGTCTGTGGGGTGGCCCGTTCTTTGTTCCACTGCTTCTCTCATAAACCATTTTACTTTAAACGCTTTGCTGGCCCATTTTTTAATTCTTTCCTGCTCAAAACCAAGAATCCACAGTGGGTCCTAGGTCTTTGGGTCCCCAGACCACCAGAATGCCTGAATCAGGAGGAAATAATAGCTAAATAGCAACATGCATGGGAAAACACAGAAGGTTGGGATATTTTCATTTTGAGCACAGGAAGTTTAAAACACAAATTAGTGCTTTAGAAAAAGCTGTGATAAGCCTAAGAAGAAGGAAAAAGGGGGAAGAGGACACCAGAGTTGGTGATGAAGAGTATAAAAATGAGAGGAATATTAATATAAAAATGGGAAAGCAGTACCTGGGTGGGAGTAAAAGTGTGGGAGGCTTATTCCTTGTAGTTTTCAACCCTGGGACAGGATTAACTAAGGAAATGTTAAAACAGGGAGGTAGTGCTCCTCCCTTGACCTTCAGAAGTGGAATCTCCAGCCAGGGCCCAGCCACCCTTGAACCTGTGGGCATGCTCCTCCACCTGGAACTTTGAAATGCATGACTGGTGTAATTCCTCAGAAATTCATAGAAGAGTGTTTGGTAATGTGCTGTCTTTTTATATCTCTATCCAAACATTTGTGATTCTAAATTAATACATTGCTCTTGCTCTTTATGTGTTAAATTATGCTTTACACTCAATAGTATTTTATTTACATTGAATAGCAAGGTTGCATAATTTGGGGATAGAAATAAGTCAGTTTAAAACTTGAATGGTTTCCTTAAAGCTTCAACTGAAAAGAACTGATATAATCTCCTGGTCCATTAATACTTCATTGATCGGGATGTCACTTAACCAGGCACATCAACTACTGAGGGCTTCGTTCAGAAACAGGGGAAGAGCTCTGAGAGGTCGAAAGTGTGGCCGTAGTTTACAGTAACTAAAGTGCCTGCGCTTTGCTTTCGGGAGAGTCTTGGAGGGGGCGAAAGGGAAGAATATGGGGGATGTTTGTAATATAGCAACAATAAAAAATAAATAAGTTGGTTCACAATCATATTACACACACATACATTCTCCCTCACTCTTCTAAAAATCTAGTTTATTTGTCCACAGCAGATTAGAAGTAAGGAATCGGAACAAGAGAGATTTGGGGTAGCTGTAAAAAATCACTTGGAATCACCAGCCTGAGATGATACCAAATAGCTGAAGGAGACCAAAGATCTATAAAAAGCCAAATCAAAATGCGAAGCAATATTAGGATACTAAGATTACCACGTGCACACGTGTTCCTGATTAGAGACCTGTATTATCGAAAAACATGTTCAATGCCTTCTGTTTCAAAAGGCAAAAAGTGAGTCATACACTTATATATAATTTTATAAGTTATATATTATATTGTAAAATTACAACTTATATACATTTTACCACATATAATTTATATACATGTTTTTAAGAAGTTGGTGCTTAATGGAGTAATTTTAGTTATTTGGAAACTTCATTCACCTATAATTTACTATTCTCTGTGTCTGTTAAATGAGACATCACAGCATTTTGTGAATTAATCTGCCAAGATCTGATATTTCATATGTGAGGGAAGAGGAGTATGACTAGGAAAGAAGCAGTTGTACATATATTAAATTTTTTTGCTTTATCTGTTAAGATTGTTTTTTAGCAAACCAGCACACCAGGAACTAGTTTAATCATTTTCTCATCACCAAGGTCATTACTGCTAGTAAAACATGCTTAACATTTTGTCACAAATGGTTCTTCCTGAGGATGGAAATGTCTTTCTTTGTGATGTGAAGCTAAGGGTGCTGGGGTTTGGACCTCAGCAGGGTCCAAAGCTGAGCTGAGGCCAGAAGGTTTCTCGTGCATCTAAAGTCACAACCTGGCAGAAACCACAGGGTCATATCCCAGCAGGCTCCTGACTATTTCTTCCTTGTCTGCTGGAGTCCCCCATTTCTTCACATTTGCTAAAAATGAAACAAATACATAGCAACAAGCCTGTGGTTACTCAAATGGGGTTATAATTTAGAGGTCTTTGCAGATCTCTGTAGTGATGAATACAAGCAGGCATTTCATATTCAGTGTGCAATGTTAAGGCAGCTATAGACTGTCTGACATTACTGCAGAATGAAAGGGTCACATTCCATCTAGATTTTTGTGCAGTGCCTTTAGGTGTACATTTAATTACAGTCTCAAGTCAGGTGTGTCAACATTCTTGATGGAGGGTGACTGTTCAATTGCTGGAAGAATGGTAAATTGGATAAGTGTATACGCGTATATTCTATTTCATTGTTATTGTTAAAAATGAAAATGATTTTGTTAAAGGATAGGCAATATTGACTGTGGTTAAACCTTGGCTGACTTCTAATTTGAGCTGGTGTTTGAAGTTGACAATTTGGAATATTTCTGCAGAGCAGTAAGTTATCTTGATTAATGGAAGGCAGTGGTGTAGCCAATGCCTTTTCTCTTGCCTCATACAAGCCTGGTCTTGTATAGAGAAGGTGGGACATTCTTCATCAGCCTGAAATTAGTTTAATTCCAGGTTTGAATTACTGCCCTCAATGTTTTTTTTTTGTTTTATTGGTATATTAAAACTATATTTTATTGTGCTAAATATAATGTATAATTTAAGAATAAATATTTCAATAATGGACTTGAAATTTTATCAGATATATTTTAGCATGCTTTGAGATACTGATTGTTGGGGTTTTTTATTTTTCTTTTGTTAAGCTTTCACTTGTTAGATTGAAAGATCTATCAGCCATCTTACATTTTTAGAATTAAAAAAAACTAAGTTTGTTTTCTGGAATGACAATATGTGAATATTTCTGTTTAAATTAGTGAAAGATTTTTTAAAATTTATGAGGTACTATTTTAGCATTAAATAATGTCAATATTGTTACTTCTTTTTGTATTAAACTTGGGCGACATTGGTTAATAAGATCATATGGGTTTCAAGGGTACATTTCTATGGTACGTGATCTGTATATAGAATCGTGTGTCCACCACCCAAAGTCAAATCATCTTCTATCACCACATACTTGCCCCACTTTGCCATTTGCTACCCCTCCCCCCACTTCCCTCTGGGGACCACCACACTGTTGTCAGTGTCTTTGCGTTTCAGTCTTATATCCCACATATGAGTGAAATCGTATGGTTCCAATCTTCTTCTGACTGACTTGTTTCATTTAGCATAATATTCTCTAGGTCCATCCATGTTGTTGCAAATGGCAGTATTTCATCTTTTCTTATGCCTGAGTAGTAGTAGATAGCATATATGTACCATATCTCCTTTATCCAATCCTCACATGTTAAATTGGAAAAGTTCATTCAGCTCTCAAGGCAAAGACTTTATCTTCCTAGTGTTTGCCAGGGATTGGACTCCTTCTGAAAGATATCAATGGTTATGGTCAAAAGCTTTCCAAAAATTAAGAGTTAAAAACAAAGTTTACTTCTTTACAAATAGTCTTCCAAAGCATCCTCTCTTAATTAAAAACATTTTCTCTGTGGTTTAGCAGATGCCAAGGAACTCAGAATTTCAAGAGTTTGGAGATTTCTATCTCCTTTGCAGACCCACCCAATTATTCATATCACCCTTGATTTTTCCAAGGACCATGAGTTTGTGAAGGACACTCTAGTCCCAGGAAGACAATTTGCATCATTCCCAACTAACGTGGGAAATATCATGATGCTTCATTTGTTTCTTCAAAACAGTTTTTCAGGGCCCCAAAATGTAAACCAGGCAATTTCATAATTGGAGCTTAATAATTTTAATGTTTATCTTAGATCCTTCATCAGATTCTTCAGACCTCGTGGCTTGTATTTGGGATTTGAGATAATGTTTGGTGTCAAAGATTCACTCTGCACAGGAAAAAAAAAAAGACATTCCAAAATGGATGTTTCTAATTTAGAAAAAAAAAGGTTTTTCTGGAGAAATGAGAAAGCATTTGATTTTTTTCTAGCTTTTATCCTTTGCCACAGATGTACTGCTGAGGCAGATGAAATGCCTTGTTCCTCAGGTGCAAACATCACCCTTTAATGACAAGCCATTAACTTTAGTTAAAAAGTAATGCTCTAGTGAGAATGCAGGAGATGGATTGAGCATTGCCTGTAATCTCATGTAAAGAACCCAGGACTCAGACCTTTAGAAGCAGGCAAAGGAGAGGGAGTAAATTCACAGTGTATCTTTTAGAACAGAGGGTTGGGAACTTTAACTCCTCTGGAGGCCTAAATAGTAAAGGAAAGAACCACAGTTGGCCAGGATGGGTGTCAAAGCAGGTGCCTTCGGAGCGATGCAGAATGTGAACTGAAGGTGACACATTGTGTCTAAGAGTCAGCAGCTACTCCTCTCCTGCCAATTTAGGCTTCCTAGAAATATGGGGTGCAGTGATCCTCCATCTATGAAATCTTTCCAAAAGAAGGTAAAGATTAAATCATGCAAACTTCCCCCATGTATAAATGCTTATCCAGATTGATAAAAACATTATGTGGCCAAGTTGAGCTTGACTGAGGTGGCATGGGGCCCATGGGCTGCCCTGTTGTATGTGCACTTCTAGAATGTCAGTGTCCTCACACTAAACTCAGTGTGAAGTGGGTTGTCACACACTGTTCAAGTAAGCATGCTGTAGTCCCAAAGAACAAAACCAATAAATGTATATATATTTTAATATACATAATGTATAATATATTAGTTTTCAAAAGCAAGGATACAACTGACCATCTCATAAACATAATACATGACAAGAAAGAAATTGCCTCAGCATTCATGGGAACAGGACTGAGATCCAGAAATCAGGGACTGTGGCATCTCTGTCTTTCTGAGGATACATGGTCTTTTTTCTTTTTTGTAAATATATATATTTTAAATATTTTACTTATTTATTTTTAGAGGGGAAGGGAGGGAGAAAGAGAGGGAGAGAAACATCAATGTGTGGTTGCCTCTCACATGCCCCCCACTGGAGACCTGGCCTGAAATCCAGGCATGTGCCCTGGACTGGGAATTGAATCAGTGACCCCTTGGCTTGCAGACCAGCACTCAATCCACTGAGCCACACCAGCCAGGGCTCTTTTTTCTTTTTAACTGAATTTATTTGAGTGACATTGGTTAATAAAAATTGCATAGGTTTCAGGTACACAATTCAATACTACATCATCTGTATGTTGTGTTGTATATTTACCACACCAAGTCAAGTCTCCTTCCATCACCGTTTATCCCCCTTTTACCCTCTTCTATCTCCTCCTACCTCACATTTTCCTTTAGCAATCGCCATAATGTTGTCCATGTCCATGAGTCTTTCTTTTTCTCTTTGCTTATTTCTTCACCATTCTCACCCAGCCCCAAGCTCCTCCCCTCTGACAGCTGTATCTATGAGTCTGTTTCTACTTTGTTAGTTTATTTTGTTCATTAGATTCCACATATAACTGAAACCATATGCTACTTGTCTTTCTCTGGTTGTCATACATGGTCTTGACCTGCCTTTTCAGGTGCTTCTTTCCACTTCTTACTGCAGGCTGTCTATTTCCTCTGTGTAGTTCCAGGTGTGCTACCTCACATCTGAGGCATGTACGTGGTTTTGGTTAGCTGAGGGGATGACTTTGGCTTTTACACTAATGGATTTTTAGCTTCTGAACCTAACAATTAGTAAGGACAATCTCTATAGTTCAGTCTAGAAAATCTGATTGTCTGAGCCAAGCCTGTGGATTGGTTCCTTTGAATGAGGAGCCTTCTGCTTGTCCAATCAGCAATGGCTAAACAAAGATTGGGGTGGCTGAGGCAGAACTGAATGTAATCCTCTGAAAAGTCTATGGGTGGATTAGATTAAGACCAAGAGAAAGTTAGGTGTGGAAGCAGATCAACTGACTTCTTGTATACTACATACATTAATGTTGACATTTTAGATTTTCAATGTCAACATTAATGTATGTACTATATAAATTTAAATTAAGTAACATATGATCAGCAAAGAAAGTTTGAGAAATTCTTTAAAGGGTAAACATAACAAAATCACCCACAATCTCATTGCCCATAGTCAAATACAAACATTTTGGTATATTCAGTTCCAGTCTTTTTCCCCATCTATAGATCTGAAAATGCTATATTTAATAAGGGAAAATCCTGAATGGATGGGACTATGTAGATTCACTTCTTTATAATAACACACTTTAAGAAAGACAACAATATGCATGACCTTTCATCTAGTTATTTCTTATTTAAGGATTTACCCTGAACAAATTCTCAGACTAGTGTACAAAGACGTATGTATAAAGGTATTCTCCAGTGCTTTATCGACCATAGAAAGGGGAAACACCTGAAATATCCAACAATAAAAGATAATAAGAGTATAAAACAGGCACCAGATGAAATATTTTCTGACCAATAAACAATTTTTGGAGAAATATATTTCCTGAAGTAAAAATGTTCACAATAAATTGCTAAGCAGTTTACAAAATTACATGTGCAGCATAAGCATATTTTTGTATAAAATTACATACATATTAAAACAACTTGGAAGACATTCACCAAAATGTTAATAATAATGATTGTCTCCAGGTAGTGTGATAATTAATTCTTTTCACATTTTGCATTTCAATATTTTCCGATATTTTTGTATTGAACATGTGTATAATGTGTGAACAAATAAACCCAATGCACCCAATGGATAAGAAAATGAATTTTGTGGCATAGAATGATGTAAAAATGAAATGAAAAATTATGGCAAGAGATATTTTAACAGCATCTAAGTTCAGTAAACGGGAAGGTTGTCATAGGGCTCCTTGATCAACACTTCTTTTAGGAAGCGGTCCTACCCTGTGAGTAAAAACCAAAGTGTATGCACCTCCTTCCTTGTCTCATATGGAATTGAGACAAGGCGCATTATATGGAATTGAAATGTATCCTCCTTTCTTTGATAATTGAGGCCTTTCAAGTTCTTATTCTTGGATTTTTTTTTTACCCCCAAGAGTTTTTCTTTTCTTTTTTTTTTTCTATACTGAAAATAATGTGTCGACATTATGCAAAATCTGAAACCTATTAAAAGGTATAAAGAAGAGGAAAAAAATGCCTCCTAGTTCTACAGGGTTGTGCTTCTGAGCCTTAGCGAGTCCAGGGAGAGTGCTGTGAGTGTACACTGGGCACGCCTGGTTACTTAATCTTTCTACTAGATGAGAAATGCTGTGAGATGTTTACGTGTATGTTTCCTTCTTCTCCGGGGTAAGATGCAGTAGAACAACAACCACAGTGCAGTAGCAGCAGGAGCAGTTCTGATCGAAGGTTCTACAGCACTGGGTTCTAAAGAATCAAGAGTTTACCTCATTTGCAATAAACTCAGCATATTTTCAAAGTCTAAACACTGAAATTCTGCCTGAGCCTGTCTGATTCTTTATGTCAGATGAGATTATTTCCCTTATTTATCCCTACTACTCTGTCTTTAATTTGAATTCAGATTGTTATCAAACAGATGAACATGGCTGTTACGGACCTTGGAATGCCTGGGGAATGACCCCATGCTGCTGCAGCACGGGGAGTGTTGAGCAGCCACCAACGGGATATGGAGGCCAAGGCGACCTCTCAGATGCGGCTTGAATTTGAGGTTCAGGGAAGCTATTTTTTTCTTAACATTGAGCTAAAATTTATGTATATATTTAATGTAATGCTCATGGTTCAGAAAGTCAAATAGTATAGAAACACTTAGGAAAAAAAGCCATAATTCTCGATTTCTCGCTATTTCCTTATTCTAGTTACAGTTCTCGGAGGTAACTACTTATGTTTGCTTTTGTCTATTCATGTGTTTTCCTCCATTTTTTTTCAGTTAAGATGCTCATATTGCTGTTTTTTAATTACCTTTCTTAATATATTTGTATCCTGGCTATTATATAAAGATTTAGCTTAATAATACTGGCCTGTATATTCCCTCCTCACTTCTATTCTCAGTTCCTTCACAGGTCATTTTTGCAGCTCCTGATGTATTAAGCCACCATTTCTGACTGTGTCATACTTGATAGTGTTCACTGACTGCCGAGTAGGAAGATAATGACATCAGTATTCTCATACTTTCCTCCACTGCTATCTCCACTTCAAACCCTGTTCTATCCATGGGCAGTCACAAGTTTCCTTTCACATTGACAAGGTTAAGAATATATACATTCTGTTCAGTAATTATAGTACAGTACTCCACAGCTTGTCCACAAGTTGATGCTAATAAATGGAAATAAAGAAAATTTATATTATTTAGACAAGGCATAACAGTATTTTCTATCTCAATGTTTTTGTCCTACTGTCTGGGAGATTTTCTTGATTTAACATTACAATGTATTATGATTTTTTAAATTTAACAACTTTTTTTGATTTTTGAGTTTGTTTTTTGGTTTTTGCACTTTATCACAGCAGTCTCTTCTTGGTTTATGGTTGCAGTATTTCCCATTCCTTTCTATGAAGACCAATTAGAAGTATTTTTGATCTTTCTTTCTCTTGTTCTCTCTCCCTGAATTACCCAAGATTCATATTTAAAATTTTTGTTTGTCTTAATTTTATGTTTCAACTTTTCCTAAATGTCATTATTGGTGGCATTAAAAAGTTGATGTGAACCTTGTGTATGTGAATGGGACTGGACGAAGGGGGAGGAATCCAGAGACTATGCGCTGGGACTCCTCAGTGCCCGGATGGCGAGGGAGTCGTTCAGAGGTACTCGTTTCTACACTGACTGCCATGCTTCTCCACAGGTAATTTGGTCAACTATCCAGAGAATGTTCTTTTCTTTTCTTTGTCTGGGAGACAAGTATCTCGCCTTAGAGTGTTCTGTAGGCTGGCAGGTGAGAGGAAGAATGTTTTCTGTTCAATCTGTAGACGTTCAGTTAATCCTCTTTTCAAGCCTCTGACTTTGAACCTGTCCTGCATCACATCTATTGTTTCTGAGCCCCCCTGAGCAACTCTGTTCTCTTGTTGATTGCAGTCCACTTTATTAGTATTCTTAGTTGTGGTTTTCCCCATCTTTCTCCCATTAGACTTCAGATTTGTTCATGTTTTTTGTCATGCAGAAACTTTCTAAAATGTCTTGCTCACTGGTAATGCCTCTCTCATTCCCTTTTTTGTGGTGATTTTTATATCTAGCTCTTCCTTCACTATCAGTGTGATGGTGTCTCAAAAGGGAGAGGAGAGCAATGCTGATGATGCCATATTGAGATGTAAGCCACCACTGTCCTTTTAACTAAGAGATGTTCTGGGCTCTGTGTTCAGAAAGACCAGAAGGTATTGATGTACTAGCAAGATGAATACAAAATAAGAGTTAATAGATAACATAGGTTTCATATGGTATCAGGCTTCTAACTTTTGCCCTGGAAGAGGAGAAGGATATAATTTATAATTGAGTAAGGCAAGAGATTTGTTGAATGTGAAAGGTGGAGAATCGTGATTTAGGAATTCACAGTCATGAATTTCATCCAGTTGATGCGTTCAGAAAAGTACTAGCTGACAACTGCAATGTCTGGCAAAGAGCAAAAATAGACAGTCACTAGTGGGGCAATGATTTTAGTAACAGAATCAGGTGTTTTTTAATAGGTTGTCAAAACTAAGAGAATGCACTAGTATATACTAACTAAGACTTAAAAATGTTAAGAAACATCAAAATTTCTCAACAAAGAGAGTTAGGGACTCAAAATGTGCACAATCAATGTGGTGGCTCTTCTAAGAACCCTTTAAAACTAAATACCCCCATAAATAAGTAAAATGATGTCCTCTGCAAGGTAGAGTGCTACAGTTTAGGAAAGGCAGGCACTCTTGCCTTAAGTTTGGCAGTCATGTTCCAAAAGAACAGATTAGCACTCCTTCAGTTTATTTTAACTGTACTCTTAGTTTTTGGACATTTACATTTACTGAGGCCAGCTGTCATCTTCTGAGTGTCTTCTTCATTCCAGGACTGTAGTAGATACTTTACATATGTTAGTAAGCATCTAGTATATTTCTTTGCAATGTATTTTTTAATATATTTATTGATTATGCTATTACAGCTGTCCCATTTCCCCCTTCATTCCCCTCCCCCCTGCACATCCTTTCCCACCCACATTCCCCCCCTTAGTTCATGTCCATGTGTCATAAGTTCTTTAGCTTCTACATTTCCTGTACTATTCTTACCCTCCCCCTGTCTATTTTCTACCTACCATCTATGCTACTTATTCTCTGTACCTTTTTCCCCGCTCTCCCCACCCCACTCTCCTGTTGCTAACCCTCCATGTGATCTCCATTTCTGTGGTTCTGTTCCTGTTCTATTTGCTTAGTTTGCTTTTGTTTTAGATGTGGTTGTTAATAACTGTGAGTTTGCTGTCTCTTATGTATCTTAACAATTATTAATAAAATATCACTGCTGTGTGTTTATTTATTCATAGAATTCATTGTAAATCCAATTAACAATCTCATTCTTTTAGATGCACCACTTAAATCCAATGATCAAACTCTTGACAGAGCAGTACCTAGTTGTCTGCATGAAACAAAGGCTTATAAGGTACAAGCAGGTTTTGTCGAATGTCTATTTCTATGAGGCCTGACACATGTGTAGAATTTTTACGCAGACTTCTATGCACTCTATCATTTTCAAAATAGGGGATAACATTTTTAGCATTTCAAGTTGTAAGTCATAAATAAATTCCAAGAAAAACAAATTATTCTTAAAGCAGCGTCTCCTTTTCAGCTTTTGGTGTCGACATTAGAATCGGTGGGCCCAGCTTCATGTGATGTATGTTCTTTGGCAAGTTTGGTCATGAGATTCCCCAGCTAAATGTCCTGGAAACAGTGAAAACCATACCCAGATGTGTTTGGATTCAGAGCCTCCCCAAAGCCCTACAACATGAATGTAACTGTACCTGTTTGGCAGAGGAGGGAACAGAAGCCCAGAGAAGTCAGGCGCTTTGTCAAGCACAAAAATGCTAGCTGAGTGATGGAGTGAGGATTCACACCAATGCTAGTCCAACAATGGATTCACACCCACAGGTGGGACTGCAAAGCCTGGTTTCTTTTATTGTCCTGCCTGGATCTGCCAGACAAGATGCTGTCTGAAGCCATTTGTCTCCTTAAGAGACCCCTCACTTTGGTTGTCTCCATGTCTTAGCCACCATGAATAACACCACAGTGAATATCGGGGTGCACATATCTTTGTGAATAAATGCTTTTGAGTTTTTCAGGTAGATACCCACAAGAGGGATTGCTGGGTCATACAGTAACTCCCTTCTTAATTTTTTTGAGGAACCTCCAGGCTTTTCCATAGTGACTGTACCAGTCTACATTCCCACCAGCAGTAAATGAGGGTTCCCCTTTCTCCACAACCTCTCCAACACTTGTTGTTACTTATCTTGTTGATAACAGCCACTCTAACAGGTGTGAGGTGGTATCTCATTGTAGTTTTGATTTGTATTTCCCTAATAGCTAGTGAAATTGAACATCTTTTCGTATACCTGTTGGCTGTTTGTACTTGCATGTCTTCTTGGGAGAGGTGTCTGTTTGGTCCTCTGCCAATTTTTTAATTAGATTGTTTGTTGTTTTGGTGTTGCCTTTCATGAGTTGTTTATATATTTTGGATATTAACCCTTTGTTGGAGCTCTTGTTTGCAAATATCATCTCCCACTGAGTCAGTTCTCTTTTTGTTTTGTGGTCAGTTTCTTTTGCTCTGCAGAAGCTTTTTAGTTTGATATAGTCCCATTGTAATGGATTACTACTTAGCCATGAGAAAAGATGAAATGCTACCATGTGTGACATGGATGGATCTTGAGAACGCTATGCTAAGTAAAATAAGTCAGTCAGAAAAAGCTAAGAATCATATAATTTCACTCATATGTGGTATATAAAACTGAAACTCATGAATACAGACAGCAGTGTGCTGGTTACTTGAGGGAAGGGATTAAGGGGGTGGGGAGTGGAAGGGGCCTGATATATGGTGACGGAAGATGATTTGACTTTGGGTGGTGGGCACACAGTGCAATATACAGGAAATCACAGGAAATGTGTACTTGAAACCTGTATGATCCTATTAACCAATGTCACCCCACTACATTTAATAAAAAATAAAAATGAGACCCCTTTCTGTATTTAACAAAAGGAAAATTTTAAAAATCTTATTTTTATGAGTGACCCTCCAAAGGTATTCTTTATATGCCTACATGGTGGGTTAAATGATGAATTTTTAACATTAGCTTCACTTCCCTTCAAGTCCGTGCCACATAAGAAAGATAAGCCAGTGAAGCACTGGTGATGTTCAAAAGAAATCCTTTATCAAAATATTGGATTATGATTGCTATGAAACCTGCCTGTCAGCATTATATTTTATTGGTCATCTAGTTTCAGCAGAAACATAGACAGGATGTTAAGTACTCACCATCAGCTCAGCTGAAAGGGTGGCCATCTCCTTTTGAAATTGGAGTTTGAAAACCCAGAGTCCAGGCCGTCAGGGTACATCATAGCTCTGCTGTGGAGATATTCTTCCCTTTCCATTTTCCAAGCATCACTCCATTTCCCTGACCTCTGGTTTTCTTTCTCTCTGCCCATCCGTGACAATATGAAGATCTGTTCATGCTGATGCAGGCAGATCACCCCAGTTCTATCTCAGCAACAGGCAGGTCTCCTACTGAGCCCTGAAGGCTGTTAGGGCCCATCACCAGAGTCCCTTTGGCCAAAGCATAACTTTGCTACACTTCTTGTGCCAGTGTGCTGGCTGTGTCTTCCCACTGAGGCACACTGGCCTCTCTCCTCGACTGCTTTTAAGCTATACCTTAATGTGGAGTTGTTTCTTCTTAAAATACCTTAATTTCAGCAGTTCTTGTTATTTAATTTTTGCCCCCGAGGGACAGTTTCTGGTCTTGAAATAAAATTTCTTAGATTTAGATTACATATGTTTTTGTGTAATAAACAATTTAAAGCAGAATGAAGGGTCTAAGGTAGTTTTTGATACAGAGTTAAGGATTTCACAAATGTTGATTTGCTTATTTCTCCTACCATGTTCAGAGGTTCAGATGCTATTCTCGGTGTGTGTGTGTATTGTTGTTGCTGTTTTTGTTTTTTAAAACATATTCAGAGTTCAGATTAAATTCTATAAGTATGTACCGATTCCCTTACATACATATGTATGTGTATGTATGTACATTTATATAACAGATATATTAACATATATATGTGCATGTATATGAGTTATATATATATAAACTGAATTTATCTTACATATAACAAGCTACTGCATAAATGCTCTTCAGTAAGGCTCATTTGAGTCTCGTGTTCCTCCTCACAAAGTTGTTGGTGGCAATCCTTAATGAGCATAATCTAATGAGGACATGAACTAGACAGTGTACTTCTCTTGTAGCATGAAGATGATCAGACCTGGGATTTCTGCTTCATGCTTCAAGACTTTTAGAATTAACTGATGAATGTTGTTAGATTGTTCTTATCTATGCGACCAAAGTATGGTCTTTGAGTAGTGTATATTTTGCACCAATATCTGTAGATTTCTAATTGATTCATAATCGCAGCTATATAGTAGGGTAGCTGTGAGTACTGAGTTAGCATATCTAAAACACCTGAAGGAGTGCTTGGCATCATAACAACCAGGTGAGTGTTTAGACTCTAAGGTCAGAATTTTCACATTTTGATTCTAGCTCTGTTATTTCCTGGCTCTGCCATCTTGGCAGGTTCTGGTGCCTCAGTTTCTGCATCTGTCAAATGGAGAGAACAATACAAGTACTTCATAGGGTACTGTGAAAGTAAATACATTGAAATGTGTAAAGTGTTGAAAATGTCACTCTGTACATAAGAAGCACATATTAGCTGAATTTTATCAGTAGTCCTAGAATTACTATTATTCCTGAAAGATTTGCATTTGTCTGTGGAGTGTAAGTAACATTCCTCTCCCAGATCTCTCCATACCATCTTTATTTCTGGACTATAAAAGTTACCCTTACCTTACTCAGGTTGGCTCAGGAAATAGTTCCTACTTCCATGTACTTTGTCTAGCCCAGCTGTATGTACTTCTTGTCATGGACCCACTGTTCGCCTTCAGTTCTTCCCCGGCAACTCCAGAGACTTCACTTTTTGCCTTTCCCTTGCTTCCCAGACCTGCATTTACACAGACAAGTTTACCTTTGCCTCAGTTATTCCAATATCATATGCTTCCATGAGTGACATTGGTTCCCACACTCTGGCCTGGGGTGGCCTCTCGACCCATTTTTGCCTCTGATAAGAGGTGGTGGGGTGGGGAGTCGATGAATGATATACTTTGCAAAATATTGGCTCTGACTTCCTAGCTGAGCCGTGGGGTCCATCTCTCTAACTCAAGAGGTCTTTATCTTTTGTCTTAGCCTTGTTATTTTTTCCTGTTCGGATTAGCATTCTTTGCAAGCTGGCTACTCAAGGGCAGATGATTTAAACTCGATTTTGCAGAAAGACATACTGACTCCTTTGAGTCCAAGCTGAGGTGGCTCCCTCACTGTTGAGCACAATAAACTTCATGTGTAACTCCTTTCAGGAACCCCTGGCATTATTCTGAGGTCATCTCAGGCGCAATAGGATACAAGCTACACTTTCAAGTGTTGTCACAATCCTCACAACAGCCCTATGAACTGTGATTATTACTTAATGAATAAAGAAATGGAAGGTCAGACTCAGAAGTCTGTGTGGTCACCACTGTATTTTTGACTGCCTGAAGACATCCTTAGGGCTTTTTGACCAGTGTCTGAAATACCTCCTTTCTGTGACCCCTAATAAATCAACTAGGTGGGCAAAATACTCACTATCAGCTTCTGGGAGAATGACCCTGGAATCAGCCACCTGGTGAGAGGCCTCGAGCTGTAATTTAAAAACTTTCACTTGTAGGGAGTTGCTAAGGCAAGTGATATTAATATCTGCCCTATTTTCACAGTTACAGAAGAATTGGAAAATAAATGAGAGGTGTTTTTCTCTTTTTTTTTATCTTCCAGAGAGCAAACAAGCTTAGAGTTCCAGAGGTTGGACATTTCTTGTCCTCAGGGGGAACTGATCAGTTCTTTGTTTTTGAAAATCTAGATTCACTGAAGGGATGGATCATCTGAGAGGGAGGAGGCCCCAAGGACTGGAGGAAATAGATATGACTTGACCCTGGAAGGAGAGAGATGGATTTCCTCACTACTGTCCCTACATGGTTGTACCCCAAAAGGTAATGGCAGCAAAAATTTCTGAAAAATCTGTAGGTCCCAGCCATAGCAGAAGATCCTGTGACCAAGCTTGGCAAGAGGCAGTGGAAACACTTGCCTTCAGGTGGCCTGTGTGTATTACTGAGCATTTCAAAGACAGTCATGAAGGCCTGAAGGCAGGTTGCCTCTTTCCTCAATGTTAAGGATTAGATATGTCCTCTGTGGCTGTTGAATAATCCCCCAGAGAAGGACAGGCTCCCTAAATATGTCTGAAATTTAGTTTATCAACATTGAAACATTGATTAGTGAGGAGCTTAGCACCAGAGTGAAACTGATTTAGAACAAATTTAAAAAGGTGACATTTTCATGCTTCTGC
This sequence comes from Tonatia bakeri, assembly GCA_004024845.1. Taxonomy (NCBI): domain Eukaryota; kingdom Metazoa; phylum Chordata; class Mammalia; order Chiroptera; family Phyllostomidae; genus Tonatia; species Tonatia bakeri. The sequence goes on from PVIA01001122.1 coordinate 234,079, forward strand.
ATTTCAAGCACATTGACACCCATTAGACATTGATCAATAAAACCCAGCCATTATCATTTGATTTTATTATTCTTTACAGTTGCAAACTTTGTTCTGGAATTGAGGGCTGAGGGAACTGGGAAAAGAAGGAAGGATACAGGATATTGTAAAGGAAAGCAGGTGTAAAACAAGGAGGGAGGGAGAAGTGAGTGCATTTCCGGAAGACAGGTAAGGGAGGATGAGCAGGCTTGCTGACAGACTGTGAGTTGTGGTTAGACCTGTGGAATGTGGTTGTTCGTATAGTCTGTGTAAGGCAGTGACTAGGGATATTTACAAAGGGTGGTATAAGAAATTGGAAAGGTAGTAGGCTTCGTACTACTTTCTGATTCTGGAAGAGGTGGAGCATTCACATCATTGTTTAGGGCCAGAATTTTGAGGTTGCTCAAGCTCTAGTTGTTGAGAGACATGATAGTTATGCATGGCCATTGGCCAACAGCACTGTGCTGTAGCTTCAGCAGTTCCTCCAGGCTCTCAATGAGTCAGAAACAGGAAGACAAAGGACATGTTATAGAGAAGTTGGTCTGCTTTGGGGTGCCTGCCTCATTTACTCTTTCTTCTTTTGGAACTGACCCGATTCACAGCGTTGGCTGAAGGGATGGGCTATAGACCTCATGATACAGCTGCCTCTCCCGTTTCCTACTCCTGCCACAACCTCTTGTTCCAGAGATACATCCAATTTGTCAGAGACAAACCATATTCTCTCTCTTAGAGTCTGGTGTTCAAGACACAGGGTGTGTACTCATAGGATGGTGCATGCTGGAATGCAGAAATCATAAAGCAAGCAATAGGGCAGCGACAGGGTATGTTTTCAGCCATGTGCCTTAGTAAGTGGAGAAAGATGACTCTCAAAGGTAAGCAGGTGAGGGTAAAGGACAAATAGAAGCAGGGAAGAGAGGACAATTGGTTTGAGAGAGAGAATGAGAGAAGCAGAGTAGACTTCTGAGTTCCTGGGTAGTCAGAAGACCTCTCCTTGAGCCTTTTTCATATCCTTCCAATTGTCATCCTTGAGCAGGCATCTGTTGCTTGCAATCTCTGATGAAGAAGAAAAGCTCTCATTTAATGAGTGGGCTTTATAAATAGAAGACTTTTGGAATATGGCTGGCTCTGTCCCAGGCCTCTGCAGATACACAGAAAAATCACACTTGTGAGATACTCTAATCCCAGGGAAAATAAATGTTTATTAACCCAAATTTTGATGTCGGTCACTGTGCCAGATGCTTTACAAATCTCTTTCATTTAATCCTCATAAAACATAATCTTTCATTTTACATAAAAGGCCCAGGATTCAAAATTATATCATTTTTTTATTCTGCCACACTCTCTCATCTAACTTATTTAAACTGGAATATTGAAATTTTTCTCTCCCCTTGGTATTGCTTTAAAATTTTATAGTTTGCTAGCCTTGATAAGTAAGTAGGGGCTATTTTTTGAACTTAGAAATATTATGCATGATTTTCTGGAAACTTATGAATAATTTTTATCTGCATTTCTACTCTGAGACCCTCAGATTCTGAAGCTGTTCTATATTGTTGAAATCAAGGCGAGTCAGAAGACACTGAAGGAACCTGGGTGAAATCGAGAGGAATGCAGAGTAATTATCCTGAAAAGCCCGATAATTCTTTCCAGTGGATTATTAGCTGAGTAACTCTCTGGAGCCACTTGGCTGGCCATGATTACATAACTTAAGAAATTACTGGAGGAATGTAAGACATTACTTATGAGTCTTAAAATTTAGAGAGAAAAAATGATCTTGGAATCTGCCTTGAGGACATTCTGAATAGATTCCAGGCACACCATACTGTTCTTTACTGATTGATGTTCTATTTAGTTAAATCCTGCTGTTTTGCAGTTTCAATGCCATCCTATAACTTCATAGAAATTCCTAGAGGCAACATTAGCATCTAGCCCCTATTCCCCATCACCTTATAGAATTATCATTGAGGACTGTAAGATAATGTTTTAGAAGATTACGAGATTCTTAAATCTATCAATCAGAACTTCCTCCATTTCTTAAGGATATTTAGGATATTTTTAAGGACAATTTAGATGAAGCTTAAACTAGGGATAAGATTACAGTACAGGGATAAAAATATAGACCTTGTATTTTCCGGGGAGAAAATTGTGAGTTGAGCTTCTTCACTTTGATGCAAACTCTAAAGCCTGGTTCCTATGGTTTTTGATCACACAGCATGAAGGGGAGGCCTACTCAGTTAGAGCTACAAATGACCCTTTAACAGGATGTTCATGAAATGCAGCATTTTCCATTTATTATAAGTTGCCCAACAGGTTTTCAGTGGGAACCCCCCTGAGAGAGATCCACTTTCCCATCAGATTTTCATTAAGATCTATTTTCCCTGAACCTCTGTTTGTTACTCTGCTCTTAGAATGTCTTGAGAATCAATCATTCCATTTTATTTGCCTGAATGTCAGGCAACTGTAAAAACATACACCTGAATGTTTGGGATCAGTTAACCACGACCTGCACACCTGATATTTGTTTTTGTGTGGGAGGGGCTTTCCTTCCTCAGCGAGAGATGTGAGGACTGTAAGTTGGCTTAGTTTCTAGTAACTACAGACTCTGTTGTGTAATTATTATTTTGCCTAAATTTATTCTAGGGTCAGAATCACTCCCATGATGCACTGTAGTGCCAATTTCTGAAAGTCAATGCCATATATGTACAGCCACAGATTAATAACGGAATGTGCCATTCTCTCATTCCTGACGCTTCTCTGACTCTCCTTCATTCACGTATAATTAAGCATGGAGAGGAACTCTGAATAAGGCTCAAACTTCCACATGATATATTTGAAAATTGGAACTGGCCTTCCCTTTCGCAAGATTCCTAACACCCTTTGGCCTCTGAGACTGATGGTCAAAATTTTTATCCATTTTCCTTTTCCTGTTGTTATAACTAAAATCAATTCAAGTATTTGCCAAGTATAATTCAGGCTTTCTGGTTAAAGGCCAAGTTTTCACACTAAGCATTATGAATTTGCAATGAATTCATAACATTTAGTATTCATGGTAATAACACTGATCATTATGAAAAGATTTAATATTCATGAGGGTTACACTGCTATTTTCTCAGGTGCCATGATAATTTTTAATAATAATTGAGCATTTCTTCATGGGCAGTTGGAATAATAGAGTGGCAGGGCATTAATACAAATTTTAAAACTTGATCTTCCATAAGAGCGTTTGATTGGTATTATTCTGTATTATTAAAACAAGCTGCCTCTGTTAAATGATTCTGAAAAGTCGAACAGATCCCTCCACAGAGTGTAAGCCAGTGAGTGTTATAGTTCATAGTTCAAAGGGCAAGGAAAACAAAAATATCTGCAAGTCCATTTTTGGGGGGAGAGGACAGTACTTTTAGTATTTGTGTCATCCTTGGCCTTTGTGTCCTTAAATTTGCTTTTTACTAATGCATACACTTCAGAGTATTTTTTTTTTTTTCCAGCACGCCATCTGTTTCTTTGCAATTGGGGATGGTTGAATAATTTCCTGAGGAATTGCTGACAAGATGTGGCCCAGGAACAGCAATCCAGCAGGACCAGATTTCTCATTAAAATCGCTAAGCTCAGCTGTGTTGTAGCAAGCACTTGATATAAGGTGGTCACCCTGGGCCGGTGAAGGTTGGTGACCGGCAGCTACCCATTAAAAAAACAGAACAGTGAAATCTGTATACATATTGTAAATGGGCCCACACGCAGGACCACTTAGGTGGGAAAGTGTCACTTGTCCAAAGGGATGATTTTTGGTCACTTCAGTAGCAGTGTCCATCCTTGTTTACCTTTACACGGTCACTGTCTCACTCTGAGAAGACTTGGAGGGCAGGCATCCCACCTCACACCTATCTTACATCAGACTCTTGTCCTTTTCTTTCCCGGTACAAAGATGAACAGGGATATGTATATTTGCTTTCCCGGAATTCTCCATGATTCTTTCAGCAGAGCCTGACCTGACCCTCTTCCCCAATTGCAGGCGGTATCTAGAATCAGCGAGAGTCCCAGGAAAGGTAGATTGAAATACAAACTTTACCTATGTCACCTCAATGTCCACGATAACACCATGACTCAAATGTTATTATTTTTCTCATTTTATAGATGAGAAGACTGAGTCACAGAGTATTCAATAACTTGTCCCTAATCACACAGCTAGTAACCACTAGCCCAGGGGTTTAAACTGTATCTCTAGTTTTATTTATCACCCACAGAGAATATAGTCTCATAATCCTATATCCCTAGATTATGTGTTTCCCAAAAATGCATTCATATGCACCAGGACTGTTGAAAATAAAATTCTTGCTCCTTACCTCAAGCTTACTGAATCAGAATCTCTGGGTTGGTGGGTGCCTGCAGTTTTTAACAAGCTCCCCTGGTAATTCTGATGCATACTAAAATATGAGAACTACTGTCCTACAGCATAATAAATGTTATTTAATTAATTGGTTTATTAAATATTGAACAGTTAATGTCATTATAAAGCTAAGAGTAGAGTTGGATGAAATTAAAAGTAAAAATCTGAAGCTCTGGTGGAGGTGGGGGTGGGGTTGAGGACCAACAAAAAGAGACCAAGATAGGGACTCTCTTACATGGGATAAGTCACAGGAAAGTTTTATTTTCAAAATTTGGTACAGTTGCAATGATGACCTTAAGTTAAATGAATCCTGTCTGGCTCCCTTGTTTCACATTTTAGCCGAACTGGGTGGAAGGTGGACTCAAACCTTCTGTTTGCTTTTTGCTGCAGTTCCGTGCTCCATGGCACAGCCAGCAGATTTTGCAGCTCCACGTTTGTTAGCATAGTGCTGCACGTGCAAAGGCTTGTGAGAAGGAGGCCCTTGTTGCAATGACATATTTAGCGTGTCGTATTGCTACTCACTTTCTTTGTAAAAATTTGTCTAAATTTGCAGTGAAGGTACACCTTAAATTTGATTTTCCAATCAGCCAACTTGAAAGTGGAAAGGTGACTGGTTAGTTTTTAAATTGTATAACATCCTAGATTGCACTTGGTAAGGTCTGCAAAATAGAATTACTTTTGAATTTCTGAATTTCTAATAACAGATTTGAAGTGGCTTAAAAAAGGAAGAGGAGGAGTATTTATTATAAAGGCATGGAGTTGTCTCAAGATGCCCAAAGGCAGGAGCGCTAACATGCATTTGGAAACCCAAACAGTAGTTCCAGAACTTTCTCTCTGTATCCAAAGTTGCTCTATCACTTTGTATCATCTTCTCTTTCTTAGGCTAGTGAAAGGGGGCACCTCAGATGTCCATCTCCTATCTCCTATATTCAGAAGGACTCAGACTGTTTCTTAGATAACATTTCCAGTTACAGGGGTAAACCATCTAATCAGCCCAGCTTGTAGCAAGTACCATAGCCAAGTGTGTGTGTAGGGGTAAGGGGAAAGAGGATGTTGAGGGTCAGGTATCTAGTAGTGAAGAGGGAGGGGGAAGATGTTCCTAAAATTAATTCTTCAAGAAATGGACAGAATGCATTTTGTCAATGTTCAAATTTTTTTTTCTCTTCTGGTGAAAGTGGCATGAGGGATAGCAATGGAGCAAGGAGTCCAGGAAATAGCTTTGCAGAGGAAAACCAAAATTTAATGGGCCCTTTAAACTCTGGTAGCAGTTTCTTTCTTCCCCCTTAAGATAGCTTCTCCTGAGATTAAGTCATATGAGATAAAAAACAAATGAAAACCATGGTTAGTTGTGAGAGATATGTATTTAAATGTAACACATCCCACAATTAAATCTCAATAACAAAATATTGTATGCATAACTTTTATGCATGACTTAATGTCATCATCTTGAAGTAATATTCATCAAGAACATGGAAAGAGTAGTAATGTTTCCTATTTGACATTGAATCCGGTGGTGAAGGTCCATGCTTATTTCATCTATAATGACATCTGGACTTGGGCTCTGTATAAAGTATTTGTTTAACAGAGAAGAAATAATATTAGATGGCAACTTCTCTCCAACATTTCCATAAATCTTAGTGGTCAATTCTCTTTATAGAGCAAAGATAAAAATTAATGCTGTATCATTCTGACAGTCCCAGCTGTTCGTCTCAAAATACCAGGACTCTCTGGTAAATAGCTCTCATTTGGAGGGAGAGAAGTAGGTATTTTGGGATAGCTTTAATGTCTTCATTCAACAAGTATTTACTGCATATGTCACAGGTTAAAAACTGATGACTTGTGGGCTGGACCGGTCCTGCAAGTGTGGGTCTATATGCTTGGGGGTGGGGAATGGGAGAATATATCTCTATAGAGAGGGATTAAAAATGTTTAGTTAGTTGCCAACAAAGATTATGAGGTTTCATATAAAAGTCCAGATTTCCAGCTGTACTTGAAAAATCAGGAGATGTGTCAGCATTAAGTTAACATATCTACAAGGTAATTTTGGCTAGAATTCTGTGTGAATAAAGCATTGGAATTAATCACGTTAACCATTTACAGAGAGAAGCTAACAGAAAGATTGCAGTTGCCTTAGCTCTTGGTCTTTGTTCCACAGAGCTGAGTTATTGGCATTATTTAAGTTCATTATGTGACTTTTCTCACTATTTGTCTTCTCTAAACAGGAGATGTTTTGGCAGGGGGTTGGCTTGAGCTCAAAAGGGGGTCATAAATTTATAAAATTGCCTCCTCTTTCTACATTTGGTAGCCTCCCAAATAATTATGATGGAGTAAATCTTTCTTCCTAAGTCTTTGTAGTAGGGTAATATAGGAAGTTTGTGGGAAGAGGCACATATGCTTATTGGTTGTTGAATGAGTCAGATTTTAATATTTAGAGGCTTCAGCCATGGTCTTCATATCTGCTCCACCTGCCAGCAAATTGCCCATACTCCCAAAATTTGACAGGGGTGCTAACTTAAATTAAGGGCCATTTTACAGATCCCTCATGTCACTTGCTAAATCCTCCCTGGGTTCCAGAGGAATTTAAGTTCTACCACCTCAGTAAAGTGTTTCCTATCTCCACCAACACAGACTAAATTCACCCTAGTACACTCCTGTCATACTCCTAATTTTACCAGTACTTCCAAAATTGTAATGGATGGAACTGTGTCCCCACTCCCACAATTCATATACTCAAGCCCTAACTTCCAATTTGGCTGCATTTTGAGATGAAGATTTTAGGAGGTAATTAAGGTTAAGTGAGATAATAAGCATGGTACCCTAATCTGATAGAATCGATGGCCATGTAAGAAGAAGATCTCTCTTTCTCTCCTTCTCACCCTGCCCCCATCTCTCTGTCTCTACCATATGGGACAGGCAGCCATCTTCAAGCAAACAAGAGAGCCTTACCAGAAACTGACCATGCTGGCACCCTGATCTCAGAGTTCCAACTTTTAGAGCTGTGAAAAAATAAATTCCTGCTGGTAAGTCACTCTGTCTTTGGTATTTTGCTATGGCAGCAGGAGCAGACTAAGACACAAACCATGTTCAGAACACTGGATGTGAATGGGTGTTCCAGCAGGGGAAAGAGTGGATGGTCAAGTAACTTTAGGAGGTACTAAATTAAGTTAAATAGGATTCTTTATCATGTGAGTTCTCAGACCTTTAATTGTGAATGTGCATTATCAACTTCCAAAGGGAGGTATTTTATGCAAGATTTTCTAACTTAATTAACTATGGGACACTTTTCTCAAGAAATACATTTTAATATTTTGAACAAAATGAATTTCCTACATGGCACAATTTAGAAAATTATTTATATTAATCTGACAATTTAAAATTGGTTTATGATGTCTCTTAGTTTAATTGTACACTTATCTGTCATCTATCTACCTATTCATTTATCCATCCATCTCTCCATTTACTTAAAATTTTCAGTCCACAACAATTTAATTGGGACCTACTGTCGGGCACTGTCAAGCTCTGTCTCAACTCTATGTCACTTAATCAGCCTAACAACCACATGATTACCACTTTACAGGTGATGAAACTAAGGCTCAAAGTCATTAACTCAACGTTATTATTAGCAGAGAATATGAGTTGCTCTCATTTTTAAGTCTATGCTTTTTCTTTTTTCACCCCTCCCTCCCCTGCACACCCAAACCCATACAGATAGAGGTATTGTGGTTCAGAGAACACAGTTATCTGAACAATGGTCTCGGTTTCACACCCTGGTTTACCTGACTTTAAGGCCTGTGCTCTTTCCACTGGAACATGTGTGTTCTAGGCTAGGGGGTTGCACGAGCAAACTATGGAGATGGAAAAGTACAGGATATACTTAGGTACTAACCTGTTTGGCATAAATGTTGTTTGTGGAGGAAAGAAGGGTGGCAGATGAAATTGGAAAGGCAAATTGTGACTAGATTTTGCCATTTTTGAAAGCGTGTGTATTAGTTAACTTTGTAGCAATAAACAAATAGAAAATTTCAGTGACTTACTACAAGAGGTCTTTACTTACTGCTCCTATTACTTGAGGGCTGCAGGCTGTCTGTGACTCGGTTGGGTTCAGCTGTGCTTGGCTTGGTTTGACTCAGCTCCCTGTGTCTTCTTGTTTCCAGACCCAAGCTAAAGGAGGAGTCACTGTATGTGATATGTTCTTCTTATGGTAGGGCCTTAATATTAAGGGTCTAGCCCTGGCTGGTGTAGTTCAGTAGATTGAGAGCAGGCCGGTGAACCAGAGGGTTGCCAGTTCAATTCCTGGTCCAGGCACGTGCCTGGGTTGCAGGCCAGGTCCCCAGTAGGGGGTACAAAAGAGACAACCACACATTGATGTTTCTCTCCCTCTCTTTCTCCTTCCCTTCCCCTCTGTCTAAAAATAAATAAATAATTTAAAAAATATTAAGGGTCTAAGCAATGTCTCTTAAGCTTTCTGTTTATAAATGGCATGCTGCCTCTTTCACCACATTCCATTGGTTGAAGCAGCCACATGAGCAACTTGTAAGTAGCGTTTCATATTTTGTGTATTCCACTTGGTGGCCCTGCAGAATCACATGGCAGAGGGTGTGGATAGATAATGTTTTCATAGGGAAGGAGTGAAAAATTGAAACAATAATTTACTGTATGATACTTTATAGTTTTCACACCTCTTCAGAATTAAGCCTTAACTTTAAATCTTAACTCTGTCACTGGTAGACAGCTCTTGACACATTTATTGGGAGGCAGAAATAATTCTTCATGATCTGAAAAAGTGGGTGTGGGATATATGTGAGACCGAGGGTTTCATTGTCTAGATAAACTGTTTTCCACCCCAGACTATAAAGGGTAGGCAAGCTCCTATGGCAGGCTGGGGCTCTTTGTCCCTTTGTTACCTTGGTTTCTTCCCACTGTCATACTGGTGTGAAGGGGTCGTTTAAACATAAACACCCATTAGAGCTGCCATGACGTGCTCTCAATATTAGTGAGAGAGGAGGTGGGTTGTCTTGTAGGAACTCTGTTCTAAAGACTGTGCATGTCCAGTCCCACTTTACCAGGAGTTGCACAGGAATATGCCTCTCTGTCCTTGGGCAGAAGGAGGGCAGCAAAATGAACCAGGACTTTGGGTTTAAATTGGAGGTTGTAAAGGAGGGAAAGAGACCAAGAAGGGGAGACTTCTGGATTCCTATGTGAGACAGACATGATAAGAACAGAAAATAAAAGTTTTGCATCATCCTATGGATTCTGAATTTATTTACAATCAACCAAGAGTAAGATGGTTTCTTTTGGTGTTGCATGCTCTTCAAGACACTGTGCTTAAAAATGTCAGGATTATGCTCTCTCAATTTTTGACCACGGACTCCAGGTGTGAGAAAGGCAAAGGTGGTGAAGGACTGAGCAGCTCTATTTCAGAGTGTGCAAGGTGGTAAAAATTGCAGGTCAGTCTGAATGAGTGATTAGGAAGCTCTGGACCTCTGATTAGGAACTCTCCTAGGAAAGGGACTGCTGGTCTGCCAGAATCTCAGCCTTTTGGTTCCAACCCATTGCAGACTCTTCCACACATTTCTGTTGAGACTAGAAGAACTGAGGTTTAAACAGCCTTTTGTGTCTTAGTGTCTTCTGTTGCCTGGGTCACTGGAGACTCTTTACCATTGTTAGTTAAAAGCTTGATAACTGTGTTCTGTTGTGATATAATTAAATATTTGATTAATTGCTTCAGCCTTATTCCACAGAGTATGCATATTTCCTGAATCAAAGACTTTGATTCAGCACAGTGTCAAAAAACATGAAGATTTAAGGCTCATCCAAGCGTCAACTCCGAGCTGATGCAGACACCCTGACTCTTGAGGCTGCTGAATGGTAGGATTCAACAAACACTTTAAAAAGGGGGACTGCTGATACCGCTGAACAAGAATAGTAATCAAATGCATTAGTACAGGAGAACACAAGCTTATGTTTTCATATCTGTAATGTGTACTGTGGCTCTTGTTTTCGGTTTTCCCTCTTAATGGAGGAAAATGAGTTTTAATCTGTAAGAGAAAGGTCAAAATGTTAAATAAACTTGGATGTGGAGAAAGTCTTTCCTCCATTGCCAAACATTTACTGATCACCATTTGTGTACCAGACACATAAAGAGTGAGATCCCTTTCAATGTGCACATGTTCCACTAGGGGATGTGGACCTTTATAAAGTACACTGCAATATAAATACTAATAAATGAAAAAATAGAGGGATTGCGGTTAATGTGGTGGAGCAAGACAGGAGTGGGAAAGGAGGGAGGCCAGAAAAAAACAAATACTAAAATGATTTTGTGAAAAAGGGTCTCTAAAGAAAAACTAAATGAATGGGTGGGAAGAAGGAAAGATGCATGGATAACGAGTGTCAACTTCAAACGCATGGCATTGTGACTCCCTTCAGCATTAGCTCTGAGGAGAGTGCACCACTGAACCCGGGTCGGGGTTGGGGTAGCTGCTCTGCTGCGGTTCCTGCTCTATGTGGTTTCCACCCATCGGGCCACGGCAGGGGTAGCTACCTGAATACCTACAGTCCGTGCGTTCTTTCATAGTGTGGATTTGCTTCTGGGAAGATTTTGTTCAACCCAGGACTATATTTCTCCTTCTTTGTCATCTGAGACCATGTGACTAGTTCCAGCCAATGGAATTTGAGAGGAATTGATGTGTGTCACTTACAACGAGGTGGAGTGTCTTGTGCCCCTTCTCATGCTCTTTCCTCTTGCTGTGTGGATGTTGATGACCATGACCTCACAAGGGCATCCCTGCAAGCTGCTTGGTTTGCATTAGACTCAACATCAGCAAAAAATAAACTTGGATTGTTTTGAGTCACTGAGCTTTTGGGGCTGTGAAATGCGATTAGCTTACCACGGGGAGTGTCAAAACGCAAACAATATCTACTCTGCCTTTCACACGGCTGTTGAGAGTTTTAAACGTGATCGATGTGAAAGGCATTGCAAAATTTTAAGTGCTAGAAAAACATCAGGTACTGTTATTAGAAAGAAAATAAGAACTTACCAATTGAAATTTAAACAGCAAATTTTATAAGAAATGTAATGAACTCAGTTTAAAGCACGTTTAAAAAGATTACTGTTACATGCTATATCAGAATATCTTTAAATCTCAGTTGAGGTCTTTGGTTTGAGTAATACTGGATGCTACAAAATAACAATTTAATGAGATACTCTGAACATAAACTTGAAGTTCATCACGATGACATAGGATCTGTATTCTTTTGTTTGCTTTTTAACAAAATGTGAATTGGCTGTCTCAAAGGAGATGCAATTTGAGTTGGCAATTATTAAGAGCAGAAAAGAACTGGGTGAGAGGATTTGTAGGGCAAAAATGATGAATTAGTTAAAGTATTTCAGGTACAATTTATAGAAGTTTGACTTGAAGCATCTTGAGTCAAATAGGGACTTTACTGATAGGATGTAACTGTAAGAATGGTCAGGAATCAGCTGGGCCTCAGGGATGGGCCAAATGCCATTAGGTTCTTTCCCCTTTCTCTGTATGCTACTTCATGTTCCTACTGGGCACAGCTTCTTTTCATGGCTGCTGACAGCTCCCTGGCTCCCATCCTAAACCATCAGTCACTGAGGTAGACCCTACCTACAAACTCTTTTCTGCCGAATCCTGACATTCCAGGGAAGGGATTTACTGGGTTATTTGAGGGATATGCCCACTCCTGGAGGGTATGAAGTCACTAACATGACAGCTTCTGGGTCAGTCATGTGTTTGAGGCAAAAATTTCCTAGGAAGGATTTCTACATGCAAGTTTACCAGCTAAGGGAATTTTTAATGCGAAGTTGTTGATTAAAGCAATCTCTGTAAAGATACTATTCTAAACTGTTAAAAGAGAAAGTTGACATACAATATTCTATTAGTTTCTGGTGTACAATTTAGTGATTCATCATTTATATACCTTATGAAGTGATCGCCATGATAAGTCTAGTAAACCATCTGTCACTGTACAGTGTTATTACGATATTACTGAATGAATTCCCTATGCTGCATATTGCATCCTTGTGACTTATTTATTTCATAACTGAAAGTTAGTACTATTTTTTTTATCCTCACCCAAGGACGTTGTTCTGTTCATTGCTTTCAGAGAGAAACACATCTATTTGCTGTCCCACTCATTTGTGCATTCGTTGGCTGATTCGTATTTGTGCTCTGACTGGAGACTGAAGCTGCAACCCTGGCGTATCAGGATGACACTCGAACCAAATGAGCTACCTGGCCAGCATGTATTTTTCTAAAAGGATGCTAAAGCCATTGTTTACTTGGTCATAATTTGAGTAAATTTTTCTGTATTCTGATTAAGGAAGTTTTAGTCTTATCCTTTGTTGCCTTATTGTCACCATTCATTATTAATGTTATCATAACAGAAGGCTACCTAGATTTGGAGTGAGTTAGAGAGGGATTGTATGTTTGAAAGGAAAGACTCAAATGGATTTTCTTCCAAGGAACACTGATGAGATATCTCAGGTGTTGACTGAGTAACAGAAGATGGTCTGTTTAAGGCATAAATACAGATGATGCTTTGAAACTCTTCTTAAGGATTCTTTGCATGAATTGGCAGTGGTGCTGAATTCCGGGATGATCTCTTAATCATTGCAAGTCTAGGTGCTTTTTCTTTCTTCACCAGAGTTACTCATAGAAAGGAAGTGTAAGATGTAAGACAAGAACATATTGGACTCACGTTGTCCCTCTCTAAACACCCAACCTTTATACTCTGAGCTTCCCAGTTATCTAAATAGAACTTATGGAATGTAATTTGAGAGTCATCAGAGAGTTTTTCTGTTCTCAGTATGTCCCCTGCCTTTTTGCATGCAAAAATCTTTACCCCTGAACTCCCTCAAGTTGGTTCATTACTTTCCAGTTGGGATTCTTAACCTTGGGCAGCCAGTGGGGTCAAGCAAATATCAGGGGACAATAAATTGAGTTCACATAGCATATTTATAATTTGTGCTGTCTTACTAAGTGTGATATAGCTCCTATAAAAATCTTCTAGAAAAATGGAATAATACTATGCTTGTTTTTTAAATTAGAAAGTATTATAATTAGAGTATATTTTATTATGTTAATAACTCCTGTTGTTGATGACTTAGGTTGTTTATAAATTCTTACTCATGTAAAAGAAGAAAGTCTGACTTTTTCATAGCTGAAACTTCTTTTCTCTTTTGATTATTGACTAACAATTTATTCCCAGAAGTATAACTAATGGTTCAAAGGACATGTCTTAGATGTTTTTTCATGTGTGCTGTGCAGTGGCCCCCCAGAAAGAGTGCATGATCATATACTCTTAAATTGTCCTCCAGAAGTGTGAGGAGTCTTTTTAGAAAAAAATAATACTAAATTTATTTTAAATAGTGGCCATTTCACAGCTGAAACTTTATGTAACACTTTTGGTAGGTTTTTACTGTTAGTAATGAAGCTAAATATTTTTATATTTATGAAACATTTATAGTTGTGTATTTATGGATCATTTATATATACTTTGCTCACTGTAATCTTAGGGGGCTTGCATTTCTTATTGATATGTAAAGGCTATCTGTCAAGGATAATAGCTTTGTCTCCTATACAGTGAAGATATATATTTTTTCAGTTTGAAAATATTTTTTATATTTTAATAATCTTAATTTTAAATAAATATTTATAAATTTGTACTTTTTATGTGGTCAGATACATTTCACTTTTGTTTCTTTCATTGCTTTCCTCTTTGGTGTATGCTGAGAATGATTTTTAAACTGCTAGATTTAGGTATATATATTTTTACTATATTTATAGATGTAATTTATTATAACATTTTGAAGATATTTCATTTCTTCTGGCATTCATTATTATTGTTGAGAAATTGGCTGTAAATCTTATTAGGTTTTCTTTGAAGGTAATGTGTATTTTCTCTGGTTTCTTTGAAGATTTTCTTCTAAGTCTTTAGGTTTCAGTAGCTTGATATAGTGGTCCAGTAGTGTTCCTATTATATGTCTTTGTATTTATTTTCCTGGTGAAGCTATGTCTTAATATCTTTGGTGATAGGAACAACTGATAAGCCTGATTCTCTTCCAGTCAGGCTTTATTTTTTGTGCAATATTATGGGATAACCTTCCTACGCCCACTTATCATGTCGCTAGATGGGACTAAAGGGCTTATGAGACTGGAGAGTGAACGAGTTGGTTCATGATTCCATGTCTATGAGTGTGAGTACAGGACTCCATGTAAATGATGTCCTGTGTTTATGCTGGGAATGGGAACAGTATAAGAGAGAGAAAGGAAAAAATTTGTCTGATGTGTAGGTGGCAGTGTGTTTCACTCAGGTATGAGTCTTTGTGTTACCAAAGACCTTTACTAAACACATTGAATAGGAAATTTTTGGCTCTCTCATAACAGAACTTGTAGATTCAATCTCAGGTTCAGCCCAGTACAGGGACCCACATTATATAATCAGATCCTGGGTTCTCTTTTAGATTCTCTCAGCTATTCTTCTTCTTTATTGGACTTATTCTCAGGTTGGTGTTCTCTTATGTTGTAAACATAGGCTTCACCCACTTGGCCCACATCTTTTCATATTCTAGTCTCATAAGAAAGAGCACCTTTTTTTTTTTTTTGTAAAGAGTTGTAGCAAAATTGTGTGTTACTTGCTCTTGATTTGATCTTGAACAATTGTGGTCAGAAAAAGGAAATGCTCCAACTGGCTGGACCAGTGTCAGATGACCATTCCATCCTAGGATCAGGGAATGGAGTTCAAGGCAGTTTGAAGTATGTTAGGTCATAGTGGGGGAATGTCTTTTATTTTCCCAGATAAAAATTATTTTTCTTTGGTGACCCAGCATCCATTTCTTCTTTCTTTGTCTTTCTGAGTTTGAAATTATTTGATCTTAAAACTTCCATCTTTAATGACTGAGAGTATTTTCTTCAGTGGCTCTCTTGAAGTGTTGTGTGCTCCTGAAAGGCCTGTGTGCACTCATGCCCTACATCAGAGTTTGCTGTCCTCTTTAAATAATCTGCAGTCATCTTATAACCAGAGGCAGCTTCAGTGGCTCTGGACCCTGGATGCACAGTAGAAGTACCCGGAGAGCGCTGAAGAGAAGATTTCTGGCTTTTCCCTGGAGAGTTTGATGTAGTCCACTGGAAGTGAAACTCAGGCGTTGATGATTCTGATGTAATGCTAGGGTGAGAACCACAGGTTAGACAATTCTGCAACAAATAAACTATACATTTTTTTAGGTGGTAAATTTTAGGCTCTCAAGTGTTTGAGAGTTAATTCCCTTTAGCCACCAAGTTTCGACATTCTTTATTTCACTGTTATTTGACATTGAGTTAAAACTTGGTAAAAGGGGAGTGATGGAAATGATGGTGGGAAGGGCAGGAAAGAGGATATTGCCAGAAGTGTGGTGCTTTTCCTTAAAGATTTTTGTGAAACCCCAATATAAATAGCCTACCTTGAAAACCTACTTGGATTTCCAAAGCATTTATTGACTGGGTATCTGAGCAGAGGGCACATGAGGACATTTTTCTTCAATGTTCAGCTGCCTGCTTGTCTAGCTGAGGGACTTCAAAAGATAACAGCACTTGTGTGTATATCCAGGTCCACCATAATATGGACTTCAGCCCTGGCTGGTGTGGCTCAGAATAAACACAGGCCTGCTAACCAAAGGGTCACTAATTTGACTCCCAGTCAGGGCACATGTCTGGGTTGTGGGCCAGGTCCCCAGTAGGGGGCGTGTGAGAGGAAACCACACATTGTTCTTTCCCTGTCTTTCTTCCTTCCTTTCCCTTTGATTACAATAAGTAAAATCTTTACAAAGAAAAAAAATATGGACTTCAGTGTTTTTTTGCTTTGTCCATAATTTTATTTTTATTTTAAAATTACTGTTTATATAGAATATTCTATTAGTTGTAGGTGCACAACCCTGTGTTTAGATATTTATACAACTTATGAAGTGATCACCTCAATAAATTTAGTACTCATCTGACACCATATACAAGGGGGGACCAAAAAACTGGAATTTATAAAAAAATTGTGTATTTATTCTTACATGCTTAAACTTCAGTCACCTTCAAAGTACTATCCATTTGATGCAATACAACTATTGAGACTTTTCCACTGCTCAAAACAGTTTTTGAACTCATCGATTTTCATACCTTTTAGTACTTCTGCTGTTTGTTTTTTGTTTCACCCCTCCACATGGAGAAAATGTTTTCCCTCAAGGACTTTTTTCATCTGGGAAAACACCAAAAAGTCTTTTGGGGACAGATGCAGTGAATAGGGAGGATAGGTCACAGGGGTCATGCCATTTTTGGTCAAAAACTGCTGAACACTCAGCACGGTATGGGCAGGTACACTAGTAAATCAACCTTCATGAAATCAGCAAATGTGTTGAAAGTTTTGAGTCTTTAAAAAAAATTCACTGAAGCTGAATGCTGCCTCTCACAATAATGCCAGCTAGTACACTGATACAGATGGGTTCCTAGAACACATCTAGTCAGGGAAGCCTGTACTACAAGGGGCCTATTCTCCAGAAGTTAATTTTGAGTTGTTTTGCATCCCCCCTCTTATAGTTATTACAATATTATTCACTATACTCCTTATGCTGTACTTTATATTCCCATTACTGTTCTGTAACTACCATTTTACTACTAAATCCCTTCAACTTTTTCATCCATCTTCCCAAACTCCTCCCTTCTGGCAACTGTCAAATGGTTCTATCTATGAGTCTGTGGCTATTCTTCTTGTTCATTTATTTTGTTTTTTAGATTCCACATATAAGTAAAATCATCTGGAATTTGTCTTTTTCTGTCTGGCTTATTTCATTCAGCATAATATGCTCTCGGTTAGTCCATATTGTTGCAGATGGCAAGATATATGTATATGCATATGAATGTGTACATATACATATACATGTACATATATAAGATATATGTATATGTATATATACATAAGGAATATAAAGTGCAGCATAAGGAATATACATATATAAGATATATGCATATGTATATGTACATATACATACATACACACATACATACCACTTCTTCTTTATCTGTGCATCTACTGATGGACATTTAGATTGCTTCCATATCTTGACTATTATAAATAATGCTGCAATAAACAAATGGGTATATATGGATTTTTTTGACTTAGTGTTTTATTTCTTTTTTTCAGATAAATCCCCAGAAGTGGAGTTGCTGGGTCCTTTCTTATCTCTTGTTATAGCCTTGGTTTTAAAGTTTATTTTTTCTGGTATATGTATTACTACCTCAGCATTTTTTGTTTGCTTCCATTTTCATGAAATAATTTTTTTCCATCTATTTACTTTAAGTCTATGTGTCTTTTAATCTGAAGTTAGTCTCTTGTAAACATGGTCATATTTTCTTATCCATTCAGCCACAGTATGTCTTTTGGTTGGGACATTTAATCTATTTTCATTTAAAGTAATTATTGATAGATATGTATTTATTACCATTTTATTATTAATATTTTGATATTTTTCTTCTTCTTAAAGGCTCTAACATTTCTTTTAATACTGGTTTGGTAGTGATGAACTCCTTTAGATTTTTCTTATCTAGGAAGCTCTTTATCTATCCTTTGATTCTAAATGATAGCTTTCTTATGTAGTGTAATCTTGCTTGTAGGTCCTTGCTTTTCATCACTTTGCATATTTCATGCCAGTCCCTTCTGGCCTGCAGATTATCTTTTGAGAAATCAACTGACAGTCTTATGGGAGCTCCCTTGTAGGTAACTGGGGTTTTTTTTGCTGATCTTAAGATTATTTCTGTGTCTTTAACCTTTGGCATTTTAATTATGACATGTTTTGATGTGGGCCTGTTTGATATCATCTTGTTTGTGACTCTCTGTGCTTCCTGGACTCATATGTCTATTTCATTTACCAGGTTAGGGAAGTTTTCTACCATTATTTTTTCAAATAGGTTTTTGCTCTCTTCTTCTTCTGGCACCCCCATGATGTGAAAGAAAGTTGGTATTCTTGAAGCTATCCCAGAGGTCCCTTAAACTGTCCTCATTTAAAAAAAATTTTTTTGCTGGTTCTGATTGGGTGTTTTTTGCTTCCTTATCTTTTAAATCTCTGATTTGATCCTCTGCTTCATTTGCTCTACTATTGATTCCCTGTAATGTATTCTTCATTTCCGTTTGTATATTCTTCATTTCTGACTGATTCATTTTTCATGCTTTTTTATCTCTGTTTTCATTTTCCCTAACTCTTCATTGAAGTCTTCACTAAGTTCCTCTACTCTTCCCCTAAGTTCATTGAGTATCCTTATAACCAGTGTTTTTGAACTATGCATCTGGTAAATTGCTTGTCTTCATTTGTTTAGTTCTGTTTGTGGAATTTTGTTCTTTTTTTTTTTTCATTTGGGGCATATTTCATTGTCTTCTCATTTTGGCTGCCTTACTGTGTTTTTGTTTGTTTGTTTGTTCGTTTTTTTGTTTGTTTGTTTTATAAATGAAGTCTTTTTTTAAAGATTTTATTTATTTATTTTTAGAGAGGGAAGGGAGGGAGAAAGAGAGAGAGAGAGAAACAGCAATGTGCAGTTGCTGGGGGCCATGGCCTGCAACCCAGGCATGTGCCCTGACTGGGAATCGAACCTGCAATGCTTTGGTTCACAGCCCATGCTCAATCCACTGAGCTATGCCAGCCAGGGCCCTGTGTTTGTTTTTATGTGTTAGGGAGAGCTGCTGTTTCTCCTGGTCTTGGTAGCATGGCCTATGTGTAGCTGTCTTGTAGGGCCCGGTGGCACAGCCTCCCCAGTTACCAGAGTTGGGCTTTGTAGGTACACCCCCCATGTGGGCTGTATACACCCTCCTATTTTGGTTGAGTTTTGATTGCTATTGACACATGAAGGGGAAATATTGACCCCCAGGTTGATTAAGATACTGTGGAGGATCTGCTGTGCAGAGGATGACCCCACAGAGCAAAACTAACTTCAGCGGGCTCAGGTACCCACTAAGTCCACTCCTTGAATGTGTTGCTCGTGGATGTGGCTGGGTGGTGCTTCAGCATGGTCTTAGGCTTTTCACCATGTGAACTGGCTCTGGGGCCTCCTGAGAGGTGCAGGACCAAGTCAGCTGCTGCCTGTGTCCTGCTCCGGGCCAACCTGCATGAGCTACAAAGCAACCTGCAGATGTCTGCTACTTATGCTGGGCTTAGAATTGCCCAGGAGAGGCCAAGCTATGAACCAAAGCCAGCTGCCACTTATTCAGGGCCTGGGGACACTTTGTAAGAGGTGTGGGATACACAGAAGCCAAAAACTGCTTGTTTGAAAGATTTTAGAGAGTTGGCAGCAGGAACCAAGACAGGTCATTTATATGGAAAAGCCACTGGAAAGGGCTTGGGTGGACCAGAAAATTGAGTGGGGCAGGGTCTCAGGGAATCACCAGGGCTAGGTGAACAGCATTAGCCAGTTTGATGAAGACTCAGATATGGTACCTGCCCACTGGTTTTGTTGGAGATGGCTCATCAAAGGAACAATGGCCTCTGCCAGCACTTCTTCCTGGGAGATAGGCTGCCCCTTCAGCTCTCTCCCTGATGCTGAAACAATTCACTTCCTCCCTGTATGTCTGTGGCACCTTTCTAGCTGCTGCCCCAGTGCTGGGGCTCAGAGTGAGTGAGTTTGAGTAAGTCAATGCAGGCCCTTTAAGGGGAACACCTGGGATTCTAGGAGCCCTCTGTCTCACTCAGTCACAATCTCTGCTAGTTTTGCATAGCCAGAAGTTATGGGGATCTCTATTCTAGCACTGGAACCCTGGGGTGTAGAGACTGGCCTGGGCCAGGACCCCTGGCTCCTCAGGAGGACTTCCACAATGGAGATATCCCTTTAGATTTTTAACTGCTATATCTAAGTGTTAGACCAGCCCATTCCATGTCTCTGCCACTCCTACCAGTCTCAATGTGGCTTCTTTATAATCTTAATTATAGGACTTCTGTTAAGGTAGATTTCAGGTGGCTCTTAATAATGCTTGATCTGTAGTTTACTTGTTAATTTTGATGTGGTTGTGGGAGGACAGCACAGCATTTGCCTGTGCTGCCATCATGACTGAAAGATTGACTTCACTTTTAAACAGGTTCCTTTCAAGCCCTGTTTGAAAACAGTTCACTACAACCGTTTAAAAGAAGAAGTGTTTCCACATGAGCATTAAAATAAATAAACCAACTCAGAAAAATGGTGACCCAGATAGTGTCTGACTTACGTCTACTTCTTTGCCACATTAGACATTTGGGCATGCATATGTTGAGCTTTAAATGTTTACAAGGGTTTGGACATTGTTTACAAATGATAAATGATAAGATACAGATATCTTATTCTTTAAAAAATCAAATTCTACATTTTTTTTCTCTGCCTTAAATTCATAGCCAGTAGCATAATCAAGTGAGTCAAATGCCAACGTCCAGAAAGCCATGCTTTTCTGCCAATACATTTTTTCTCTAACAGCTATCCACTTGATTTTTATTTATGTATTAATTTTTGTCTGAGAGTAGAGTAGACTACTTTGAATCTGCCAATCTTCATTATCTAGGGACCGAGGTGGAGAGGGAAGGACTGGAATTTTTCTTTAATTCTACCATTCTTCAGCCAATTTCTCTGTTTTCAGCCCTGTTTCTCATTCTGCCCCTGGTCTTACTTCTATCTCAGAGACTCTCTAGTTCTGTACTGATTTTCAGCATTTTGCACTGTATGCCCCTATGGCAGATCCTGGACTGTGAATTATTTCACTGTTTTATCCATCAATGCACTTCTATCCACTTTACAATTCCAGAAATGCAAAGAACTGCCCTCTTCTCCCATTCTTTCTGGTCACAGAGTTATATTCTTTTCAACTGATAAATTCTTTTTGGGTAGGATTTTGGATGGAAAGGGAAGTGAATCCTGGTTTGCCACCAGTATCTGAAACTATTCTGCCTTTCTTTTTATATTATGGGGTTGGCTAAAGAGTTCATTTGGTTTTTTCCATAAGATGGCTCTAGTAGTGCTTAGCTGTCTTTAACTTCATCCAAAACAATTTTGTTAAATTGAGGTGTGAAAGCTGTCATATCGGTGTGTATTTAAAAAAAAAAAAACCTTACTAAAATTGTGAATTTTTGTGTAGCCATTTTAATATTAAAGATGGAAGAAAATATGCAACATTTTCAGCATGTTATGCTTTATTACTTCAGGAAAGGTAAAAATGCAACTGAAATACAAAAACAACAACAACAAAAATTTTGCAGTGTATGGGGAAGGTGCTGTGACTGATCAAGCATGTCAAAAGTGGTTTGCAAACTTTTGGGCTGGAGATTTCTCACTGGAAAATGCTCCACAGTCGAGTAGACCCATTGAAGTTGATAGTGATCAAATTAGGACATCAATTGAGAACAATCAGCATTCTACCACGCAGGAGATAGCTGACATACTCGAAATATCCAAATCAGTAAAGTTATTGGTGAAAATGAGTCTTTTATGAACTTTTTGACTGACCAATGTATCAAGCGCCATCTGATTGTTCATCTTCCCATTTAATGAAACATACTATAATAGTTTATTTCAGAAATAAATGTACTCAAATTCATTATGTTTATATACAAGGATGTGGATGAGCAAAGACATTATTCTTCAGGAGAAAAAAATAAAGCATACTGTTGCTTCTATAGCCAGTCTCCTATGAGGCCTCAGAAAATAATTTAAAAACCAAATAGGTGCAAGGTTTTATAATATATTTTATAACATTTTATTAGAATGATAAATGAGTATAGAATTAAAAGAATGAACCTTTTGGCAGATTTTAGGACATTCATCTCAGAATAAATTACTTTGGAAATTTGGTTACTTTAATATTTGTTACCAGTTTTTGCCCAAGGCAAATGCCAAGTAGTTACAAAGATGAATTATTACCCATAGCCCTTACAATTTTATCTTTCTTGTTTAGTTAAATATGTCTCCCATATCTTTATCAAGAGGAATAAAACTAGATTGTTGTATATTTAGTCCATTTTAGCTTATTTTTCTGGTACTTTAAAAAAGGCAACTCTATGCCATATGCTATGCACCAGAATGGCTGTAAATAATCATAAAATTAAATGCCAGAATTTACCACTACATGTGGTTTCTCATTAAGATTTGATGTGGCTTCTCTAAACTGAAAATGGTCTAAAGGTTGATTTCTTGTATTATCAAGCTGTTTTCTGAGCTTTCTTGCTGGCCCACCTACCTGGATATATAATTAACTTTAACTCTCAAAGGCTTCTGGTAGATTTGGGCTATATCTTTAGGAAAATGAAAGGTTATTCTCTGAAACACATATGTGCTATAGGAATAACAATTCCAAAGTATGTTCAGTGTCTGTTCCCTAATATGATGGTGACCATATGTTCTGGATATTCCCTAGCAATCCTATGTCACGTACCCTGATTCAGGGTTTGGAAAATACAGCAAATACCATATGTAACACTTACTAAGTAGAGAGAATAGATCAGGCTGCTATTGCTAATGAGCTAAATGTTTTTTTAAGACGAATAACAAACCAACCCAGACTGTATAAGTCATTATTTAGATTCATGCCTTTAATTTTCTTCTTTAAATATGGCTGTATTCTACAGAATTACAAACTTCCATACAGAGAAGACTGTGGTCCTAGAACAACAAATCTATTTAGAGGAGAGATTATATAAATTAAAATTAATATGAGTTAGACTTATCTCTTTGTAGATCTATTGCTTTGATAGCTGCCTTCTTTAGATACTTTTTTCATTTTAGAGAATTAGGAATTTCCATATAAAGACAATGGTCCTGTGTTCGTAAATCATTTAGAGAAGAGATTACATCAATTAAAATTAAACTTTTCTATGTGTTTCATTCTGTCATAATGGTACAAGTAAAGATCAGTTCCACTGAGGAGTGTATTAATTTTTCATACCTTCCACTGAATTTGGTTTCAATTCTACCACCAAAAATAATAGGGAAAGTTATTTCAATAACAGATATATTTAAATGTCATTTGTTGTTCAAGATACTGTGCTTGGGACAGGGGCACCCAAAAGTCAATGTCAAACTCTAGTAATTTGAGAAGAGCACAACTTGTGGTTAAGTGTTAGGACTCAGACAAATTTGACCTTGTCACTTATTAGCTATGTGACTTGAGCAAGTTAAATAACTTCCCTTGAGCCTCAGTATTGTCATTTGTAAACTGGAGAATATAATACCCCACAGGTGGTTGTATAGGGTGAATGAGGTGATGACAATGAAGTGCTCAGCACAGATTATGGCACACAGTAATTCAACGTGTGTTGGCAAAAGCAGTCATTGTCATTATAATAATGTAATTTCTGTTAAATTGATTGATAATATTTATCAACATCAGGCTATACTACCATTCAGCAGAAGGGATAGGAAGTATTTACCTTGGTATGTTCAGAATTACATCAGGATAGGAATGGAGTTGAGGTGTAGCAAGAGGAACTCAAATTACATCTCTGTTTCCTAATGGTTGACGTCACTACCTTCCAGAAACTCTGTTCCTATACATTTCTCTCAGTCTTTTTCTTACTGTTCCACGTCCAGAAGAACCAACCCCCTTCAATAGTCTATGCAGCATCTTGGAGTACTAAGGAATTGATCTGATTGTTGGTGGAGCTAGTCTTACCCCGGCATCAAACATAAATTTAGGAGCCAGAGCCAAGAATAGAGCAGAAGGACAGAAAAAGATTTTTTTCCAGATTTTAAAATTGCTTTATATAAGCAGCTTTACAATGTAATAAATTTTATCACACTCAATGAATTGGCTCTAGTGGTACAGATAAACTTAATGAAGTGAATGCTGTACTGGAACATATTGGCTGTGCTGAGTGTGGGCTGTCTGTGAAATTCTCGACCACAAGGCTCAATAAAGGAGAGAATCTGTGTGAGAAGGAAAGCTGAAGTGCCAGGAGATAATGGGGCATCTAACCTTTCTTAGAAAAAAATTATTTTTGTGGAACCTAAGACCCAGAGTGCTGATTAGAAGAGAGGATGACCATATGCTCATTCTTCTGCAGTATTGCTTCTGAGAGACTCATACGGTCCTTGATGGGAACACTCTACAGACCATTTAGTCTGGTTATTTTCAACATTTTTGTCTTAAAACTATGACAAGTTTTGTTGATCTGAAGTCCTCCATAGAGCCCATGTGTATGAAATAGAAAACAACTATCTGTGTGGGTGTGGACACGGAGACCTCTGGCCTGCCTGCTTGGTTCCCCCCTTCCAGCCCCCCCCCCACCCCTGCGCTCCATTTGTGCACAATCTTTGCTTTTGTGATGTGTTTGTTTGGGACTCCTTAAGGTTTTAAACACCATAAACTGTGGTGAGCTCATTGAACCCTTTATTTTTATATGTGAAGAAACTGAGACCTAGGAAAATAAAATTATGTTTAAAATCATGAGCTAATTAATGTCAAAATAGGTTATAGAATCTGAGTCTCCTAACATCTAGGCCATTGTACTTCTCTTACAGGAAGCCACCTCATTCAGCTTATGTCTGTTTCTGTCAGGAGCCTCAGCAGAGAGAAAACAGCCAAGCACAATTTCCCATAAAGGATGCTGCTGCTATTAGTACTACGATTACTTATTACTGGTTTTGCAAAATGGAAAAAGAAAAACAAATCAATACATCATAATGAGAATGTTAATAT
This sequence comes from Tonatia bakeri, assembly GCA_004024845.1. Taxonomy (NCBI): domain Eukaryota; kingdom Metazoa; phylum Chordata; class Mammalia; order Chiroptera; family Phyllostomidae; genus Tonatia; species Tonatia bakeri. The sequence continues at coordinate 259,160 of PVIA01001122.1, forward strand.
AATCCATATATAATTGGATCCTATGTGCTTCTCTCTTCATAATCACATTTTTTAATTGACCAAATTCTGATTATACCGTTATATGTGTGTGTGTGTATATATATACACACACACACATATAAAGGAGAAACTTCTTCAGATAATCAAAATTTGATTGTTGAATCAAAATTATAATCTCATATATATATGATTGTACCATATATGTGTGTGTACATAAATATACACACATATACATATATAAAGGAGAAACTTCTTCAGATAATCACCATTTTTAATTGCACACCTTCTTTTCAGAAGAGTGTTGACTTTATCTACCTTACTATAAAGGAATCATTCATGATGTTCTTTCAGAAGTTGACTAGGTGGTCCCAGAAAGAGGGTAACAGAGAAGACATGAAAACATTACTTTCCAGGCACTTATGCCAAATGTTATAAATGTATAATAATAAAATAAGACAGTATTTAATATTGAAGATTAGACAGTATTATCTAATCTTTGCTTTTGCTCCCAACAATATAAAGTAGTTACCTTTATTGTGAAGTCAGTTAACTTTATTGTGAGATTCTGTTGACTGATTGACTTCTATATGTGTTCATTGACATACTAAGTTTGTATTGTTGCATAAAAGATTACCAAAAATTTAGTGGACTACAACAATCCAAATTTATTATCTCACAGTTCCTGTGGGATGAGTCTAGATCCAAATTAAACAGGTCCTCTGTTCAGGCTGTGACCAGGCTGAAGTCAGTGTTGGCTGAGACCTGTAGTGCCCGTGAGAACTCGCTGCTTGTTGGCAGGGGTTTTTTTGTGTGGTTTCATGACTGAGGGCCCTTTTTCCTGCTAGCTACTGGCTGGGGACAACTCTCAGCTCCTAGAAGCCACCATCCTCTTACAACATGACGAGTTTCCTTCCTGGCCAGCAGAAGAAGGGCCCTGACATTCTTTTAAATGGTCCTCTGATTTGGTTAATTGCCACGATAATTGCCTTTTTGATTAACTCAAAGTCAACTGATTACTCAATCACGGGTATTATATCCCATCATATTCACAGGTTTTGTCCTGATCATTACTTACTGGGAAGGAGGCGCTATTTGAACTTCTACACTAGAGAGCTGGATTCACGGAGGCCAGCGTAGACCCCTGCCTATCACATTCAGATGCGCTGATATTGCCAAAGTACATGAACATCAGGTAAATTATCAATTAAAGCAAGTTTGTTCTCAACATCGTCTCATATCCTTAGGAGGATCTTGTTAACCTAAAGGAATAGATTGCCAAAAGGTTGTGTTTTTTTTGTTGTTGGTTTTTTTTTTTTTTTTTTGGTTTTTTTTGGTTGGGAGCAGCAGAGGAGTATTGCCATGAAAATTGAGGGAAGTGAGGAAGGGCTTTTCTCAAACTAAGGAAAATCTACTTAGAATACAAAGTTTATTCCTCAGCATATTTCTCAAAAAAAGGGAACTCAGTACTTTAGTAGCAACAGATGTGTTAGTGTTAAAACTGTTTTTCTACAAGTTATAATTGTTATCATTATTAGCATTTTTTAAAATAAACAAATACAAAATGTCCTCCAGAGTCAAGTTGCAGAGTTTTACTCTATCTATTAACACAATTCATTTGTAGTTACCAACTTACAAGGATAAAACCCCAAAGACAAGAAAGAGTCAGTAACTTTGTGACTGAATAGTCTGAGTGTTTTAAAAAAGGAGGGGGACTATTTTGTCAAGAGTAAGTCATCAGCTGAATTATTTATCAAATAATAATTTATTGTGTTAAAAGATAAACTAAGGCATGTTACAAACTTTAAGAGTTTATTTGAGCAGAAATCAATTTGAATTGGGCAGCATCCAATCTAGCAGACAGAAGGGTGCTCTGAGGAGATGCAGAAAATGGAAGACTTCAGGAGTTCCGGTCAAGACGGTAGAGAAGGTGGATACTGTGCTCCCATCTTTCCATGACCACATCAAATTTACGACCAAATTATGGAACCGTCAACCTGGAGAACCATCTGAGACCCAGCTGAGCAGAAGTCCTGTGATAAAGGATGTAAAGAAAAAGCAGGGCAGAGACTGAACTTTTTAATGCTGCTTAATTACCCTGGACATTTTTTTAAATAAAATCTTTGCACATTTTTGTTAGTTACTCCTGAGTACTTTATACTTTCTGTACCTATTGTGAATGGGATATTCTCATATATGATATTTCCCAATTCATTATTGTGTGTACATGTATAGCAGTGCTATTGATTTTTGTAAGCTCACCTTGAGAAGAAAACTTTCAATGCCAACTTGCAATATTTACTAGCAAATTTTTATTAGTAAGAAATAAATTTTACATTAAAAATGAGACTTTTATAGGCAGAAGGGAGCAGGAACAAGAAAGTTACACTAGGCAAAAAAGTGACTAGATATTGCAAAGTTACTCTCCTTTAGGGAAAGGCAGGGGTGTCTGTCAGGCAGATGCCCTGACTAGTGCTGATTAGGAGATTCCTGATCAACCGGTTCAAGATCCCAGTTTTGAGAGAGCCAAAACTGTAAGTCTTGGTTTGGTGACTTGGTGGCTTGACATAAAAGACTCCATTTGGGGCCTGTTGTCTTGTTTTTAACAATTGTCAACACAGTATTGGCTTTGTCTTATATAAAGAAGTCATACAATTTCTAGAAATTTTCTCTTTGATTTGGTTTCATGAAAAGTTAATTTCTACCTGTTCCAAATTTCCCCTAATGTTTCAGGTTGAATCCTTTTTTTTTTTTTGGAAACTCTTTCAGAGCGGATTTTAAGTCTCTGTGGAACTGTATCTGTTCATTTCAGTAGAAAATGTTTGTGAATTTCTACGAATTGGCATTAAGTTCAGATTGGTTACAAATTATGAAACTGCGGTTTCAGATCGGAGTGCCAGGGTTTGGTTGGGCTGTTGTACAAATGCCCGTGGGTTCCAGATTGTGAAAACTGCTCTGGTGTTTTAATGAGACACAGGCTCCTGGACACCAGGATTCTGATTCTACCCATAATTCCGAAGTCCATTATGACTGTCACCACACTTTAGCACTTAGTTCTTCTACTGCATGGTACTTCTGCACAGTGACTGAATGTGGTCTCACATTCCAGTATTTTTAGTGTCCAGTCTCTCATATAGATGAAAAAAATGGAAAACCTGGACTATAAAATAGAAATTATGTCTCTATGTTAATGTTATTTTTTCTATGTAATTGTTATTGCTCTCCTTCTCTCTCTCTCTTTTTCTTCCTCTCTCTCCCCTTTGGGAAAACAACAACAAAAATAACAGACAGAGAAAAGCGAAATGGAAGGACTTGCTCAGCTTCAAGAATCCAGGGTCAGACAAAGCCACATTTGGAATGTGTGGTCACCAAGTCCCTGGACTTTCACAGCAACTAATCTTAATAACAGCAACCATGCTGCTTGCAGCTTCCCGGAGGGTTCAAAGGCCAGCTGCATCATTAGGGATTCAGAGTTTTCTAAACAAGACTTTTTGCCCCAGTGTCCTTAAAACCAAGGGAATTAATGACATCTTTCTAAAGATGTTTTCTCTCCTTCCATTTATTCTTTCCTTATTGATGGAAAACATTTTATAACTGTGCAGATAACTTAAGTGATGAGTGATTCTGATAAGGAATCTCACTCACCCTTATAATGATCTAGCCATGCTCAGTTGTTTGAATAATTATGCTCCATGATTAAGTTGTTTCAATGACATTTGTATTATTTTCTGAAGACAAAATACCTATTTCCAATAGGTAAAATAGCTAGAGTGAAATAGTTTTAACTTTACTGATATGTGGTACTAATTAACTAGTTTTTAAACTAGCCAACACATGGTCACTCAAGACATAACCTTAAAGTTATGTGTCAAGTGACTCTGACATCAGGGGGACATATGTTTCCCAGTTTGTCTTGGGCCTCAGAAAGGCAATGAGGGTATCTTCTGCAGCTGTTCTGACATATTAACTAATTCTGCTTTTCCCTGCCCTTTGGATAGTGATCCTGTTTCAGAGAAAGTGGTATGAAAGGATTCTCACTGTGGACTTTGTATGAATTTGGGAAAAAGCACATGGCTCATCTTTCATTGCCATTTAAGAATTTGCAGCCAAATCAGTGTAATGATTATATCTCAGAAAAGCTTTGCCACCGAAAAGATGATTTCTTCCTTGAAGAGCAAATTAGGCTCTTACATTCAGACAAACCTGTTTTCTACCCTATTCAAAACCTTCTGAAGAGCTTCATGATGTCAATGTCATTGGAAAATTTACCTGAGTTAAATGCTTAATACTAGAGTTAAGTTTTGAATTCAAATAAAATGATTCTTCTCATAGAGTTCATACAGTCATTTCAGGTATGTGACATTATCAGATAGTCATGGGATCATAGCTAAGAATGAATAAATCAACAGGACCCTCACGCCTAGGACATTCTGTTTCCCTTATTTCGCAGGTGGCAAACACAAGGCCTGCAGGCCGAATCCGGCCCTCCACCTTGTTTTATCTGGCCCAGCACCTTGTTTCTACCCGGCGGCAGTGCTGGGCTCTCACTTAATTGTGAAGGAGTTGTTACATTTATACAGTCCTAAAATTACATTTGGCCCTTTGAAGACAACCATGAGGCTGATGTGGCCCCCAGTGAAAATGAGTTTGAAACCCCTGCCTTATTTGATTGCTTTCTTCAAGGAAAAAAAAACAAAACCCAAAACAGAAAAAAACAAAGCCTATGTTCCCTAAAGTGTTATCCTCTGCTAAAACAATCCCTTTTAAAGCTTACAATTTTCAGTTCCTGCTACTTTTTAAACCCCATGATTCATAGTAGTATAAATTATTTATTTCAAATGATGAACACTCTCTATTTCAATGACCCTCGAAAAATAATTCTGTATGGAACTTAGATTAAGTGTAGAAACAGACAACTAGGTTTAAACCTAGGACACAGGCCCACTCTCAGAATTCTCATAAGTGATCCCATCACTTTGGGTCAGCTGTGTGAATCATGTGACAGTGTCATGGGCCTCTTCTCCCTCAGAGCCACCAGTCAGTCTTCCTAAGTCTTTCTACTCAAGAGGATGACCTCACACCAGAGGGTTCTTCAGCAAAAGGTATACGCTTCATTGCTGGAGCCTCCAAGCAAAGAATCCTGAGGCAAGAAAATTTACTTTCTTAACTACAACAAAGTTATTCTGAATTAGAGCAATGGATTTGTCACAGCTACCCCAAACAAAATTTGTGTCCCTTTTCTCTTTTGTGTTATAAATATGTGCATCTAAAAGACTTTTATGCTTATACTAAAAGGATGCTCTTGATTTAGTGTCAGTAGGACCTGTATTTTTGGTGTCTTCCACGCACTTAGATTCAGGTTGTCAGCATTTACCTAGAACCTGCCTGGCTCCATGATGAGGGTTTTATGAACAGTCCTCCCTTCTAGGAACTCACATCCATTATAGCAACAGCTATTCTTGCAGTGAGACACAGTTCAATATCATGAATGTCATATAACAGTGACAGGTACAAAGAATACAAAAGGCTTGAGAAGTTGAGTGAGCCAAGACTAGGTTCACATGCACAAAAGTAAATCCAAATCTGTTTCTCTCTCACAGTAATAATTTTTGGAAGTAGGCAGTCCCAGCTGCCTGGCAACTCTATAATCACCAGGAACTCAAGTTCCCTCTGCCTCGCCATTCCACCATCATCAACACTTGATTCCCACTTCCTGGTCTAATGTGGTTGCTCAAGCATCAGTCATTAAGTCTATATTCTAGCAAGTAGGAAGAGGGAAAGAGTAAAGAACTTCACACCCTGCTCTCTGTGAGGACACCTCCTTGAAGTAGCACACAATACTTCTGCCTTCATCCTATTCATGAAACTGTGATCACATGGCTGACCACATCTAGCTGCAAGCAATGGGTAATACAGTCTTTATTCTGGAAAGCCATGCACTGGCTGCAACTGGCAAGTTCACTAACTGGTAGAAACAGAGGATAGTTATTGGAGGAAAATGGGTATTTTCTGCCTCAGGTATTCAGATAAGGGAGAGAGAATTTTATCTGGAAAGGAAAAGCAATCCTGGAAGGCTTCCTGGAGGAGGTAGCATTTTAAGCTAGGTCTCTGAAGAAGAACAGGAGTATGTCAAATATAGAATCAACAGAGGCATTATATAGGCAGAGGGAACAGTATAAGAGTTTGCTTTCAGGAAGCAGCCAGCCTGAACAAGGAGTGTAATCAGCCACCACAGATCAGGAATGGTTCTTCTGTTTAGTGCCGACTGGGGAGAGCTAAGGAAATATTGTACAATGTTCTCAGTATCTGAGCTACTTTGTCTAATCACATATATCTAGCTGCTAAAGACTAAATTAGTACATCATGCCTATAGAGTTGAAAAAATAATTTTAAAACTGTATGTACAGAAATTATTACCTATGTGCATTAACAAGTATAATCACTTGTTAAATTAGGGAAGATATTCAGAAAGTTGATTAAATCTGGGTTCTGATCATGACATGTATCAAGCACAAAATAGTCATCTCTAAAACATTTTGCATACACACTCATTTATAAATGTGCATCATAATAGCCTAATATCATACTTGAAACAAAGAAACACTATGCCCTTAAACAGAAAAGCAGGCAGCACAGGATGGGCAGTATAGCATAGGAGTAGTAATAGTAATAAGAGCTGATACTTAGTGAGTACCTGCCCTGTGCCAGTATGCTTCTTAGCATATGGCACATACGAACTTAATTTTCATAAAATACTGTGGGCTAGGTTTCCATTACTATCTCTTGTTTTATAGACAATGATCTGAGGCTCGGAAATGTTAAGTAACTTGCTCAAGGTCCCATAGCTACTATGTAGGGAAGGATAGACAAACCCAGGCAGCCTAGCTCCTCAACCACTGTGCTTGTTGGTAAACAGGAATTGGGTGTGGGATGGATTCCAGTTCCATAGCTAAGTGGTGATGAGACTCTTGGGAGAGTTATTTCATCCTTCTTTGTCTCAGTTTCTCACAGTTTCTGGGGCTTGGCACAAAACAATTTCTTAATAGTTAAAAGGTTGAAAAAGACTGAGTCATTAATTATAAACACTAGCCTGTATTTGGTCCTTAATGATATAAACCAAAAGACATACCTAAAGTTATTTCTGACATGGCTTTAATTTCTCTTTCAAAAGAGTAAAATTTCTACTTCAATTTGTTTACCCCAATTCCCTGAGGTCTGCCTCTCTGCTAGTTCTTGAGTTTGAGCTGCTTTTTATAGCCATCTGCTACAGTGTTGTGTAACAACAATGTCCTCTTAAAAATGTTTACAAATGCTTCTTACATTAGTGCTGTATATTTTTTCATTAAGCTATGACATTGCCATTGAGAAATTATTTTAATCATTGCAAACTGAATTACACAAGGAGCAAGCGTAAAGAGATAGTACTTAAAAGGCTGCATGTACATTAATTGCCTTGGCTAATGAAAGAAACATGACTTAGCCAATGCATACAACATGAATCCTAAGATGCACGGACAATTGACTACGGTAATAAAACAAGTATTAGTATGTTACATCTGAAATCCTCATTATGCTTCATGCAGCAAAACCCACTGTGTACCTGCTGTTCAGTGTGTACTTCCTCCTCTTGACACCGCAATCTAATTATAGCACAGGGCACAGGGCGTGAGCATGTGACCTATGTTTCCACAGTTTGGGGACCTTCAAAAGCCCTGCAAAGTTATGTCTGAGGACTCTTTTTTTCTTTTTAAAGCTGATGAGAGTAGGTGTTGGTCAAAATGATTTTGGAATATTCAATGTTCCATAAGCAATTTTAATTAAAATATGAATTATTTAAAAATGCACACACTATATTTCACTTACATTGGGATCTTGCTTTATCTCCCTTGGCTCTATAAACTAGTAAATTATTAACTCAAGGATAATTTATGTCACGGTGCTCAAGATGCTGCCCATTGATTTCTTTCAGTGTCTTCATTTCATGAACCTTAAAGTTAAGATGATAATAAAGGCATGGCATTTAAGAAGTAGAAAGAGAAGTGAATGCCTTATTTTTACTATTCATCTAGCACCACACAGCAATGAGGTTATTAGTAGCTTATAAGCAGGCCATATTCACCTAAAACCTTCTGTTCATAGACTAGAAAATATCACCCTATTAGGACCCTCAGTAAAACTTGATACAACTATAAATGTCCCCCCACACACCTTTTTTAAACTTTGTGGGCGAGGCCAATACTTCAAGGGATATATAATTATATGTAAGAGTTGGCTTAAAGTCATTGTTTTTCTAGATGAAAATCTCATCCTTCAAAGAGTTTGGCCTGTGGTGAGGGAGATAGACAAGAAAGAAACCAGTTTTAGTCAGTAAGGTAAGTGTAAGAATGGGTGGTATGAGGAATATGGACCAGGGTTGTCCAACCCAGTCTAGGGGACCCTCAAGGGCTGGAGGAGATCGTATCTACACTGAAACAGGAGGGATAAAGGAGTAGGAGGCACATTCTAACTTATTTTTTTTTGTTTCTGTCACAGAGACCGTGGATCACAGGGATAGGATAGGAGAGGGGTGGGAAATGTGAATAAGGGGTCAGAAGGCTGAAGAACTTGAAGGACTTATTTTCAGGTTTCAAGGAGCTTACAGTATACTTGGGGAGAAAAATGATTGCAGAGAATTTTGGTAATGAGTGAGGACCAGAGAAGCAACTTCCCGTGCAGCCTTTGACTAATTCACAATTGAGCAGGGCAGACTCACCATGTTAGGACTTCTCTGGAGAAAGTACCTGGACCCTTCCTTCAACAAAATTCTATGATCTGTGATTTCATTCTGTAGTAGGAAGGGAAGTCTCCATGGAAATGTAAGGATTTAGCTGGGTCTTGACAAATGGGTAGATTTTCATAACATTTCATTTTGATAGAATTTTAAACTACAATCTCCTGATACTTGATCCAGATTGACCAGTGAATGCTCACATCTTGCCCTGGTTGTTCCTGTTCTTTCTCTCTCTCACACACACTCACACGCACAGATAATTCTTTTCTGAAACACTTAAGGCTAAGTTGGAGATATTTTGCTCCTTTACCCCTAAACACTTTAGTCTATATTCACCCCCCCAAAAGAATGTGCTTTTACATAATCACAGTAAAATAATCAAACTTATGAAATTTAATAATGCTGTTATCTAATCAATAGTTCATTGTCAGATTTTGTCAGTTATCTCAGTCATGTTATGTGTAAGCTTTTCTCTTTCACTGCAAGATCCCATGCAGATTCATTCATTGCCTGTAATTCATGGGCCTCTGTAATTGTTCTCTTATTTTAATAGTTCCCTAACCTCCCTTCATCTTTCTTGATCTTGAGGTTTTTGAAAGGCACAAGTTACTTTATTTTGTTGAATGTTCCTTAGTTTTGGTTTATCTAATGTTACTTTATGATTAATTCCACATTATGCATTTTTGGAAAGAAAGAAGTTAGGTTGTATCCTCTTTGGTACATCTTAGGAAGAAGCACAAATGTAGGCTTGACCCAATATTAATAATGTTAACATGGATGAGAAGGTGTCCACTAGAGTTTTTCACTGCCAAGTTATTAATTTTCTCCTGGGTAATTCATAAAAACTTCGTGTGGAGATACTTTGAGGTTATGTAAATATCACATTCCTTATCAAACTTCCATCTGTTAGTTGGAGCATCCATTGATGATCTTCTATTCCATAATTGCTTCTGCCTTTATATTGCTATATCTGTATAACTTTTTTGGTTTCCCCACCTATGTATTCACTTACTTACATAATTATGGGCTCATTTCTTTTTTAAAATAAGTTATGATAAGCTAGTGTCATTATTTATTTTGATATTCAAATTATCTCTGACTTACTTGTGGGAATTCCTTCAAAATGGTTTCCTTCCTTCCTTCCTTCCTTCCTTCCTTCCTTCCTTCCTTCCTTCCTTCCTTTCCTCCTTCATCTCTATCATTTTTTGACCACATTCTGGAGTACTCTACTACCCCAGGATCATTTTGTGCTTTCCCTGCCCCAGTCTTAGAATCTGTTTTATGTCCAAGAAGCACCGGCTTGTAATACCAAAGTCTGAGTGTACTCATTGCTATTGGGGTGTATTGTCTCTAATACCTTTGGTGGACAGAGCTAGGATATATTTATATTATATTATGTTAGTCTCTCTACATTTAAAAAAACTGTGAGTTCACAGTAACAATAGTGCATTCTAGTCTTTTTGCTTCTATATTTGTAACTTCAATAGTGAGAAACCTAGCTCAAAATGAATACATTTTTTAAAAGGCAGAGAGAAATAAGAAAGTTTTTCTGACCTTGAAGAATCTGTGAGACATCAAGGTAAAGAAAGGCCTAGATCTGAGTTATTTCTACCAAAGGAAAAATTGTCTTTAACGTATTGCAATTTATAGAGTGTTATAAATGCTAAGAAGGTCAAAGTTGACGGATCTGCATGGGATTGCGGGTTATATATTCACACATATGCCTCCCAGTTTCTTCACGAAGAAACCATCATCTCTGTTTTAATTGCAGAGGGTGGGGAGTTTTTTCTGTGCAAAACACTTGTATAGGTTTTAATAACTCCTTGCCTTCAACATCAAGATATTTAAGACTGACCTCATATTGAACTATTTTGGTATAAGGTTTCTGTACCAGAGGCCATGGACTTGGCAATGCATTTTGTAAAACAAAACTCTCCTTAAAAACAAGACAAAACTATTGTTCAATAAATTTTGACAAGGAGTTCGTTTGTCAGGCTCAATGGTAAACTCTATTCCAAACATAATTGCTGAGCCTTTGTTCAAGAATTAAGAAAATTTTTTTCATGACTTGTCTCCTTTTATAATCTTTCTAATTATGGACAGACATTACAATGCTGGTTACTGTTGAACAAGATTATTATCGTTATCATTATTTGTTTGTGATTGCTGGAAGATGACTTGAGACTGCAAAACCAGGCACCACAGTATTGTGTGACTGTAATTTATTTTTCGGCATGTGGTGAAAGGAAAGCCATTTAAATCTTCTGGCAAAGGAGTGGGGGCAGAGGGGGGCAAAATGTTTCTGAATTAGACCCATGGCTATTTGCTTCTTATTACTGGAGAAGGAACACCGAGGACTAGGTGAACAAATTCTCTCAGCCCAGGGACACAATTCAGTGTGAACTGGATAGAGAATTTTCCCTCTTTCAAGTGAACAGTAACCACAGAATATAATGCTTTTGCTGAAACCTTGGCCCGAAGATACAGGCTGTTTCTTATGGAGTTACGGAATTTGGAGGAACTTACCCTGGTCACAGGAGGGCCCTCAGGTATGAGCTAGGCCTAAAAAATATATGAGGCACGGAAGTGAAGCATTCACGTGAGGACTAACCCTGTTTTTGCATTTTAACAGGAAGAGCAGGGCCCTGGTTAGCAGACAGATGGCTTCCTGAAACAAATATTTTGATTATTCAGTGAAGCATCTTTCTAAGCTAATTTTTTCTTTACAGGAATTAGTTTCTTGGGCTGGAGCCAGGCTAATCAATAAGCGAAGTGGGTACTAATTTATGTTCTCTGTTCCCCTTCTCTTCTGATTTCACTCACAAACTCCTCAAAGCCTGATGTTCCATTAACATCAGAGTCCTCCTTTTGTTCCATAATGATCTTGTAACACAGAAACAAAATAATGTACATGCAGCAATTTACCTGGTGTGTGTCGATTAGAAAATAGGCAATGTTTAGCAGTAGTGATTTTTTTGGAAGTTATAAAGTTTATTTACAAAAATAGATGTTAGAAATGTCACATCATTTTCTTCAGATACAATTAAATTTAGCCTCAAGTCTCCACGCTGGTTGGTAGAAAATCTGTTATCAGTCATTATTAGACCATCCCCATCCCAGTCCTTGGGGCTTAGCAGAGAAAAAACTAATTGTCCAAGCAAATATGGCTACCTGATGTTAGAGGGCACTGGACACCTCTGCCCGCTTGCTCCTGGGAACTCTGGAGTACAGCCTGAGGCTAAAGGCCCAGCCTCCTGCGGCGCAGTGATTAGCCCTCTCCACTGTGTGAGGGGTAAGCCAGGCCCAGTTCTATGAGGGCCCCTTAGAATCTGTCCTGGTCTTGGGGTTCCTCTTGCTCCTGCTGCTATCTTGTCTCTTCCTCATCACATATCATGTTTGCAAAGGCTCTCTCCCTTCACTCTTTAGTAGGGCTGCTGGATTTGGCCCCCCCCACCAAAAAAAAGCAAAAAACAAAAAACAAGTCACCCAGCTAAATGTGAATTTCAAATAAACAATGAATAACTTGCCCAGGCTGGTGTGGCTCAGTGGATTGAGCTCGGGCCTACAAACCAAAAAGGGTTGCCAGTTTGGTCCCAGCCAGGGCACATGCCTGGGTTATGGGCCAGGTCCCCAGTAGGGGGTGAATGAGAGACAACCACACATTGATATTTCTCTTCCTCTCTTTCTCCCTCCCTTCCTCTCTCTCTAAAAATAAATAAATAAAATATTTTTAAAAATCATGAGTAAGTTTTGGTATGTCTCCTACAATGTTTGGAACACACTTACACTAAAAATAAACTGTTACATCTCTTGTGATATTTAACTGAGATCCCTATGTTTTATCTGGTAACTCTCTAACCTAAGAGTTACTGCTTTTAAAAATTCAGGAATAGAAGTTGTATGTAAGGCTGGGTCTCTCAGTACAAATCTCCAGTAGGGCATAGAGAAGACTTAGAAAGTCTATATAGACTAGAAAGATACAGGGAAAACTACACCAGGGGCAAACACAAAATAATATCTGTAAATAATCCTGTTACTCTCATTTATTATGAATATCATCCACATCATCCCCCCTCCTGATTTGTTACTGATGAGTCTGTCCTTCTGGGGAAGGCAATATTAGTGCATCCTTTCCTAAATACAGTTTTAGTTAATATAAAGGAGGAGGAACTTGGAGGCACAGGAAGTGAGGCAGGGGAGCAGGGAGCCAGGGCAGAGGTACACAGGGGTGAGGGCCAGAAAGGCAAATTCATACCTCACAGTTTTGCTTCTTGGCCTGATGGTGATGGGCATCATGGGCAGCCTAGGATAGCAGACCTGGTACCAACCTGATTCCATTCACGGCTCAGCTTCGTCAGCACTACCACCACCAAGCTGTGTTGCCTGGGACAGGTCGCCTGACTTACCCCTACAGCTCAGACTTCTCTTATGAGATTCAACCCCGGATGTACTCCTAAATGTTTCATAGGTCCCCCAGAGTCAACACGGGCCAGTATGAACTCATTCCTCCTCCTCTCCAGACCTACTCTCTCTGTGTTCTCCATGTTAGTGCAGTGATACCAGCATCCACCCAGGCCTCTATGCTGGATACCTAGAAGTCATTCTCATCCCTGGTGACCGCCCGTGTGGGTCAGGTTCACCCGGCTGGGTAGGCATGTGTCCCTTGCCCCTTTCGTTGCTGCAAGGATGAGGACCTTCTCAGACAGGAAAGGGAGCATTCCTACTTTTTCCAGGACAAAGTCACTCCGGGGTGTCCAGAGAGAAGTGCCTCTTCTGCACATTTGGAGGGAAAATCTTTTATAATGACTTTGTAATATAGTCCGCTCTGCCTTCCTTTTCTTTTTTTCCCCAAACATTAATGCTTGAGGTTTTGTTTATTGAGGTATAATTGATATGTAACATTATGGTGTACAACATAATGATTAGATAGTTATGTATTGTCAAATGATCACCACAGTAAATCTAGTTAATATCCAACTTCTCCCTTTTTTTTTTTTGAAATGACTTGAAATGAATCCCTGTCCCTGTCTATCAAAACAGCTTAACAAACAGAAAATCATTTTACTTTTTCTCAATGGACATTTTACCAGGAGACTTTGAGTAAAACTAGGGTGGCAGGGTATTGTACTAGGGACCGCAGTACTTATACCCTGGGAAACTTCTTGTGGCAATTTCCTCAATAATACCCCAATGAGCAGAAAGTTATTTTAAATAAATCCACTGAGATTAGTTTAACAGAACAAGGTCAGAAGGCATTTGAAAATAATTAACCAATCTTCTCTACTCTTGAAATAGCTTCTCTTCCCCAGGAACACAGAGCAAAGAAGCCAAATAATAGGGGAATGGATGAGAAAGCACAAGACTACTTCATGGTTCCTGCTTTGCAAGACAGAAAAAAGTCATTCATCATCACATGCCCTTTGCTGCCTGTGTCACAGGAAGGCATATGGCAAAAGAATAGGAGGAAAAGCAGGGTCATTAGCCATGTTTGAAAAATTGTTAAATTTGGAGGGGAGGGGGAGAAATATCTCATCTTCATGATCCCAGTGAAATCACTTCATGATGGTTTTGGATCATTCCGGCCCAGTCGACAGAAGGGTTCAAATGGACTGTGACGGGGGGTCGATGTGTTACAAGATCCTTCTGGGAGACACACGCACTCACCTATGCATGCACACTGCACTTTATATTTTTATGTACTTATGTTTATAAGATGATATGTGTTTAAAATAAAATGTGCACTATCAGCACTCAAAATATAAATTTTTGACACTCCCTAAACAAAAATTAGATTGAGAGTTAAGTTTGGATCCTAGCCAAGGGTACTGTGTACCTGAGAAACATGATAGGATTTGAATGTAGAAGTCAGGTGTTTTTCTGTCTTTTGAGTTCCACAAAAGTCCAGTCTGTGTGTGTGCGCATGCTTATGATTCTTTTCTTTGACAGTCTGCAATCATCCCACTTTATTGTGCTGCTCAGATCTCTTTAGCTAGAGAAATAGTCTGCAGTCAATAAATGCCACTCTAACACTGGACAGTAGCCAGAGGTGATTGGTGAGTTTAATGAAGCTGTACCTTAAGAAACTGTTTATTGAGTGTCTGCTAAGTGCTAAGTACCTTCCTGATAATCTGCTAGTTCAGAACTTTATCCATTTTACAAGCAAGGAATAATGCTAAGTCAGTTACTCAGGGTCACATTTGAACTCCAAGTGACTAAGCTGGAGTTCAGTTCCACAGTGTCAAACTTGAAAGTCCCGGAATATTTCTGGGACAGTGATGACATGTATAAATGGTTTGGAACGGGGACTCCAGAGCTTGACCGAGTTGCAATCCTGCTTCTGCTGCTTTCTAGCTCTTTTACCTTGGGCAAACTATATAACCTCTGTGGTTCAGTTTGCTCATCCATAAAATGGGAAGAATATTAGAGTATAAGAATAATATGAATAAAGTCCTTGAGAGGATTAAATCGTCTGATATGTATAAAGTGCCCACTCCATCCATTGTGGGTCCTAATCTGTACTGGTGTTGCTGTTATTGTTCTCCTATACTTTGACAAGAGATTCAAGCTCTGGCTCAGCACATGGAGGTGCTAACTGACCACCAGCTTGCCTCATGGGCTGGTTGGCTCACAATCAGCAGCAACTACATCACCCCTCCTTATTTTCTTGCTTCTAAATGGAGAGTGCCTAGGGCATGGATGCTCCTCAGACTGAGTCAGAATCTCCAAATGCCTTTGAGGCTCCAGATCTCTCTGACAACCCATGCTTACTTTCCAGATTATTTGGCAAAACCTGTGAACCTGGTGTGAATGGGATGGCTTTTCACTTAGAATCACCTCATCCAAAATCATAGATAAGTTTTCCTTCTGGTAAATATCTGTTGTTTGATTCTAATGTCCAAAATATACCTTCTCTGAATGCCTCCCTCCATGGTGCCTAAGTGAGGGCCTTTCCACCCAAAATGAGGACAGAAAGATATATTTATTCTCTTCTTCAGAGTTGACTCCACCAGGCTCCTTTAGGAAGCTACTTACTCAGTCGTGACTCCCCCAGTTAAATAATCCTATTGTCTAAAGATAACTCCTTGCTGCAGTCATTTACCCCCAGGAACCATGTTCCTGTTACAGAGAAAAACAAATAAATACAAGTGCCTCTGCGCCAGCATTGAAGAGCCGTATTTTGTCAGTTGTAGATTATATTGGGTCTTGGGTGGGAGGAAGGCAACAATTCTACAGTCCATGCAAGGATTTCATAAGAAATATTAGACCTTCATAATTTGGAAGTATCATTTGCTACTTTTATTTTGTTCTGGCAGATTTTAGAGGCGAACAGTTTTCTGGATGCCTAAAAGTAATGCCTAGGATTCTGTTGTTACATATTTAAGCTATACATTTACACACAATTCAAGCATTCCAGGGTGTTAACGGTGTTTACAAAGGAGACAGCTGGAGGCAAATTCAGGCAGTTCCTTAAATTAATAATGCTTTTGTTGCAGTCCAGTGTTCCCACCAGTTCTGCCAGAGCCAACATGCATCTTACCTTCTCCATTTATTTTCTCGCTCCCCTCTCTCTCCATCACTACCTGTCAACTTCTTCATGGCAGCAGAAAATGTAATCTGCAGCATTACTCATTGGTCAGTGAAGAGAAGTCTCAAAGCAAACACTGAAAGAAGGAGGCTGAAAGGCAGGAGGGGAAGAAGGAAACTCAACCTGTTGCCATGTTTGCTTAGAAGGACCTGACTCAAGGAATAGAGTGTTCTTCCAGTAACCATTGCCTGCGCTTTTGTAGGAATAAGTAGTATATAGTGGCTTGGAGCTAGACAAACCTACATTTAAGTCTTGACTTATTACTCTCCCATTGAGTGTCTTTAGTCAAATTGTGTGATCTCTTTGAGATTTGTTTTATTGTATCTTTAAAGGCATATAGTAATTTCTACTTTCCAACCTTGTATTTGTTGGAAACCATATATATATGACCATATAGATATAGACTATATCTATATATCTATATTTATAGATATATGGTATGTTATAAGGGTTTAGTATGTGATTGCCAGTATTTACTGTTTCTCATTATCACAGTGTTGCTGTAATTCTCATTGTCACTACTATCTCTATAATTGCATCTGACAGATGCCATACCCTTCAAAGGGGCCACTCTCTGCCTGACTCCGCCTACCTTGATCTTTAGTTCCATCAATGGAGAGACAATCTCGAGGTTTACACAAAAGATGGAGGGGTATTATCACCCAAAGGCCAAAATTACAATGCACCCTTATGGACTAGGGAGAACACCTGATATCCCATTAGCATGGGCTCTAACAAAGATACTTCAGACAGTAATCCTCCATTTCAGGGTGCATAAAACTTATCTGGAGAACTTTATTATTTTTTATTGTTGTTCAGTTATAGTTGTCCCCATTTCCCTCTCATTACTCTCCCCTGCCCTATCAACTTCACCCACATTCAGTCATCCCCATCCTGTTGTCTTTGTCCATGGGTCCTTTATACATGGAGGACTTGACTCTTCCCCTTCTTTCCACCATTACCTCCCTACCCCTCACTCTGGTCACTGTCAGTTTGTTCTTTATTTCCATGTCTCTATTTCTTCTTTGCTCCCTTGTTTGTTTTGTTGATTAGGTTCCACTTATAGGTGAGATTATATGGTATTTGCCTTTCACTGCCTGGCTTATTTCACGTACCATAATGCTCTCCAGTTCCATCCATGCTGTTGTGAAGGGTAGGAGCTTCTTCTTTCTGCTGTGTAGTATTCCATTGTGTAAATATGCCATAGTTTTTTGATCCACTCATTTACTGATGGGCATTTGGGCTGTTTCCAGCACTTGGCTATTGTAAATTGTGTTCCTGTGAACATTGGGGTGCATAGGTTCTTTTGAATTGGTGTTTCAGGGTTCTTAGGATATAATCCCTGCATTGGAATTGCTGGGTCAAAAGGCAGTTCCACTTTTAGTTTTCTTAGGAAATTCCATACTATTTTCCAAAGTGGTTGCACCAGTCTTCATTCCCCCCAGTAGTACACTAGAGTTCCCTTTTCTCCACAACCTCATCAGCACTTGTTTGTTGATTTTTTAGTGATGGCCATTCTGACCAGTGTGAAGTGGTATCTCATTGTGGGGTTTTTTAGCATAATTAATAAAATATATTTTTTCTTTAAAAATTTTTATTGTTGTTCAACTACAGTTGTAAATACAGATTGCAGGGCCCTGTCCCACAGTGTCTGATATAGTAGTTCTGCATCCCAATAATTTGCATTTCTCACACTTCCCAGGTAGTATTGATGTTGCTGTTTTGGAGACTACACTTTGAGAACCCCCACACATTGTGTAGATAATTGTCATCTTGGAAGCCACTAACAGCCTGATCTCCAGATGGTGTTTTGTATTTGGGGCCCAGAGAGTCTAAAAGATGCTGCAGGGCACTGAAAGGGAAGTCAGGGATAGGTCGAATGCCTGCAGAAGTGAAAGACTAAAAGGGACGGCAGGCATCCAGACCCCACACCACCTAATTTAGTTTGCTGGGACTATTGGCTTGGGGTGTATCTCCTTCCTCCTCTTTCTCCTGGCTTCCTCACTGTTTAACAACTCTTGTCCCGGTGTGTTTCCTTTTCTTTCCACCAAGTCACCTCCAGATGGGCCTGATGACAGGACATGGAAAGAGTGTCTCAGGTAGTGGAAACAGCATGCATAATGGCTAGATGTTGGATCAGAGGGACTAAAAGCAACTCAGCTTGGCTAAAGCCTAGAATGCAAAGAAATTCCAGCTTGAGAGGGTACTGTGGATAACAGAGCAGAAGTGGGGTGGTGAATTGGACTTGATACTAAGTACTATGGGCAGCTACTGAAAGGTATTAATCAGGGGAGTGACACTAGATGATTTGAAATTTGAAAGGCTCACCCTGCCTGCACTGTGAGAAGTTGGCTAGAGGAGCCTGGGCCTGGTGAGAAGGAGCCCGGGGAGGGTGCTGTTGGAGCTATGTAGGCAAGAGCTATTGGTGACCCAGACTAGGGTGAAGCGGTGGGGACGAAAAGACTCCTTGAGTCCTTAGTTTGCTGTAATAAAGTTCTTGAACCACTTCTATCATTTATTGCAGTGTTCCCCCCACACCCAGTGGCTCCCATACTTAAATGTACATCAGAATCACCTGGGGGGCTTACTGAAGTACAGATGGCTGCGTTTTGATAACAGAGTTTCTGATTCAGTGAGTAGGGGTGAGGCCTGAGAAGTTCTGACAAGCTCCCAGAGGATGCCGCTGCTGGTGGCCCTGGGACCACATGTTGAGAACCACTGATTTATTCCTACCTTTTTATGAAGAGAATTGTAGCCTTGGGCCCTTCCAGATGATCACACTCTCAGCTTTTGGTATCAGGCATCCTGGTATTTAAATAAAACATGGAATCTATTCGCTATGACTCTGCTCCTCAGGATCTGCCTGAACTCACAGAGCTCTCTCAGGCTCAACTAATTTGTCTTCATGAACCATCAGCCTTGCCCTGACTTTTCTAAAAATGCACTTGGCTTCTACAGCAAGTGGAACCTATTCATCCCCAAGAGGTTCTAATGAACTCTCTCTGGGTCATTTCCCCAAGTGAATAACTTGAATAATCCAGCATGCCTGTAATATTTTATTAATTTAAAGATTCTGAACTCACCTACTCTACAATCCTATGTTAAACAAAGACAAACCAAAAAAAAATTGACTTAAAAAAATGTTTCTTTATTCCACAAGCTGCTCCTTTGTTTTCCAATTCCTTCTGTGTTCCTTTAACTCTACAGACGGCCAACCTTTCTTGATTTTAATTTTGGCAAGACCAAATGTGTTCCCTCCTAGCCCATGCAGGAACACATTAAACATCCTTTGATGATGGCAATAGAAAATAAAAATTAACTGCAAGGTTGCTGTCCTAGTCTGTTATTAACACGGTTTCCTTCCTCTGGAAGGATCAGCAGAGTATGTATCAGTTATGAGCCTTCTTTCTTTCTTTGTCTTCTAAAATTTTTCCTAGACCCAATCCTTGCAGTTTAGGCTTTTTGCAGCTTAGAACATCTTGGCACAAAATTGGTGTGGTTATCATTTCTACAGCAATGAATATATATTCATGCTTCCTGTGGGCCCTTCAGAGACATGAAGGCCAATGTGGTCTCTGCTGTACCTTCCACTCTCTGTATGATCCAGCAACATGTCACACAGGTACTTTTGGGCATGAGAATGGGTTTCTTAAAGCACTCCTCTGACATTGATTAAAAGGCAGAGGAGAGGGAGGAGAAAGAGCAGTAGAGGAAAATAAAATTTTAATACTCTTTTGTGCTCTACCACAGTCAGGGTTGGCTTTCACCTTGTCACTGAGGGGAAGAGACGGGGTGCCTAAGAGGAGAGGTAATTGGGGCAGGAACATAGGAAAGGGTGAGTTCAGAACTGAGCCTGAGAAAACATCACACCATCCATTACAATGCAATCAAGTGGTTAAGAATAAAATGAATAAGAGAACTGATAGTGAAAATTATTTCATATCAGAAAGAAGACTGGGTTCAAGAGTACTTCCAGTTTCAGGTACCACTCATTGTACAGTGTATTGGTGTATTCCCTCAGGTGGAGTTTATAAAACAAGTTTCTTTGGTATCATTAGTAAACTTATTTTGCAATGTAGTTTTATAATATAAATATACTTAAACATATGTATACCATGTAAATATATTTATATTATATTTATAAGTTATTCTGTTGTGTAAATTATTTTAATCAGTTATCTAAATCATTCTAATGAACTGAGGACTTTTCATGAGGAAGGGGTCCAGGTGGTGGCAGTCCTGTGGCATGTGGAACACTTTAGATAATTGGTTGGGATTCCACTTTTCCTTACTTTTGTTCCTACAACCTGCTCCATTAATGAGAGGATCTATTTTTCTTGTCTATAACTGAAGCAAGAAGTGTTTATTTTATACTTAGAAGTCCCCTTTTTCTATATTTATAATGCTCAAATTTAATTTCCTAATTTTTGACTTAATTTTAGTATATAATTTTTTGTTATTAATTTCACTTGCATAAGATTGGAATTTATGAATTTCCATTTCAGATAGGGTTATTTAAGAAAATAAAATTCAATCACAAAGTTTTTCAAAATTGGGTTGTTAAATGTTTATTCAATTAAAAGAACAAAGTTACTTTAAGAACTCTAGAAACTCCTATTAGAAAAGAGTTCATTGTAATTCCAGGCAATATCACTACAATACAGGCTGAATATTTGTCGTACTAACTGAGAATACTTTTTGTAAGAGTTTAGGAGACATCATTTTTAGTCTAGATCAAATTATCTAGATTAGTGGAAGGTGATAAATGCATATTAAAGTGATTTCTTTTCCTACCATGGATATTTCCCAATTCAATCTGGCTTTTTTCCCATTGTGTCTGAGAGAGGTTTGACTGTATTAAAATATTCAGTAGCCCTAGTTTACAATATTATACTTCACCAATAGGTGTCACTGTCTAACATATGATATTTCAAACAAAAAAACAAAATTCCTAAGTATGTATTTCAAGGTTCTGTAATCCTAATTAATTCAATACTTTATCAGTGTGGAAGGATTGAAACTTTGAGCATTAAGTTTCAATAAAGCAAGACCTCGAGAGGCTGTCAGGGGCCGGGGAAGAAAGCAAAGCATTTATAGAATTCTAGTTTTAACTGTAGCTATCTCAGGGAGAAGTTAAGAGAGGCAGAGATCTTGAGCTCATCAACATTCAGAGATTTCTCACGAGATCTGTCATCATAAGTAACCTTTAACGATTGCTTGATGAGGCTTACTTGCCTTTTCCCTCCCTCCCTCCCTCCCTCCCTCCCTCCCTCCCTCCTTCCTTTTTCCCCTCAGCCAAGGCCTTCAAATAATGGTGGATAATCAATTAATTCAAATGCTGTTCCAAATTGTGAGCAAATTTTAGGGTTCAGAAAGATTTTGTGCTTTGGTCTTGCTACCCGTAAGTGAACCAGGACACCCCAGCTCATCTCTATCAAGGGTTCTCATCTTTGTCAGATACCAGTAGTGAGTCGACAAGTGTTCTCTGATGAGAAAGGAGTTGACATTGAACGCTTGACAAACCAGGCAATATTTCATGGTTAGAAAGAGAAAAGACAATCACTGTTGGGTTAAATTGTCTGCTTGAAGACTTGAAGGCCTGGGTAGACTTTATTCTGGCTGATGCAAGAGGAGAGTGGCTTTTTAACAGTTTTGAGGAACCTCTTAAAAAGTTTATTTTTCTTCAGCTGTTTTTTTTTTTTTTGAAAAAAAGTTATGGAAGTTTCAAACCTATGCACAAAATTAAAGAGAGGAGTATAAGAAAATCTTCATGTTCTCATCACCCAGATTCAGTTATCATCAGTGGATGGTCAGTCCTTCTCATCTACACCAGCTCTCCCACGCCTTAACCCTCCCTGCTGGGTCATTCTGAAGTAAATGCTAGACACATGATCACTTCACCCCCTAAATATTTTGGGAAGTATTCTAAGAGACAAGGCTACTATTTTCCTTAACCACTGTGATAGCAAGGTAAATAAATAAATAACACTATTTCTTTAATACCATCTACTATGATCTCAGTACTCAACTTTCCCCATTGTTCTGTAGCATTCAAAAATTTGGTTTATTTGAATCAAGATTCAAATAAAAAGTCTTTTTATTGCATTTGGTATTTCATAAAACTCTTTTAATCTATATCAATGTCCTTCCTCTTTTTTAAAAATGCCATTTATTGGTTGAAGAATTTGGATCCGGTGTCCTAAAGAATATCCTTCACTCTGGGGCTGGCATATTGCCTCCCTGTGGTATCATTTGACACATTCATCTGCCCTCTGGGTATTTCCCATAAACTGGTAGATGTATCTAGATGCTCATTCGTATTTAAGTTCAATTTTTAGTAAGAACATTTCATAGGTGATGCTGTGTACTCACCAGTGTATCATGTAAAAGGCATATGATACACAACACACTCTCTATTGTATTTTATTTTACTCTGTTTTTATATTATTTTTTGTAATGTTCAGATTGACCAAAGAGTTCAGATGTAGTCAGAATTATTCATGCATCATTGCCCACAATGAGACCATTTCCTTTGAGGAACAGAATGAAGAAATAAAATGGAGTCCCTGTAGTCAAGCTACTATATAACTAAAATCAAGTAGATTGAGGCATGAGGAAATGTTTCCATTATTTTTTAAGTAGCCTGGGAATTTAAACTTTTGAACATTCCATCCTGCATCAATGCCTGGGTATACTAATCAAACCTACAAATGACCCTCTGATTACCCTCTGAAGGACTAAGGAAAGAATATTCATGTACCCAGACCTCCTGACAACCCTTTTCCAGACCACATGGCATCCATCATCTAGAGCACCGGTCATCTAGAGGATTACCAACCATCTCAGACCAATCAGGACTGATTCTTCTCAAGAATGTACTTTTTACTATGACAACTCCTAGCTTTTCTTTTTTCTTCAGGACATTCTGGGTATTGCCTAGCTATGTTTTTGGTTGGCAAACCCTGAGACCCTTGAATAAATCTTTATCATTTATTTTTAAGACTCTTGAATAAATCTTTATCATTTATTTCTAGCCAAAGTCTCCATACTTGTTTTGAGTTTGTTGGGCATCTAGAGCTATAATTTCATTAGGGGTTACAAGATATACATATTCTAATTTAATCATTTTTTCTGTAGTTACTGAGTGGAATTCTTCTATAAAGAAGAATTTTTCCTTGTCAATTATTTGATTACCTTGGAAGACAGTTAATACAGGAAGGGCAGGGTAAATGCTTGATTTCCCCAACTTGTTTACTTATCAAATTTCAGAATGAGAGTTGTTGCTCTAACTGTCACATGGAACAAATGAGATTAAAATATATCATTATGATCTGATATACTTAAAAGACATATTTGTTGTTTTTAAATCTATTATACTTATCATATATTTTGAGGTACAAATTATTTCATCTTTGGCTAGTGGAAGTCCCCTTAATGTGGCTCCTAGTATCTCTTGACATAACCCAAGTGAATGCGAATAGCTTCTTTGCTTTCATATATGAAAGGATGTCCTGGGTTTATATTGTGAATTCACTGTACCAGACTTAGGATCAGCCATTTCTCTGAGGATAGCAGGTTCTTTTCCCTGAAAATGGTAGTTCAAAACCACAATATAGACACAAGGGGCATCCCTGCCACTGAACTGGTTATAGCTTCCAGAACTTTTGTGTGAATAGAGCTGGGTAATAAGTTTTATAAAAATAAAATACATAATGAGTATATTAGACTTTTGATTCAAATGCAAATCTACAGATCTCATTGACCTGTATTTTCTTTAACTATGCTTCAGGTTTTTATAAGATTCAGCCTAGGTAAAATTGAGTTCATATTCAGCTTGAGTTTAGTGAGGTATATTTATGTAATTTTTCAGTCACTTTGGTGCAGTTAAGCTACTGCTAACCATCAGTGTGTGAATTACTCCTGTGGTTCTTGGAAGCAGAAACACATGGATAGTGGAGTAAAAACGAGACTTGCAATGTACGGAACATAAAGCTGATCCCTGGAAAATGCTTCCAATTGTCAGACATGTTTAATTTTTAGTTGTGAATACAGTTCTCCAGAACACGTAGTCAGAATGGAAGTGCTGTGCTGTCAGGAGTGTGTTTGACAATGCAGCACATACAAATCAAAAAGCAGCATACATTTAAAAATATATGGTAAATCATGCCAAATAAAATTTGTCAACATTCCCATGTTAGTAGGGTGTAAAATTACAATGGGACTACAAATTACAAAAACATATTATTGTGAATTGTGTATTTTATGTTCCCTAGCTGTGAATAATAGGAACAATTTTGTTGTATTATTCTACAAAGTATTAAATTATCTTTCTATTCTCATTACAGAAATTGACTTTAGAAAGTTGTTTTTATTTGACACAATGAATAAATTGCAACCAAAACTGTAAAGAAGGTTAATGTTATAAAGGTATCTTAGACAGTTAATAAGATTTTTATGGACTATGAGATAGCTTAGTATTTGCAAGCTATTTAATATTTGTTCGTTGTGATTTTTCTTCTCAATCTAAACAAATACTTCCATACCTAATTTTATATTCTTAATTTTATTATTAGTTTTTAAAGTGAGCCTCTGAAATTGTAGAAACTTTAGATGCCCTGTCCCCCAAATTCTAGAACTGCCCAGGTGCTGGTTGTTTTTATTTAACCCTCCCGATTTTAGGGGTTATCCCATGCTGTGGGACCTCTACAGATTGCCTTAGCTGAGCTTACATCCTCTGTGGCTTCCAGATAGGCTTAGCCAAAGAAAGATACCAGCTGGAATTCCAAAGGAAAGAGAAAGAAGGTTGGGCTATTCACTCCTTTGGCTTCCTGCTTGTTTCTCACCATAGTTAGAGCAGTGAAGGTGCTTCTCTGGGGCATCAGCCCTTGGTGGAAGGTCGTACTCTGTGGTTTTAGCCCTTACTGGCCTGCAGCAACACCAATTCTTCCCTTTTCCCCTTCGGGCCCTGGATGTAATGACATTCTCCAAGATGCGTCACTACCCTTGTTGAGTTCCTTAATCCTGTTCAAGACATAAGTAATAGTTGCCATGATAAATTCTTTAAGTTAAAACTTTTCAAGTGTGCCATATATTTTCTGCTGGGACTGAGACAGGCATTCAGGTTAAGCCCAAGTAGAGAAGCTGGAGGAATAGGCAGTCGACAAAAGCTTACTGGTTCCGTTTCGATATACTCATACATGGTACCTTAGCTTGCCCTTCCTTGTCTGTCTGGGAGCTGTGGTACATGTGGGCCCTGCTTAGGGTATGAGGAATTTTGGCAAGGGAGGGATCTTCTGTGTTTATGTTTTAGGCATCACTGGGACACCACATGCCAACTGCCTCTAAGGGCATTCCTTTCTCTCTGGGGTGTCAACACTGGATAGTATATGAGGGGGAACCAAAAAAAAAAAAAGAAAACAGAATTATAGTCTGGATGGGGGGCCCTCTTGTAGTACAGGCTTCTCCCACTAGGTGAGTGTTCTAGGAACCCATGTGTAGCAGTATAGGAGCTGGTGGTGTTTTTAGAGGCTGTGTTTGGCTTCAGGGAATTTTTTTGAAGACCCAATGAGTTTGTCCATTTCATGATAGGTGGTTACGACTACACCTGCCCCCACAGTGTGGAGTGTTCAGCAGTTTTTGACCAAAAATGGCATGACTCCCATGCCCCACCCTCCCTATTCACCAGGTATCCCCACAGGGGACTTTTTTTTGTTTGTTTCCTTGGGTGAAGAAAGTCCTCAAAGGGAAACCTTTTGCTGAAGTAGAAGAGGTGAAACAAAGAATGGCACAAGCACTAAAAGGCATCAAAATTGACGAGTTTAAAAAACTGTTTTGAGCAGTCAAAAAAAAAAAGTCTCAATAGGTGTATTGCATCAAATGGAGAGTACTTGGAAGGTGACTAAAGTTTAAACATAAGAATGAATACTCAACTGTTTATAAATAAATTCCAGGTTTGGAGAGTTCCCTCTTGGTATGAATCTTTGATTTTCTAAGGTACCTATATTCTGTCCTCTCACTACTGTTAGAATTATTTCCCTTTCGTTGCTTGCTGCTCCCACAAGTGCATCTCTTTCTTCCTTCCTTCTCTAGCCTCTTTAGCACAGTATCTGCAACTAGTTTAGGCATTTATTTTACAGAGATTGTGATTTCAAGTAACTTATATTTCACATCTTGCAAAAAACCCTGAGGCAAAATGCTGAGAATTAGGATGAAATGGGTAAAAGGAAAAATACAGGAGAATCACACAAATTAAAATTATGTTATCATGTCCCCAGACCACCAAAAATTGTTGCAAGGTGTTTAATAGTATGATGTAAAGTGTTTCTTGGAGCCTACATGGAGCCTGTCTTGGTCTGCTTACTTTCAGATTCACACTCTGTGTTTCTCTGCCCTGATCTCTATTCCAAGAAACTCTATTTCTCCGGCCTCTGCAGGTTTGGCCAGTGGGATACAGTGGTACAAAGCCAGGGAGAAGCCAGGATGTTCTCACCTCTCTGCTTTTGTTGGCATTTCTGTGCCTCTTCTATGGGTCCTGATCCAACAGCTGAAAAACACCTCTGTTCATGGTCCCACTGGAAAGGCCCACTGCGATCCTACTTCTGCCCAGTGATCACAGCTCCTGGATCTGGGGACGCAGCCTCCTCTCCATGTGCCTTGTCGTTATGTTCCTTTGGCTCTGGGGTGGTAACAGTTCCTTATTTTTTATTTTTCCCATCTCTGGGATGCCCCCATCTCCTATTTGGCCCCTTAGTTCTTTCATCACTTATATAATCAGTTCCCTAGATTGTATTCTATCTGTTTGAGATACCTCAAGTGGTTTCTGTTTTCTGACTGAAATCCTGAGGGTATATCATGTGTCTGCCCAATGGGAGAATTTGCTTCCACTTGATACCCCAACTTTGTCAAAGATTTTTTGTATGTAAAAAAGAGCAACCCAATCAATTAATCTAATTTAATTCAAAGACTTATTTCAAGTAAACATACAAAGCTCATGAAATCCAAGATTTAATCCAAGTATACAGAAAATGGAATCTGTTCTACTTTCTACTCTATAGGCTGAACTCTCGGATGATAATGGGAGTAGTAGATCAAGCTAAGCCACAGCTGACTGTTTTACTGCAGCCACAGGACAACTTATACAGCCCTCCTGGAGAATACTTCTGCCTCTCACTATTCCAAGGTTAGTTTCAAGCAATGTTTGTGACAATGGGAAAGATGTTACGTAACTACGTGATTTATTATCCACCTAGATTTTATCAGAGACAATGGGGTACATGCTAGGTCAGTGGTACTCATAAGAGTCTCCATAATACTGGCTTATGTTTACTCTCAAACTTCAAATTCTTTATCTTTCTGGCCTTTGTAATTAACTGCGCCCATACTTTTTCCAAATCTCTTTTATTTTATTTCTTTTTATTTTCATGTTTAAACATGGGCAAAGAGCTCAGTGTCCCGGACAAAAAGGATGGATTAGGCATGGACCATCTAGTCCATTTGGCCAAACTCCAGCTATAATCATGGAGTCTCTTTTCATTTTATGTAAACATTGGCTATTTAACCCCCTATTGATCTGGTTATTTCCCTGAGGTCTGAGGTCCTTGAAAATGCTTATTAGCTTTACTGAATATCCATATATTATTTTTAACTGTACCTGCTTTCATGCAATAGCTTTCTGTTGTGATCCATACTGCTTTCTCAAACTGTGGCATCAAGTGGGCCAGAACCAGAGCAGTCCTAAGGGGTCTTAGAAGCAGGAGGCTGTGATTTTCATTGCAGTGACCCACCATTAATGAGTCTCAGCTCCCATGTGATTCTAAGTCTGTCCCTTGGTTTAAAGATCCTATGGAATGGTGGTAGAGAGCCTGAGATCAAAGGTGTAGGAAAGGGGATCTCTATTCAACCATTCTGTCTTTGTCTCTTAATTAATATCTAGTTAATAAGGAATTTGATCATGACTTAGTATTTTACATATCCCTTCTCCTCCAAAGTATAAGTATTGTCTTTTTCTCTGTATACTTTAAGAAACAAAAATAATAATACCAACACTGATCACGTCAATAAGAGGAGTATTATTACGTTTAATAAAAAGTGGGACTTACTACAGTGAAGCACCTTTCACTTCAGAGAATATATAATTTCAGCTTGGGTAGCTGTCATATGACTACTGAATACCCTCTCTCTGTTTGACTGTACTGCACAGGTACTGTCAGTCCAGATGCGCCCCCAGAATGCTGCCAAGAAAGGGAATCTAGGTTGCCTGTGTTGGGGCTGACCTGTAGACTTACAACTCCTGAATCCATAATGACCAGTTTGTGTTGATCTGCCAGTCAAAATTACTACTGGTCACTTATTCATTGGTTAGTCCACTCATTTAAAATAACTGCACAACCAATTACTAGTGACTAAAGTAAGGGTGTTGAGGTCTACTAATGGCTGAATCACAGGTAGCAGGAAATGCCTGGAAATAGCTACAGTTACTGAACTTCAATAATCATCACACACAGGCCAGGGACCCCGGCAGCAGAGATTACCATAGAACAAGGGTCTCTGAACGTAACTACCATGAATGCAGCTTTTGCTGAGATGCTACATCTTTAGTTGGAGAATGAGGCCACTTTCCAGGTAACAAAGGCTTACTTAATCAGGGCAAAATTATCAGGTAGAAATGCTATCCTAAATATTTATAATGGCAGGGTCAAGCTTGTTTGTATGGTAAACAGTTGAATAGGCTTTGATGAGAGATTATGCATAATGAGGGTGTGTGTGTGTGTGTTATGATTTCCTTAAAGGTACTTGTAAGAGTATGGAAGAATAGAAACCCTTCCTACCCCAGACTACATAAAGTCCCTTCCTTATCTTCTACTCCCACACTCAACATCGGAGCTGCACTGACTGTAGATCATGGTGGAATTTGACCAGAAGACCAGTTATACATCAGAGAAACAGATTATGAGCCACAGGATCTTATGTGTAGAAATAAAGAAAGAGTTTCTAGATAACAAAATATACCACAGGCATATTTCTGTAAAGTACTTTGACTGAAAGGTAAGCCTTAAGAATCAGCTGATAAACCTCATTAAAAGTCATTGTTAGAGTGATTTCAGACAGGATCCAAGAATTCTCTTCACTGAGTCACCAGAATCTAGTACGTAAGACAATGAAAATTTAGAGCCTGTGAGAGAGCAGGCTGATGACTCTGGGGGCGGGGAGGCGGTTAAGGGGTGGAGAGATCAAGCAGAAAGGAAAAAGGACTCATGGACATGGACAACCATGTGGTGACTGTGGGGGTGGAGTGTGAGGGGGATAAGTGGCAATGGAAAAAATACAATAAAATAAAATAAAAACATAGAAAAAGAAGAGCCAAAGAATATGAAAGCAAAAAATCTGAATTGTATCAGGACAGAAGTAGTTTACCTATCACATGACTAAAGGTTTCCACCAGCTTCTTATCAAGCATAACTTAGACATTATTATCAGATACCCTATGCATACTATTTATAGTTTGTAGAAGATAACGATGCATAATTTTACCATTCCCTTTAATGTTATTTCCTATATGGGTTCAGGCACTTGTGATTTATTAATTTTATTGCCTTCATAAAATCCTGAGTTCAGAAACACATCCAAGTGTTGTTGAATATAGAGATCAGCACCAGATGATCTGAGGGGATTTTCTGGAAGCATCTGCTTCTCATAGTGCTAAGGCCAGTTGGGCAGCAGCCTGCTGAGAATGCTGTTGGTGTGGCTACTTCAGACCAGGGAAGCCAAAGCCACATACAAGAATCAAAGGAGAAACAAGCTGCCATTGGAGCAAGTGGCTAGAGGGAGTTGTAAGTTATAGGAAAAGGATCTGATACTTGATGCTGCTTCAGCTGAAAAGAAGTACACATAAAGAGGTTATCTGTGTATAGTGGCCACAAGGACCACTTAATAGCTTTGTGATTTATCCTGAGAATTTAGCCTCTCTGTGCCTCAGTTTCCATCTTTGCAAATGGGATGTGTATAATAACTCTTTAGGAGTTGTTATGAGGATTTAATGAGCTAGTGAATGCAAAACATGTGGAAAGAACATTCAATAAATATTTGCTAATATTATTCATTACTAATTTGATAATAAGTGTTTCCATCAATAATTAATTCCATTGAAATGGAGGCTGATATGAAATGAAAACTTCTGAGTATGAGTTTAGAAGCACAACTTTTAGTCATGGCTCTGGCAGTTATACCTGAAGTGAGTTACAGAATTTTAGAACTGGAATGTGGGAGTGATTTTGAGATTACCTTATTGAATTTCCTCAATTTATGTGAAGAAATTGAGGCCAGAGGATTCTTGCTGAAGGCCACACTGCTGGTCGGCAGCAGCATGTCCTTTACACTGCTTTTCTTCACCGAACCTGGCTCTTAGTTTTTTCCTGTGGAAGTCAAGTATTGAATAGTATTAATTTCACTCCAAACCCAATTAAAATTAGGTTTTTATTAAATTGAGCTTTTAAAGCTCAAATTATTAAGTTATCCAACAAATATTTATGTCTAAATCTGAACATATGCCTATTTTATAACATGGCAATTCTACTTCTAAGTAGGTATTTAACATTTATATATATACCAACAGATATGCACTAGAATGTCGATAAGAGCACTATTTCTATGAGCCAAAGTCTGGAAACTGCCTAAATGCTCGTCAGCAGTTGAATGTATAAGAAAACTAGTGCATTTACTCAATGGCATATGATGTAGTAAGGAGAAGGTGAACTACACATGCCCACAATGTCAATGAATTTTACCAGTATAGTGTTGTATGAAAAGTCATACAAGAAATAGTTTATATTATGTGATTCCATTTATAGGGAGTTCCAAAATAAGCAAAACTAAACTATGCTGTTAGAATTGGGGATGGTGGTTACTGTGAAAGTGTACAGAAGTATTTCTGGTAATGCTTGTTTCTTGCTTTGGGTTCTGGTTGCACAGATATGCTCAGACTGTGAAAATTTAGTGAGTTTTATACCCATGATATGTGTACTTCTCTCTATGTATCTTGTACTTCAATTTAAAAAATAAAACAAACACAGTAGAACAGATAT
The DNA here is from genome assembly GCA_004024845.1 of Tonatia bakeri. Classification (NCBI taxonomy): domain Eukaryota; kingdom Metazoa; phylum Chordata; class Mammalia; order Chiroptera; family Phyllostomidae; genus Tonatia; species Tonatia bakeri. The sequence goes on from PVIA01001122.1 coordinate 290,592, forward strand.
ATTTGTGATCGTCACCTGTTGTCAGCCACACATTCATGTGCCGGGGTAATATAGTGAACAAACCTGTCAATATTCTGCCCTCATGAACGCTGTTTTTGTTGGGGAGTGGAGGAGACAGTCAGATGCAATGAAGGAATGTTAATGTTATTGTGAAACCGTAGTTGGTCATGGCTTCTGCGTTTATTAAGTACCTACTTTGTAGTTGCTACTGTTGTCTTCCAATTTATAAACTTCTGATAGTGCATTGTAGTTCATTCTGTCTCTAAGACCTCCTTTGAAATATTATTACTTTTTTATCTGTAAATGCTCTCTCTTTTCTTGGCTTTATGCTGATTTCCAAGTGGTTTTAGACTCATTTTTCATCAGTATGTCAATATATTTCTGCCAATTACCACAAAGTGTTCATTTCTGATAAAGGAGTAGAAACAAAGATAGAAAAACCTGCTTTGGCAGCCAGTCGTATATGGGACTTATTACAGCCACTTAAGTAACCTCAGCAGTGATCTGTTTACAAGGGAAAGACAATTGCTTTCTAAGATCTATTGCCCATTTAGTGACCTTACTGACAAATGTTAACATTATTCAATATTGTTCTCTCATGTTTCCAAAGTTGTACTTTAATTGCCTTTCAGATGAAAGGGATGCTTTAATTATTATGCTTAATTGTGCAGAGAGAACAATTGCAAAAACAGAGATATACATTGATGTTTCAATGTGCTTTTATGGAATAAATGAAATCCAAGAAGCAAAAGAAAAATGCTGAGAAGACAGGGGAAGAACTCTGAGAGTGTGTAGACACATTTATTGAGACCATGTATAGGGGCCCCAAGAGAAGCAAGAAAAATTCTGATTAGAGGGGAGAACACAGTTTTTCTTGATCACTTCTAATTGTGTGTATCAAAATGTCCCTGTAGAGTGAAGGAATACATAAAGCCTTTAGCTTGTGTTTTTAATAAGACTTATGGCATTATTTAATTTAAAGCTTTATGAATAATCTATTACTTAATAATGGCTCCTTTTACGAGACTCATGGTAGACATCTTTATAGTTATTATCCCATTCCCTTGTTTTTTAGTGGTTTTTCTTTCCTTTCACCTCAGTCAGTAGTGGTCATGTGGCTCCTGTTGGCTGTTTTGCACAGTGCGGTCTGGCCCACAGTTTACAGCTGGTTGGAGGAAGGAAGAACACATGTTTCAATCAGAGAAGCTTTCCCAGAGTGTGGTCACTGTTGATAGATCAAGAGGTAGACCTGTGACCCAAGCTTGGCCAATACCTTCCTTAGGAATTTTGAGTTGAATCTTAGAAAGAGAGATTGATCTCTTTTTGCATGATTTTATATACATATGTACTATATAAACATATACATTATATAATATAAATATAAATATAAACATAATACATATATTTATATAATACAGGCACACATAATGGTCTGTTCTGAAAGTATCCTGCCATGTACTATGATAAATAGAAGAATTTATTGAAGAAGATACAAGATACAAGAAACGTTGTATATGGGGCAATGACACTTCAGTCCCCTTTAAAGTAGGCACCATGGGACCTCACACAGTTCTTCCTGCGTCTCTTCTACTGTTCAAAACACTTTGCAAAATCCTTTGTTGGAATTGCCATCAGCTACCCTGTCTATTTTCTTGAATCTCATCTATGGTCTGAAATCTCTTCTTTTTCAAAGGTGATTTTAGTTTTAGGGAAAGCCAGAAGTTGCAGGGTACCAAATCTGGGCTGTAGGGGAGCACTGAGTCACCTGGATGATTTGATGTTTTGCCAAAAAATTGCATGGGACTTGATGCATGAGTGGGTGCATTGTTGTGATGAAGTTGGCAATTACCAGTTGCTCTTAGCTGTGGCCATTTTTGTCATATTGCAGCTCTCAATTGACAAAGAACATTGAGGTAGTAGTCCTTATTAATTGTTTGGTATGGAGGGGTGTACTCAGGATGGACAGAAACTTCCCAATCAGAAGACACAGTTAACATGGTTTTGATCTTGCTGTGACTTTGCTGTGCCTTCTTTGGGCATGGAGAGCAGGCACCTTCCATTGGGGTGACTGGGCCTTCCTTTCTGGATCATAATGATAGACCCATGATTCGTCTCTGGTTATGACCTTCTTGAGGAAATCTGGTTCATTTGTAGTGATTTCGATCAAGTCATTAGCAACTGCAGCATGATGTTTCTTCTACTCTGGTAGCAGAAGCTGTGGAATGAATTTTTCCATGACATGTTTCATGCCAAGATCCTGCATCAAAATCTGGGACACAGTACTTATATCACAGTACTATACATAGTACTCACAGTACTCATAGCTTTTGGAGTCCCCCAGTCAGCTTCTAGCTCTTGCACTGTCCATCACTGATCCTTGTTGATTGCAACCTGTACATGTTCAACTTCCTCAGGTGTTCTGCTTGTTTCAGGCCTTCCAGAATGTGGGTCACTTTCAACAGATTCTCAAGTATTTTTTAAGCATTTGTGCCACACTTTTATTTGTGCTGCACTCATTACATCATCCCCGAAAGCTTTCTGAATCATCTGAATAGTTTCCACAGAATAATGTTCAAGCTTGGCGCAAAATTTGATGCAGATTCATTGCCGTACCCACTCAATCTTTTTTAATGCAATGGCCACTCAGTACACGTGCTCACTCAATGGTGTCTTCTGCCTCCACTGTTTAGTACAGTGAAGTTGTCATTGTTCACACATGTGCATTCCAGTCCACTCTCCTTGGCTGCTAGGTTACATCAATGTTGTATTGTTGGGAACCGCCCTCCCTGGTATCAGAAGCTGTAACCCCTGCCTAGGCTAAGGCTGAGGGAATGACCTTGGAGCCAGTAAGGAGACAAAAGCTTATCTCCCTGGCGGGAGTGCCGCTTCTGCTCCTTTTACTTCACCCTGCCTGAACCCCAGTGCTTGGTCAGTTAGCCAATGATGGGTAAGATTCCCCAAGGGGGGAACGACCTAAGACAGGCATGATCACATGGGAGGCCCCTAAGGAAGGACTTTGAGGGCTATGGCAAAAAGGGGGCGATGGACCCTCACTCCTCGGGTTTGACAAAGCCTGAGTGCTCATTCCCTCTGCGAGGAAGTCTCCTTATCTCTTGGTTGCCATAGTTCCCCTTGCTCCACCTAAGCCTGAAACAATGACAGGGTAGTGCAGCCCTGTACTAGAAATGGCGGGTTCCACGTGTGATTAAGCCTAAGAAAGAAATGTAAAATCCTGTGAAACCTGCTTTGTTTAGAATGCTCTCGGTTGAAAGAGAAGGGTCCAAGGAGGAAGCAAGTTTGTTCCTCAAAGTTTTACAGCTCTTTGACCCTGACTCAAAGTAGGCCCTCAGAGTTCCTTGTTATTTGATCCTTACTTCCCTGCAATGAGTAATGAGCTTTACCTGAATTCTTGTACAAACAAACCCTATAAAAGGCCTGCTGGGACAGGAGAATGTGCACCCTCCACCAGAGAGGGTGGCCAAGGCACCCTCCCCTTGAGAGGGTGGCCCCTCCATCCCTACTTCTCCACAGAAAATTGCCTGTTTCTGTGTATGTTCATTTCTCGTGCGTCAACGAGCCATCCGCAGTGTTGCACAGTCACTGCTGGTCAGTGATCATGCATTCATTGTATAAACTGTTCTCATTACATTAACAATGGCCAGAGAGACCCTGATCATATATGCTGTTTGTAGACATCTTTTTCTGTTATCTGCTATACTCTGTAACAGAAATGAATGCTATATGTGTGTAGTGGAGAGAAGAGCTGGGAGGTAAATGTTCTTGAAGTCATTCTAGTTCCTAGTTCCTGTCCATTCATGGAGGCAAGGAGACATTCCTTTTCTTGGATTCCATGAGAATATTAATTACCCTTAGATGGCAGAGTGGGTTTCTGTACTTGCAAACAACAGTTCTATGTACTATAGCTCCCTTACTTTATACCAACCCCCTTCTGCAGACAATACATATGGGTTATGACTGTACAATCCAGTATATAGTCCTTTTGGGAATGAATGGTTTAAATAAATATAATAAATATAAGGGATAAATAAATATTTTAGAATTTCTAAGGAGAGTGTATATGTCATTTTGCATTTGGAATTATGTTTCACTGAATGATAAAAACTAATTATAGAAATCGTTTCATGTTAAAGTTGGAAAGAATCTTCACTTCAGATTCTTTTCTGGCTTAGAGAAGTAGGGCCGATGGTGGTCAACAGACCTATTCAGATCTCATGGCTCATCAGCTCCAGTAGGACTTTTCCATTAGGACAATAAAGAGATTATAGATGGGCCACTACAGAATCTGAACCTGAAGGCAGAGAGTTAAACTCCAGAGAGAATGGAAGCTGGGGCGATAGGGCACGAAAGAGTATTTCTGTGGAATGCATGTAGAATGAAGTGGTTAATTCAATGTCAGGTTCCCACACACCAAATTCCATTTCATGACCTCTTTTTGCCTGACCCATCATGCATTTTGCAATTGCTACCTTCTTTCTGTCTTCTAAACTCAAAACTCTTAACTTCTTCCCATAATTCCTCAGCTCTCAACCTTTTCTGAAGAACCCTTAGGTTAGGGCTGAATGAGAAGATATAGTCTTTATCAGCCATCAGAGAGATGTGTAATTTGATGAGATTGAAGCAGGATGTGGACCAGAAGGTACTTTGGGAGAATATGTTCTCAAAAGGGAAATATTGATAAATCAAGAAATTATGCATAATGAACTCATTTAGTCAGAGGTCATGGAGAACTAACTAGAAATTTGTACATTTTCTGGGTGGCAGAGGACACATTTCTGATTTTCAGTCTCATTTCTTAGATGGGAAAGTTGCTTGACCTATATATACCTCACTGAGTTCATCTTTTTATTGGGAGAATAAACTGAAATTTGCAGTTTATAGTTTAAATGAGAAAATACACATGCAGAATTTAGTACAGTAAGAACTCACTATATATTAGCTATTAAAGCTGGGAAAGATCGCTTCTGGCCTTTTGGCTAAGATCAAGTATAGTATCTGTTCCTATTAGTTTACAACTGGGAAAAATAGTTTTTAAAAAGGTAAAATTATGACTCACAGAAATATAAAACAAATGTGTGTTAAAGATTTTGTTGAACTCATTAAATGAGTACAACCATTTCAAAGGGGAAATCTATAGAGTAGGAATATTGAAATTAATTTCTCTAAACAGTGCATGGTTTTCTATTCGAGGGACCCAACAGTCTTTTTTGCTCATTCCAAATTCTCCGACATTGCTATAATTATTATTAATTCATCTTAGCTGAGTTCTTCCATTCATGCCCACTGATCAGAAAGGTCTCTACCTTTGACATATCATATATCTAATGTGCTTAAAACCCACATTTACAATATAAGTATACCTTCCCATTCCAGGTAGATTTTGAAATAGAGTTCTTCTGTTACAACCCCTTATTATCAAGCCTTCAATTCTTGGCCATAACTTACAAGCTTGGATTAAAGTCAAAGGATAAAAAATATGTTGAGGCTTAAACAAGGAAGAAAAACGGAAGTGGTTGTTCTGGCAATTTACCCATTTAGAATGTCTGGGGCTATGAAAACTAAATCCACTATTGGCAGTGCACACTCAAGCAAAAAAGTCTATTTGGTGTGGGAAATAGTACTCAACCTTTCATTTTCAGCAATTTAATCAAATCTCTCCTGCTCTCTCAAATATTTATTTAGTCTCCTATAATTTATGGTAACCATGGCGCTTAGTATTACCCAGGTGTTAAATCTAATACACAAAAGGTAAAAGGAATAGTAAAGAAGTATCAAGTGATGCCCAAGGGAACTTATTAAGTGTATTTCATTTAAATAATCCAATTCAATGAATTGAGGCAAAACTCTTAGAAAAGAGAGAGGGAGAAAGAACTTGGTTCAAACTGAAGTAGGCATCTCACCTGCAAGCTGCCCAGGTCATTAATTTTAATAATTTCTATTGTTCACATCTAGGTAGATAGCTGTTTAGTTATTGTGCTGGCTGTTACTCACTCTTATTAGGTTGATATTAGGATCTCCATGTGAAAGATGCTCAGGGGGGCCAGTGACTTGTGCAAGGGCATAGGCAAGGTCACAGACACTGTTCCATTTTAGCTAATATTTATCTCTTTTCCAGGAAACCTGAGCTGTTTCTTGGTTAGCATTTCCTAAACAATCTCCATCTGAGAGAAGAGACTTCACTTGGAAAGGTGATATAATATAAAAAACCTTAGCCTGAAACATTTCAGGAGGTTAGCCACGTCACCTTGAGGTACCTCTCTCCGATAACCTCTTATCCTCAGAAACCACTGCGTTTCATACCTTCTTCTCCAACAGTCAGCACAAGTTCCAGGCACCTACATGGGCTCAACCTGTGAATGTATTTGATTGCTGCTCCACCACATGTAAGAACCATTTTAGAAGAGAAAGGTTAGACCAGAAGCCCATGATGCTGGTGGGCCTCCAGGTTAGTTGTGGTCTCATGCTCAAGGCTAACCGAACAAGTTGAAGTCAGGAGGCTGGATTCCAGGTCTGACTTTGCTGGTATCGAATGGCATGACCTTGGGCTAAAAATTTAGAACTTTTGTCCCGAGCACTTTTACCACTATGTGAACTAATTTAGTAGGAGAAAAATGAGTATAGTGGATTCTCCAATACTAATATGCTAACATTACAATGTGAAGAGACCATGGGCTCTGGAGCTTCAGATTTGGTTCTGTCTTTACGCAGCTATTTAGTAAATTAAAAATGACTACTTAATGTGTCTGAGCCTCAGTTCCCACACCTGTAAAATGATAACGACAACATGTCAGGGGGGCTACAAAGATAATATATAACATGTTCAACATGCCTGGAACAGAACATGTATATACTAAATGTTAGGTATTATTTTACATATTTCTTTAGATCAGTCCCCTGCATATTAAGTATTCTTATTTTTCTTTATAATTATATATCCAAATATTGGAGGAAGGAGAATATTAAAGTTCAAATATGGCATGCTTCTTTTCTTATTTAAACTACATAACCTAACTTATTTATTCATTTGGGTGACGTTCACCCAGACATTAGGTAGATCCCCATGTTGATGACCCAAGGCAGTTTTCTGTTCCCGGCTCAGGTTTTTTATATTACATTGCCTGTCCAAGTGAGGTGTCTTCTCCCAGATGGAGATCGCTCAGGAAGTGCCAAGTTATTTTGTTAAAATCCTCAGCCAAATAGGGACATTTATTCAAATCCAACAGTGCAGAGAAATATTATTATAGAGATAAATAAGAAGCAGCAGTGTGTACTGGAAAGAGACTAGATGGAGAATGAAAAAAATCCCCATTTGCCAGTTGAGCTAACACCAACTGTAAATGTGACCCAGAATCGTGACTGAAGTTCTTTGGGGCTCTGTTTCTTCTGTGACTTATTGAACCACATATATTCTAGATGTATAGAAGCATTAATAATCTATGCTGTGTAATTACAAATTAGTTACAAACAAGGAAATAAATTTAGATTATCTGTGTTTTGGATACTACTCTTTCCTTTCATTAACATAGAAATCAAAGATATTTACAATCACTACTAATAATGCTAGCATTATCATAGTGCTAGAATAGTACAATAGGCTGCCTATGCTAGCTTTAGTATACTACAAAGCACTTTCCAAATATATTGGTTTATTTGGACCTCACAATGACATGCGAGATAGATGTTATTATTCTCTTCCTTTGACAGGCTAGAGGTGTGTGTGTGTGTGTGTGTGTGTGTGTGTGTGTAGAGAGAGAGAGAGAGAGCGCATGATCCCACAACCATTGCAGAGAAATTGTAGAAATCAGTAGCAGTCTCGGTCTTCTTGCTCTAGTGTGCTCGTACTCCTGAAGCTTTGCTGTTCCAGTCGTCCTCCATCTGCTTCTGTTTAGCCCAAGCCCATTAACACAACAGTAACACTGGGAACTCTGCCTGGATAAAACCTATAAATATGTCTCATGATAACTCAAATAATTAATAATCAATAATCCAAAGAATTACTGGCTTGTAACACATAAAACAGGACTTACACCTTTGCCGGCTTTCCACTGATCCTCAAAATGGCTTTTTCTGAACAGGATTCAAAGATGATAATTTAATTATTTTCCAAAGCTTTGAGACCATGTAAGGAAAAATAGTCAAATGTTTTCAGTTTTAAAAAATACTAAAAATAGTTTAAATTTTATTGCAAAGCAATATATTTACTGTAGAAAATGAGAAAACACAGAAAAGAAGTTCAATTTCACCAATTCCAATGAAAATTATGATTGGCCACCTGGGATCGTGGCAGATTATTCACTCTCAGGGCAGTTCTATTTTCTTCAACCAAATTTGGCCTCAGAAGCTTTCTCAACGCAGTGGCATCTGTAATACCTGATCTGAGTGGGTCCATGGGTTGATATTCATTTTTCATCTCTTGTACCTTTCCACTACCTTTTCTCTGGGCTCACCTGTCAGCATATACTCAAGTGTGCACATATATCTTTAAAAAATTTACTGATTTGGCTGGCTTCAAAGCATTCACCTTCTTTATTAATGTGATACTATCTATTTTGTTTTCTATACAAGGTGCAGCTCTTGCACTCCAATCAAAGAATTTTCTCTGCTGCTTCAGGGAATGGTGGGATAAGGATAGAAAGTTAAAAGGTCTTATGCATACAATCATAGGAATCGGTTCTGAAAATGAGCTTGAATTTGAATAGTTTAAGTGCAAAATTTTCAAAAGGAGACTTTTGTAGTGAAAATACTTAATACCCAACATTCTGTGTTAAGCCTGCATGCTTTCCAAATAAGTTGTCCCTGTCCTTCTAAATTACTTAGTGTAAAAGCTGTAATGTTATATGTTCCCGAGGGGCAGAGAGTAATTCAGACATGAAGTAATTTTAATAGAAATCATTCCTCTTTTCTTGGCAAGAGAAGAATTTCAGTAGGAATTTTTCAAAATTACAAAATATCCCTCCCTGGGGAATCCATGCTGCCACTTAGCAGATTTCTCATTTCATTTAACACAAATATTTTGATCCTCAAGGGAAAATATGCTCAGTTACAGTTTCTGCATTACTGTCTCCCAAAGATAAATGAGGTGCCTTTCTCTAAAATGGACACAGGAGAGGTAAAGTGGGAGGAAAATGATGTAAATCCCAGGAAGAAATTTCTAAAAACAAATCATTTACCAAAGTCCTCAAAAATGGAAACAACCTCCAATTGCTATTTCATTTTCTTCTCAGAATGTTTTTCAAACAGAAGAGATAGGAGAGAGACTTTTTTTTTTTTTTTTTTTCCAGGAGAAAGCTAGCCTGAAGATCTGCCTGAAGGAAAAAGAGATGTTGATCTTGGAAGGCTCATGGGTTAATCCTCTTACCAGTTCAGATGGTTGCAGTGGCCTACTGCTAGACGGATGGGTGGAGAGAGATTGAGTTGCATGTGGATTTAGCTGAAAAGGGCTGTCTGTCTGATGGAGAGTTGTGAGTGAGGATGCTTTCCATTTGCTGATCTTGGATAGGTACTGCCTCTAGCAGTGCCAGCACACCTGTGAGGAAGATGCAGCTTGCCATTAGTACTTGTTCTCAAGTGCCTTCTGCCCTCCAGATCTTCTGAAACTTGGGTATTGAAACCTGCCCTTTCCAACTGACATTAAAAATTCCATCTCACCCCACTAGTAATTCCATTGAGCTTCCACTCTTTGCTGAATAACAAGCAAAATAATCTCCAATGTTGGGTAAATAGGATGTACTATGTTTGCCAGCAGTCCTGTAGGAAAAGCTGAGCTTGAGGGAAGTAACTCAATGGTGGTAACATCAGGCAGCATGAGTTGTTAGGGAAAATGTTTAGAGATATGTATTATTGACACCTTGATCATAGTGGGCATCTACCTATTCTGTCTCTGAAAAAATGACCTTGCTCTTAAGGTCAACTTCAGCACCATATTTGGGTGGTGAAACCATTTCTTTCTTGGAAGGTAAATAAATAGTTGTGAGGCTTTCAGTGAAGGAGACACTAAATAAACCTTGATGTCCTCAAATACATTCAATCTTGCAGGCCCTTACACGATCCCTCAGGACTTCACCCTTAAATGGCAGGTCTCAAAAGGTTTATTTAGCTGCATTTTAATTAGAAACTTAGATCCTAAGAGCCTGAAACCATGGCTCATGTAGATCTTTTCATCATTTTAGCCCAGGGAGCTCAGTGTCTGGGTACGTAGTTAGCGATCAGTAAATGTTTTTGCCGGCCACAGTCTAAAAGTTTAGCAACACCAAGGGAAATTGCTTAACTGCTTTAGTCATACAACATGTCTATCATGGATTCATGGTTGTTACAGAAATCCAGGGTCAGGAACAACCCTAACATACGAGTGGTCAGATGTCACAGTGATTTTGATTTCCTGATGGGATATTGGGAGTTTTGTTGCCTGAGGGATTGACATCAGCACCCAAGGTAATTGCCAGATGTTTTGACACCAGTTTGTAAGCCCTTTTGGAGGACAGGATAAGCAACTTTCTAAAGCCACAAGCAGCTGTTAAAAATATACAATTATTTTTGAAATGGAGATTTTATAACCACTTAAGCTCCAAGAATTGTTTCAAGTGATAACAAAAAAACCATAGTGTCACTTTTTAAAATGTCTTCAAGTGGGCCTCTTTGTAAGGAAACAGACTTTATTAGGCCAATCTCTTTTTCCTCTTCTTTATACTTTGTTTTTATGATGTTAGGCCTAGCAGAAGTCACTTCTATGTCAAGTACATCAATTCATGTTCGTAGTAATGAAGCCAGGATGGGTGTTACATTTCCTGTGGCCAATTTCAGGGAGATCAAGGGCTCACCTAACACCAGTCATGGTTTTGGCAAATATGTGCCATGCAACATATGTCCCCTGAGATGTAGGACAATAAATATAACTAGATTTGTGTAAAACTATCTTTACTATTAAAGAACTGATGTTAGAAATATTAGTTGTCAATATTTATAATAAGATGTAATATATTTGAGTGCCTTCTGCGAAGCAAACTCTGTACTAAGCATTTTGCATATAATCCCCCAAACAATATTATAAGAGATATGAGCAATGCCTTTTGATAGAAAATAAAATAAAGCTCCTGCAAGTTAAGTGATTTCCCCAGGATCATATTGCTATTAAATGATAGACATTGGGTTTGAAACCAGGTTTGTCTAACTTCAAGCCCACTTTCATTCCTTTATGCTAGGCTGCCCCTAATAATATTATTTGTATAGTAGTTTATAACTGATGATAGACTTTTCATTTGCTTTTGGTCTCTGAATGTTGAAGATTACTTACTAGGGATGTGATCTTTGTCATTGCCTCATGGATAGGGAATGAAGGTGAAATCATTTGAAGCTCATTCAGATTTATGCAACCTGGCCTGGTATCCAGGCGCTTTCACCCTTCATCCTGTGCTATTTCCATTCCATCAATGACACCAAAGGTTTTGCATCTAGTGAGTGTCACAGCTTGCTACCACTGTCTTTTTTCTTGGAGGTTTCTTGAATTGAGAATCAGAAGAATGCCCAAGATTTGCAAGAGCTTATCAAACACACTGCATGAGGCATTTCCTCCACAATACCTCCCTTCAAGAAGTTCACACAAATGCTATGCCTAGTAAGCACACTTACAAAGTAAGCCCTTGGAAACTAGTAGGCAACTCACAATTGATGAGAAAAGATATGCATGATTACATAAAAATTATTAAGTATATAAAGGACTCAAACTATAATTTGTGCCCAGTGCCTTAGCTGAAACATTGGTATCAATTTATAGTCAATTCTAAGATAAGAAAATTGTTATTTGTATGTAGCATGAGAGAAAGATATGGAAGAGTGTAGCAAGATTATAATTAGAAGAAAGCTGAATGTCAGTAGAGTTAGAAGAAAGCTGAAAAAGAGTGGGTGGGCCTAAGGAAAATTATTAGCTCATATGTCTATGACCTTTTGCTAAAGTGAGTTATTCTAGGGAAGGGGCTTTGTTTTATTTTTAATGTTTTTTTTTTTTTTTTACCCCTTCACCTCCATTGACTAGCATTGTGTGGAAACTGGCTTTCTAACCAAGCATTTGTAGATGGACTTGAGGGCATTTATGTACCCCCTAATATTGAAAATAGAATAAAAGGTATATACATATTTTTCTGAAGAGAAGTTCATAGATTTTGTTGTTTTTTTGAATGCATGTCTCTGCGAAACAACTAGTCGAAAGTGACCCTCCATACTGGTTACATGTTAAAATCATTTGTACAGCTCTTGGGAATTATGGATGGCTCCTCACTGGTACTATTGAATCAGAATACCCCAGAAAGGGGAGGTGGGGGTGAGGATTAACAAAATACTCTAAAATTTATTATAGTACACCGAGAGTGCTGAACACTACTGAGCTAGAACATAGAATTGTCATGTTGCTTGAATAAGGAGAGAAAAGAGAAGGGAGACCATGTGTATGTTTTTGGGGGGTCATGTACATGGATAAAGAGGAAACAAGCTAAAGAAATTATTTACTTACTCTCAGATGTATTGGTTTTTGTCTTTTGCTTTCTATTAATAGCTTTTGATCTCATTGTGCCAATGCTTTTCTTAAAAGCTGCCTCAAATCTTTTCTAAAAGCAGGCATTGCAGTGTTGTGCTTTATATTATTTACTGTGTTTTAGGTGACAAGGAAGAGGAATAGATTTTGACTAGTTAAACCCAAAGTGGGGAGACTGGAATAATTAGGAATGCTTACAGAACTGAGGAAAAAGCTGAAGATTTAGCTTCTGAAAATACTGGTTCAGGAGCCATTTCCTGGAACCTCTCAACTCAGTTCCCAAGACCTCCACCTTTGTGTTTCCAGGGCTCACAATGCCAGCAAAGATTCAGAGGCATTCACTTTGGGTAAGGTATCTGCCAGTTAGGACGAAGAGCTGGGTACAACTATGAGGAGCCCACCTATGTGTATTGGGAGCCATTTCAAGAAAAGGAGGAGTTTCAGAAGGTTAGGAGTCATATCAATTCATATCTACTCTATTCATAAATAAATTTTGGTTTAGTCTAGTCTAAGACCAGTCTTCAAGGAATGCAAAAGTCACAGCTTCAGAAGAGGAAGTCTACTAGGAGGTTATATTTTGAATTCAGTTAGTTGTGGTTCATATGGGAAGATAAATGTCGAGGGACTGTGATTTTGTGGTATTTACCCTCATACAGCTAGTAAGGGATCCACAGTAAGATCTATATAACTGGTGGCTGGCAGGCCATTGAACAGAGAGGGCCAGGATCTAAGGCAGAGCTTGTCCACTTCTATACTGCTGACATTTGGGCCTGGACAGTTCCTTGCTGTGTGAATGAGTGTGTATGTTGGTTGTGTCCTGTTGATTTTAGGATGTTTTGTAGCATTGTGTACTTCTGCCCAATAAATGCCAGTCATCACAGACAAAAATGTCTCCCAGCATTGCCAAATGTACCCTGCAGAACAAAATTTCCCCTGGTTGAGAATCACTGACCTAGAAGATGACTGATGAGTGACTGTTTTGGTTTACAAGTGATTACTGGGCTCTTACTGCATACATTGTGTTAGTAACTTGGAGTTAATGATGATAACCCTTGCCTCAAACAGTTCATACAATAATGGGGAAAAGCAGACACAAACAGCACTGTTTGTATCTCTGTTGTATCATCAGGACCCAGGATAGCCCCTAAAATATATGACCTGCTCAGATATATATTGATGGGATTAATGAAAGCCTTTGTTAACTGTGTGACCTAAGACAAGTTCAATAACCTCAAATAATCTCAGTGTCCTCATTTATAAAATAGGTCTAGTGATAGTTACTCACAGGACTGGGGTAAGGTTTAGATAAAATAATACATGCTTAGAACATGATAGGCATTCAATACTCAATTATTATAAAATGAAAGTATAAAGTGTCATTTGGGATCTTTTCTTTTTTTCTATAGAATTATTGACAATTGTCCATAGTTGAACAGTAAGGTATTAAGTGCCATACATTGTAAATCTAGGGAAAGCCTGATGCCACCTCACCATAGCTCTTACACAGAGACCATCCCAGTAGCCGTCCACGCCTTGATTATGTGAGGAAAGCTGGAGATGGGGAGAGGAGCTTGTCCCTTGGAGAATGTTAAATTCTGTCCTCCCTGGGGTGGAATATACCAAGTGCTAACCCCCTGTTAAAAACACCTAAAGAATTTATCTGATTAAGTGGGGAATGGGTAATGCCTGTGAAGGTTGCTGTGTGTGATGTCACAGGCATGTGGAGAAAGGGGCAGAAGTCAGTGGGCCTGAGAGATGGAGCATCCAGGAGAGGAGGCTATCTGCAATGCTTGGTATGGCTAGATGGCCTGGATGCTGAGAGAATAGCCAGGGTTTAAATCAGCCTGTGGGGGAACCCCAGATGGCACAGGGTCTGAGTGCTAAGTCCTATTTAGGGGCCACACAATAGAAAGGCGGCCAGGTTGTGCCAGCCTCTCCCACAGGGAAGGACTCTGAAAGAATAACAAATGTACCCACAAGAAAAAGCCAGCATTTGGAAACTGGGTACACCAAGACACCTAAATGCTTCTCAATAGAACAAGTAACAAAAGCAAGAAAGGACACAGAGAACTTGTGTATCATGCTCACATTGATGGTCTGGTTTTGTGAATCACAGTTTATGGCCCCAGCAGAATCAAGTCTGACCTAATGAAAGTAGAGGAGCTCCTGGTCTGCGGATGCTTAAATTCCCTTTTAACAGTATCAGGATCAGTCTCCAACCCCAAGGCAAGGCTGAGCCAAAAGTAGGTGGGGACTAGAGGACTGCCAGGCAGAGAGGTGCACAGGTCCCTACCCCCAATCCAGTCACACAGCTGTTCGGTGCCTGCATTGCATGATTGCTGGGCTTGCACAGAAAGCCTGGACTTCTACAAGAAAAAGGGTCTCACCTTGCATCCTATCAATAGCACCAGAGGGAGTCTTCATTTCCAAAGGTAATTGCCGCAAACATGTTACACAATATCATTCATTACTTACTAGGATTGAGTGTTGAAAGTACATTTCACAAGATAATGAAGTTGTTTCCCAGGACTAAAATAACCGGTTATCTGACTCTTAGGCTCATCCCACATTAGATGTATTACACACACAACTGTCAAAATAAATAACTTACTTGGTATGTGTCAGAGCTCAGAACAAGCTGATGAGAAATGCGTAGGGTTGTAGAAAGCAAATCAGAGAGGCTGAGAGAGTGAGGGGAAAATAATGGTCCGTGTCAGTGAAGGGACAGCCCAGCATGAGAGATGAAAGCCTGGTGAGATTTAAAATGCCCACATTCCCCTTCCTGCAGGTTTTCGTGAACAAAAAGGGCCACATGTGGTCACACCAAAAATATCAGTTTGAAATGAATCTCCAGCTGCAGTAGTGTCTTATGCAGCTGCCTCTGCAGTTTATGAAGGTGAAAGACTAAGCCTTGAAACTGAAATGGGGGTTTTCAATCAGGTAGCGTGAGACATGTGGGGGTATCATACATTAGCTGGCAAATAACATTTTTATCTGGCAACAGGTATCATTTAAAAAACAAAAGATTGGGCAGCCTGCTCCAAACAGGAACAGTTGCAGGCATAGATTTGTTGAATGGAAAGTTATTTTTAAGCAAGAGTTAGGGTATATTTAGGGTAGCTTCCCAGTAGAAATGATGAGTTTAGGGAGGCATGAGAAAACCAGATAATGATGACGGTGAGGAGGAGGAGCATGATAAAGAAAAAAAGGAAGAGGAACAGAAAGAAGAAAGAGAAGGAGAAGCAGGAGGAAGCAGAGGAAGAGGAGGAGAAGAAATCTCATTCAGATCAGTTAAATAAAAAAAACAAAATGTGACCTATACAAAGTATACACAAACAAGTACTCGGGGCTTGGTAAATTTCTTTCAACGGCAGCAGTCATCTGTCTCATGTGTCCTTATTTTTGCATGACACCATGTAACAGAAGACCCCTATGGTGTTCTCAGTTTGCAGCTGTCCCTGGTGTGTACCTAAAGAGCTCCAGTTCGATGGAGCACCATTCAAGGCAGTGGTCACGTGGAAGGCCCGGTTCTGTCTGTCTTTGGGTGGATGAGGTCTAGAAATCATTGAGCATGCTCAGTTGGCCCAGGCATCTGAGGCCCTGCTTTCCCCTCCTGATGCACCTCTTCCATCTCTCCGCAAGACCAGTATCAGTTTAGGCAATGTTGTGACAACCATCAGAATCTTCACTTTGCCAAAGACAGAGGAAGAAGAAAGAATTACTGGAAGAGAGATCTGGAGTGAGAGATAATGAGTCCATGTTAGCTTTTTTCCCCCTCCAGTAACTTCTGTGAGCATTGCTATTATAATGGAATGAGTAGAATGTATAGAACTGTAGACATGAAGCAAGAATCATGGGCTTTGGAGGCAGACAGCCATGGATTCCAACCGTGCATCTTAGAGCAAATTGCTTCATCTCTGTAAGCCTGTGTCCTATTGAAGAACACTATATATTTTGAAAGTTACAAAGATTAAATTAATGAGACCCACTTTTAGAGCTTATGTTAAAGTACCTACAGTATCTCAGTGAAACCTCACCACAACCCTAGGAGGTGGGAACCGTAGTTCATTTCCCGCAATTTCACAGAGGTCAAGACTGAGAGAGGGGAAGTATCTTGTGTGGGATCACACAGAGGTACAACTCGGATTTAAACTAGGTCTGTGTGGCTCCAGAATCTGAGGTCTGACCGTCCACGTAAAAATGCCCAGCTTGGCCTCTGACACAGAGTGAGCACTTAATAGATGGCAGCTCCTGTTATTATTGCAACTCCCTTAAATCCATTTTGGAACAAGAAGGGATGTAAATAAAATAAAAGAACAACTATTTTGCTGGTGTCTTTTTAATCACAGGAAGTATAATTGCCCTGCCGGTTTTCATAGACATTTTGCTCAGAGAACTGTGAAGACCTCTTACTTTACTGGGAAACGAATCAAGTGAACAAAATCAAATGGTAGAAAAAATTCTCTTATCTAAAAAGGCTTAGATACATCTGTTGCTTTGGCTACCACTAAAACATGCGGTTCCTTTCGGAGGCTGATGTTTCTGCTGTGGTATTAGGACGTCTATAAGTTTAGGCTTTATTGGAAAAATGAAGGGGTTGATTAGATTTTCCAAGGACTCTCTTCAACAGATTTAACAATATTCATTATGAAAGTTCAAATAATATAAAACTCAACCCCAAATTAAAAACTTCTATTTATCAGAAAAATTAATGTGTGCAGATTTAAGAAAGAACTTTCATTTGCCCACTGCAGTCCAGTTGTGGGGAGGACGTGAATTGCTTAGAATTTTAGTTCCTTCTGTAGTTGTACTTTTTGGTATAGTAAATCATACACATGTTTAAAAGAGATAATTTATTAGAAAATTGTATACTTAATTTCTTAATTAGGTGAATAACAATGACTGAGGTCTGGGCAAGAGAGGTTGTTTTTTTTTTTTTTTCTTTTCAAATAATGGTTGGGAAATAGGCCAGGTGATTATTAATCTATTTTTAGGACTTGACAGGTCAGTTTTATTCCTAGGAAGAGAAGGGGTTTAATCTATTTGTAGAACTCGGTAATAGCCCAGAGCCATTTATCATTGAAGGTTAGAAACCTCTGAGCTAACTTCCTATTTCCAACAGCCTAGACTAATCCTTCTGGAAATCCAGTCTTCTACCTCATCACCAGATGGCACCAAACATCTTCAGGGGGGAGAAAGGAGGTGAATGGGGAGGTGTGCTTTCTGGTGTTTCATCTAAATAATAAATCCATTTAAAATGCTAAATGCCGAGGGAGCAGAATACACAGAGAAATTGGGCCAATCTCCATGTTAAGCAATCCCACAGCATTCCTTTGTTCCTGCTCGGGACCAGTTTCCTATTTTCTAAAAGATTGAATCTGATAATCTTAGGGAAAGAGAATCCTGAGTGAATTTTTTATTGTAGTAAAATACACATATCATAAAATTTATCATTTTAACCATTTTAAATATACAATTCTGTCATTTATACAATTCATTGTAGTGTGTGCATTGCCAGTGTTGTATAAACATTATCACTATCTATTTCCAGGGTATTTTCATCATCCCCAACAGAAACTTTGTACCAATTTAGAGTCTTTAAAGATACCTTTATTTTAAAATAATTACAGATTTACAGAAACTTGCAAAGATAATATGGAGAGGTCGCATGTACACCTCAGCCAGTTTCCTCCGATGGTTTTTATGTGACCACAGTCTAATATCAAAGTGAAGAAATTGAAACTGAGTTTGGTACAATGGTGTATATAGTTCTCCCCCCCAGCTTTATTGAGATACAACTGACATAGAACATTGTGTAAATGTAAGATGTAGAAGGAGATGATTTGATATATGTATACATGAAATGATTACTATAATAAGGTTAGTCAACACCTCCTTCATCTCACATAGTTACTGTGTGTGTGTTGAGAACATTTAAGATCTCTTAGCAACTTTTAAGTATACAATACAGTATTGTTAACTATAGCCAGCATTAGGTCCCCACTATGTATTTGTCTTGTAGCTAGAGGTTTGTGCCCTTTGACCAACACCTTCCCACTTCCCCCGCCCTGCTGTCCCCGGCAACCACAATCTGCTCTGTTTCCCTGAGTGTGGCTCTTCTAGATTCCACATATAAGTAACAGTACCTGGTAATGGCCTTTCTCTGTCTTATTTCACTTAACATAATGCCCCTCTGGTTTCATCCACATTGTTGAAAATGGCAGGTTTCCTATTTTATTTATTTCACTAGTTTTAAAATATTTTATTTATATATTCATTCATTCACTTATTTTTAGAGAGAGAGGACAAGAGGGAGAGACAGAGGGAAACATCAATGTGTGAGAGAAACATCCATTGGTTGCCTCTTGCACACCCCCAAACAGGAACCTGGCCTGCAATGCAAACGTGTGCCCTGACTGAGAACCGAACTGGCAACCTTTTGGTTTGTGAGATGATGCCCAACCCACTGAGCCACACCAGTCAGGGCAGGATTTTCTTTTTTATTATGGCTGAATAATATTCTATTGTATACACAAATGACATTTTCTTTATTCATTTATCTATTGACAGAAACATAGCTTGTTTACACATCATGGGTGTTATGAATGATGCTGCAATGAACATGGGGTGTGGATATCTCTTTGAGGTAGTGGTTTTGTTTCCTTCAGATATATACCCAGAAGTGGAATTGCAGGATCTTATGGTTGTTTTATTTTTAACTTTTTGACAAACTTCTATACTGTTTTCCATAGTAGTCATACCAATTTATTTTCCTACAAGCAGAGTACAAGTGTTCCTCTTTCTCCACATCCTTGTCAGCACTTGCTATTTCTTGTTTTTTTTTGTATGTGTGTAGGTAGTTCTATGCCATTTTATCATATGTGTAAACTTGTAAAACCACCTCCAGTATCAAGATACAGATCATTTTAAGTAAGTGTACAAACTTCATCATCCTTCAAGTCCTTTACCCTCTTCTCTTTATTATAAAATTGGCTTACATATTTATTCTAGCTATGTTGAGAATCACATCACCACATCACACGTTAAACTATTGGCTTCAACTGTCAAACAATTTGGAAAAACCAAGAGAATAATATGTTGTGTCTACCCATATTTTATTCTTTGTGTTACTTCTTCCTTTTTGATATAACAAGATTTTTCCTTATCATTTCCTTTCTGTTTCAAGAACTTTCTTTATGGGAGATCTATTGGTGACAAATTCTCTTAGTTTTCCTTCATCTGCAAATGTCATTATCTCCTCGATATTCCTGAAAGATAATTTTGCTGAGTATGGAATTTAGGGTTGACAGGCTTTTCTTTTAGCACATGAAAAATGTATTGCTTCCTTCTCGTCTCCATGATTTCTGATGAGAAATCCAATGTATTTTTTAACCATACAGATAAGTTGTCTTTTCCTCTTTCTAATTTCAATATTTTTTTTTCTGAATTTGGCATGGATTCCTTTGAGTTTATCCTCTTTCAGGGTCACTCAGCTTCTTAAATCTGTAGGTTTATGCATTTTGCCAAATTTAGGAATTTTTTTTTGTTGCTCCATCCTCTTTCTCCTATCCTAGGGTTCCAACGACATGAACATTAGATCTTTCATTATGGTTCCATGGAGCCTTCAGGATTGGTTCATTTTTCTTCAGTCTGTGATTTCTCTATTGTTCAGTTTGGGTCATTTCTATTGTTTTATCTTCAAGGTCACTGATATTTTTCTTCTGACCTCTTCATTTTGCTATTGAGCCCATCCTTTGAATTTTCTGTTTTGGCTATTATATAATTCTCAAGCATTCATTTGGGTTTTTTTAACATGTTATATTCCTTTGTGAGACTTCTTATTTTTTTCATTTGTTTCAGTTGTGATTGTAATTGCTTGTAGAAATAATTTTATGGTGATTGCTTTAAAATTTGGGGGGATCATTTTTACCTATGTATCTTGTTGGTGTTAGCCATCTGTTCTCTTTTCTTGTTCAAGTGTAAATTTTCTTGGTTCTTGGTATGATGACTGATATTCATCCTGGATATCTTCAGTATTATGAGAAGAAATCTGGATGTTATTGAAATCTTCTGTTTTAGTTGACCTCTTGATGCCACGCTGGCAGGTGGAGGGGACTCCTGCCTGTTGCTACCAGGCAGAGGAGGACATGCAAGCATAGCAGTTGGCCTCTGTTGACACCACAGTGTCATCCCTTGGGTCTCAAGGTTCCTAGCTGGTCCAACTTTTTCTTTAAGATTTTATTTATTTATTTTTAGAGAGGGAATGGAGGGAGAAAGAGAGAGAGAGAGAAACATCAATGTGCAGTTGCTGGGGGCTATGGCCTGCAACCCAGGCATGAGCCCTAACTGGGAATTGAACCTGCGATGCTTTGGTTCACAACCCGCACTCAATCCGCTGAGCTATGCCAGCCAGGGCCAACTTTTTCTTGCTACCTTTCAACATTAACTTATGTTTGCTTTCTATTTAATGTTTAGGATTTTTACTGTGGATAATGGGAGGAATAAGGAGAATTGCATGACACTATCTTGGTTCTGAACTGACAGTCCCGGAGTTGTTTTATTTCATTTTGTGTGTAATTGGTGAAACACACGATCCAAGTAAAACTAAAGCAATGATGATGCTTTAGGTTTAGGAGTTAGAGTGTTTGAAGGCATAACTAGTTAATTAGCTTCTTTCTAAGTTGTACATTTTGGGATAAAACCAGCGCTCATTGGTTAATGACTATTTCTACTACACAAAGTAATGGGAAGCTTTTTGCTTTTCTAAAAAAGTATAAGAAATAAAGTTATTATTTTTTTACTTAAAAATATCAAATGATCTTTTTCTTAGAAAACATTTAAGGAGATTGTTTAAACATACCTGAAGATTAAAATTATATCCTCATTCTAAGCTTTCTGTTCTTGAGAGAGAATAGTCATTGAATTTAAATAAAAGTGACATGGAAATGGATGGGAAATATAGCTTTTTTAAAAAATTCTTTATTTTATTGATTATGCTATTACAGTTGGCCCATTTTCCCCCTTCACTCCCCACCACCCTGCCCATCCCCTCCCACCCTCATTCTCCCCTTTAGTTCATGTCCATGTGTCATAAGTTCTTTAGTGTCTACATGTCCCATACTATTCTTAGCCTCCCCCTGTCTATTTTCTACCTACCATCTATGCTACTTATTCTCTATATCTTTTCCCCCTCTCTCCTCCTCCCACTTCCCTGTTGCTAACCATCCATTTGATGACTTTTTTTTACTGTTCATATTTTTAATCTTCTTTTTCTTAGGTTAGTCCCTTTAACATTTCATATAATAAGGGCTTGGTGATGATGAACTCTTTTAACTTGGCCTTGTCTGAGAAGCACTTTATCTGCCCTTCCATTCTAAATGAAAGCTTTGCTGGATAGAGCAATCTGGGATGTAGGTCCTTGCCTTTCATGACTTGGAATACTTCTTGCCAGCCCCTTCTAGCTTGTAAGGTCTCTTTTGAGAAATCAGCTGACAGTCTGATGGGAACTCCTTTGTAGGTTACTGTCT